>WAAD01028239.1:0-57234 GCA_013389945.1 Fregata magnificens
TATATAAAAAGGCTCGGCAGCCCCAGCGCTGGGGTGCTGCGCATCGCTTTCGCCCGGCATTTTTAACGTGCTTACTAGACGTTTTCAGGGTGTTTTTGGAGCTATATTTAAAGCGTGCAGTCAGTGGCTGGATTTAGAAAACCAGGCATAAATCACATTAAAACACGGACGGCGACGATCCCAACCCGGCAGCAAAGCTTTGCCCTGATTTCACACACACCCCCCCATCTTAAAAGCAGAACTGAGTCCGACAGCGGGGTCCTATCCCCCCCGAATAAAACCTTGTAGGGGCAGAGGTGGGATTTGAAGGCAAGGGGGTCCCTGCTGGGATTTATTCTGATTAATCCTGGGGGATTTATTCATCGATGGGGGGGTTGGTTAATTCAAAAGCCCGGGGTCCCTCCCCACCCCAGCCTCCTTGCCTGCAAGGAAAGAGCTGCTGTCCATGGGGAGGGCGCTGCGGGGTGGGGGGGTCCCGATGAGGAGATCCCCGGGAAACAGCTTGGGAACCGAGCGAAGAATTCCTGATTAATGACCAGAACAGCTCAGGATTTCGTTTTTCTCCATAAATCCTGGCTGATTATAAACCCCGTGCTCAGCCTGGCTGCGGGCTTTGCATGGGGTGGGGGGGACCCCCAGAAATGCCCCCCCAGGGGCTGTACCCAGCGCCGGGGAGCGGCTGGAGGCTGCAGCATCCTCGCACCATCCCAGCTCCACTGACCCATTGCCCCGCCAGCATGGGAGAAGGGCCGGGGGGGATACAGGGACACAGGTGGTGCCCCCCCTTCCCATCCGATCCCGCAGCTCTGGGGTTTGTAAAGCCAAACGTCTCCCAAACCGCAGTCTGGTTTTCAAGTCCAAATAAAGCCTGCTGGGTTTTTTCCCTGCCCGGCACGGGAGGGCGGGTGTGTACGCACGAAACCACCCTGCTTTCCCGCTCTGCCACCTGTGCGCTCGCTTGTCCCCCCAAACCCCGAGCTGGGACCCCCCCACGTCAGGACCTGCCCAGTGCTGGGTCCCCCGTGCTTCTCACACCGTCCGCGAAGCCCCTCGTACCGAGCTTTTGTCACAGCTAGCCTGGATCTTTGAGAGATCAGGGTGGTTGTATTTTTTTTTTTTCCCCCTTTTACCCAATAATAAGCTTTTTTCATCCAAGATCAGGAAAAAAAACATAGGCAGGGAGGAGGGCTGACATGCATAACCCATAGAGAGCTTTGAGAGGAACGTAATGACTGCCTGCATTTTTCGGCTACAGACCGGCTGCTAAATTGGGTGTAAGGCACGGAAACGGCAGTTACACCTTTGAGCGGAAAAAATGTGGTTTAGCAGAGAAACGTGCATGGGAAACCTCCCCAAATCTGCAATCCCCATATAACACCCCAGTATTACAGGTTCTGCATTTCTGAGTTTAAAACAATCCTACGTCCAGGCGAACGGGAATGCTGAGCTCCGAACGACAAGATCTTCTACATCAATGGAGTGAATTGGGGATTTTTCCCTTGATCTGTCAGTTAAATCAAAAATACCCTCCTGGATGCAGGACACGAGTGAGCGAGAGGGAGTAGCATGTGCTATTTTGAGGCTTGATATAAAATAGATACCCTTGGCTTCAGTATTTCTCCGTAGCCCGGCCCACAGGAGCTGCAGGTACTTTTGTATGCATACAAAAAATTTTAAAATAGAAAATATTCACAGCTGCTCTTGCAGTTTTGACAGGGGGGAAGGAATCGCGGGGCATGTTAAGGAGATATTAAAAGCTGTGGTTTGAAGCTCCTAAAGCATTTACTCAGCGGGAGATCCAGAGAAAGAAGTTTAGAAGTTAACTGCATACTTGTGTGCCTTTGCTCTGTCCTTCTTAAAATTCACCTCTCCTATCTGCTTCTAATTTAAACAAGCAGAGCCCTCCAAGAACTGGAAAATCCAGATTTGCAGCATCTCCCAGGGAAAGACGATTTCCTACGTGCCCCCCCCCAGCGCAAGGGTCCTGCTGAAGGTTAAACTTGCCAGTGCTGATGGTTTTGCACCAAGTTGATCTCCCCCCAAACAAAAGACCGGAGGGAATGCCAGTGAAAACTGCCCCGATGTTGCCAGCTGGTCCCCGGCTCGGTCCCATCCCTCTTCCAGAGCCAGGCACGGATTTCACCACCGCTGCCGGCGTTAAATGCTCATCCCCGCACCGTGCCCTGGCCTGCTTCGGCTTCCCCGCCTGAAAACAAGGTAAACCCATCCACCTCCCCGGGGTACATTATCATGGCTTAAAATTAACACTCACAAATGTATTTTCAAATCCCTTCGTGAAAGGCACCAGAAGCTCTAGGTATTATTAGAATAGATCTTTCGCCTTTTAACAGGTGTTAATTGCCATTAAAACCAAACATCCACAGCTTTATTGGAACAGCATCTGAATTTCCGTGTTGTACGCTGTGCGTTGCAAAGCCTGCGTGTGTGCTTGGTCTTGCTTTCTCGCACGTGCCAGCCTGCCACGACGAGGTGCGATCGCTAAATCCTACCTCAGTGGTAGTTATCTTGCGTACTGGGACCCATTTTTGGGTCCCCCGATGCCAGGCTTTTTCCTTCGCCCTCCCCACCATGCTGCAAATCATTGCACCAGATGTGCCGTCATTGCAAGAACCTCAAACACCCCCCCCCAGGACTTGCTAGCAGAAAAGAAGATGGGATGCAAAACCTGTTCCCAAAAATACCCCAAAGAAGCAAGCAGGAACCTGCCCGTGAGGAAATGGGTCCCTAAGGCTGAATCCAGCCTGCAGCTGCCAGCAAAAGCACGTGCTGGGTGTCACAGGGATGGGAATAACCCGCTGTGACGAACACGGAGTAAATCAAAGTCATTAACAGGCAGGGATGAGGGGAAGGCTGCCAGCCCTGCCCTCCCTGCAGCCGCCGTGCTGGGGGCTCCTTTCCCTGCTCCCTTTGGGGTCCGTCGAGCCAGCCCCATCCGCAGCATCCCTCCATCACCTCACGGCCTGGGATCTGGAACCACTGTACGGAGAAGGGGGAGAAACCCCATGGAAAACATTACGGCAGGAGTTTTCCCCGTGTCCAGGAAGCCACTGGCTCCTTGCATCCCTCGTGGGTATTTCATGCACCCACCAAACGATCGCACTCGCCCGGGAGCCCCCTGCTGCAGCCTACACCGGGTACCAAACCGCTGATGCCAAAACACGTCAGATGGATTCAGCGGGTCAAGAGGGGAAGAAATAACTGCGGTTTCAAGCCCTCGAGCATCTTGTTAGACCCCAGCGTTTCCTCTCACCCCAAACACCAACCCAAGGAGGGGGTGTCCATGGCTGGCTCCCGGGGCTATCCGCTCTCTTTTCCCATCACCCCAATCCTCTGCACAGCCCCGAGCGGAGCCAAGGGGGAAGGAGCGGTTGGACAAGACGAGCCCTTTCTCCTCCACAAAGCTCGTCAGCCAGCAGCACTGGGCTTATAATTATTGTTTCCTTAAAGACGAGCCGAGCAGCTATAGACAAAAAAAGTCCCCTCGTGTCGGAGCTGGAATTTGATGTCCTAACGACTGTTTTTGTACCGTGCCTGTTAGAGGAAAGAGCTCGGCAGGAGGGGGAAAGAGAGATTTAATTATAGAGCTGCATTGTGATTTTGCACACATAGCTGGCTGTTGTAATCAGGTTACAAGTGTATCTGATTTTCTTCCCTCCCCTCCCTCTTCCTCCTCTTTCTCTTTCTTTTCTTGTCTCCCCCCCCCCCCCTCTTTTTTTTTTTTTCTCCCTTNCATGCTCCCCACCAAGTTCCTGCAGATCCGGGGTTCCCTCAACAGATAGAGGCTTTTGAAGAAGAGGAGGAGCCCTATTTACCTCCGTTGGGGTGGGAGGAGGAAAAGAGAGGAGAAAAGAGCATTTTAAAAAGCAACTTTATGTTTTTCTATCCGATGCAAGTGATGCCGCACTTGGATTGGGGACTGTTGTTGGGTTCATTTAGGAATCCATTGTTGTCCATGTGAATTCTTTTTTACATTTCAAATAACAGGATTATTTCCCCAGGGGGTAATATCCTGTAATTTGAACACAATAATGGGAATAAATTACTTACTTAGAACTAATAACGACAGCCTGATTCCAATATATATAGGAACTGTAACAGCTTTGGTTAGTTAAAGTGTAATTGTGTCGACGGATGACATTTTCTTTCAAAGGAATCTGAATGACTTTTAATTAAATTTGCTGGGGATGGGGAAGAGAGGGAGAGATACACTGGGAGATCTCAGCTGCTGGGGCTGCCGGTGGGTCCCAGCCGTGGTGCCCCAAGCCAGACATCACCCCAAGCCAGGCATCACCCCGAGCCAGGGATCTCCCCACAGTTGCAGAGTTTCCAGACCAGGCACATAACAGGGGAGAAGGAAACCATCACCCAGCCCCACGGCCAAGGGATGTTTGCAAGGTTATAGAGCAAGGGGAAGGGACAGCGTCCCCCATCCCAGTTTGCCCAGTTTAGCATTCCAGATTGCCACTGTTCAGACAGGACCGCGCTGCCCCAGCCCCCGCTGGGCCATCCCCGGCCTCGAGCGTGGATGCTGCATTTTGACCGTTGCTGTCAGGATGCAGGGATGCTGCAGTGAGAGTCCGCTGGGCCCCCAGGGCACTCATCCCACCTCATCAGAGCATCACCTCTGCTGCTGCTGCTCCAGATGGGCAGGGGTGGAGAGATGGAGGGGATGGAGGGATGGAGGGATGGAGAGATGGAGGGGATGGTGGGAATGGAGAGCATGGAGAGATGGTGGGGATGGAGGTGATGGTGAGATAGAGGGGATGGAGAGATGGAGGGAGGGGATGGAAGGATGGAGCCCATCCCATTTCCCAAGCTCCAGCCTAGGCCAGGCAGAGGGCAGGGCAATGCCCGTGTCCTGCCCTGGGCACATTGCCTCTACCTGCATGGGTCAACGGAGGAGCCGATGGAGGGCAGGAGGCACCAGCAGACAGGCAAGGTGGCTCTGCTGCTAATATTGCCCCTACTGCCACCTTGGCCCAGGGCGCTGCCCCATGGGGGTTCCCCGGGCAGGGCAGCTCTGCCCGAGGGGGACCTGCACCAGCAGCCGTGCATCCCAGCCCCTCTCCCTCACCCCAAAACTCCCCTGCAAGCCCTGGGCTTTGCACCTCCCCACCACTGGCTTCACTGCCAACTGCTCCTCGGGTTTATTTTTGAATCAGAAGTGTGCGAGGTTCCCTTTGGAGGAAAAAGAAAGAAAGCATCTTTCAGCCGCGGCATGCAGAAAGCCAAGTTCCTGCCCCAAAATATCTGTGAGAGGAGCAGCGTGCCGCTGCCAGCAGCTCCGGCCTCCTCCAGGACTCATTTTCCTCTGTTTATCTTGAAAATATTTCTGCGCTGAGGTCCCACCCCGCGCGGCGGAGCCCTGCGAGGCTGCCTTCAGCCTGACACACGGCCTCTTGTTTATCCAGAGCGAGTTTTACAAATAGCTTATTAAGCCCAAAGGTCTGTTTGCCGGAGGAAAACCTCGCTGAATAGCCCCTGCAGCCCCCACCGAGGCTCCTGCCAGCCGACCCCCTTCCCGGCCCCTCTGACATGCATCGACTGGCTCAGGCCTCTGCAGTTGCGGACATTGGTGTTTGCTGGGTTTTGGAGTTGCTCATGATTTAAAAAAATAACAAGTGTGCTGGAGATGGAGCTCCCACTGCCCTCATCCTCCCCCTGCTCCCATGGCCGACGTCCCAGCTGGGATTTCGGCACAGCACAGGGTTGCCGCGGTGCTGCCGGCTCTGGTTTGTGTGATCCCGCAGTGGCAGCCACTGGGTAGTTGTTGCTTTTTGCAAGACCCTGCTGCAAAGACTGCTGGTTTTGGGGGGTTTGCAGAGGTTTGGGCTGTGGGGAGCATGCATTTTGGGGGGTGCTGAATTGGTTGTGCTTTGGGGGTCACTGAAAACATGCCTGAACCTGCAAGAGATGAGGACAGTCGGATGCTGTGTATGGTGGTCCTGGCAGGCGCCTGGCGGGACCATGCCTCAGCTTCCCTGCCCGCACCTCTGCTGCCCACCCAGCCCCGGGAGCCCCCAGGATGGAGCTGGGATGGGGGGTTTCAGCTCACAGCAAACAGCGTCAGGGATGTCCCATGGGGCTCAAGCCCAACCACGGGCACCCCTGTGGCCACAGGGTCCGGCAAACCCATGCCCAAGCACCGCTGTCCCTGCTGCCACTGCTGCCCTTGGCAAGGGGGACAGGAGCCCGGCTGTGCCCCCTCCACGTCCCCACTCCCCAGTGTTGGACTCAGCACTGACCTGGGGTGCCCACCCCAAGCATCCCCTCCCCAAGACCCCCTAAAGGGTCACTCCCGGAGCATGCACCCACGCAGAACTCTGTAACACAGAAACATTCATAACCTGACCGATGAGATTAAATTACCTGCCCCTGGAAGAATAAAGGAGGCTTTCAGCCATTTTTTTAATGTCTTTTCCCCTGCCAAGGCCAGACACCACGGTGACAGTTGCACACAGAGGCAGAGAAACGCGAGCCCTCGCCTCTCCCTCCGAGGGTGACCCCGATCCGCCCTGTGTCCCCCCCTTCTCCGACCCTTTAACACCCAGGAGAGCACATGCCTCGCTCGCCTGTCACGAGCTCCCTTATCTTTTAATAAAACCTTTAAGAGCAGAAGTCAGGCAATGCTGGCACAAAGGCAGCTAAACCTCCTCCCGGGACATTAATCATTTTCTTTGACACGTTTTGCTAATTAGCCAAAGCGTTTGCCTCGACAGGGGAGAAATTTGGGCCTGGGAAAAAAAGAAAATAAGAAGGGGGAGAAGTGAAAAGGGAGGAAGAAATGGGAGAAGAAGGAGCTGACATTGCTCCTGTGCCATCCGGCATCCCTGGGCATCACCTTGCTGGGAGAAAACCTGGTCCCAGTCCCATCCCTGAGGTTGTCGGGACACGGTGATCTGTGATACACATTTTACCTTCCCCATCCCACTCCTTATTACCCCGGTTATTACATATTGCAGCACCGGTGGGTTATTTGAAACATGCTGTTTGGAGGTTTAACTCACTGCTTTATCTTTTACATGGCTGTTAATCCTCGGGACACATGTTTCCTATCAACTGTTGATATTTAACATACAATAAGTGTCTTATTAAATCCCAACGACTGGCTCCATGCAGACCTCTCCCCCAAAACCCGCCCCGGGGGCACCCTGAAGGCAGATGGGGCACCCCGGCTCAGGCACCGCTTTTGAGTGCACGACGTGTTTTACCCAATGGGGAGAGAAATACAGCAGGGTGAAGGCTCCTCTGCAGTGGGAATTCAGCCTTTAAGTTGGGTCTTTGAGCCCCTGAGCAGCCACTGCTCCCACACACGGGGAGAATCCCTTGCAATTTTTAAAAAATATATCATTTTTAAGGGTTTTCTGGCAATGCCGTGGTGGCTGGTGATGGCAGGATCGAGCTCATCCCAGGCAGGACCAGCTACTGCCCCAGCACAACTTCTTTTTCCAAGAGTCCAACCCAGTTTTCATAGGACCTGATGGTTTTTTGGGGATAGGGACCGTAGAGAGAGCAACCCACAGTGAAATTGCTCTAATCCACTGCATTGAAAAAAAAAAATCCCAAGAAGAAACCATTGCCTGCGCACGCCTCCCTCCACCCCAGCACAGCAAAATATTGGCTCCCGTCCCATCGCTTAACATCAGCTCTCCATCCGAACCCCCTCAGGAAGAGCAGGGCAGAAAACTGCACAGCACAATCCCCTTTTCTCCACAAAAACAAGTGTAAGGACAACTAAATTGAGTGATACAGTCCCCACACACACTGGAAGGGCACCCACCCGTGGGCATCCCCTGCCCATGGCGGCTCAGCTGTCCCCATCGATGGGTACCGAGGGAGCGAGAGCAGCATCCTGGAGCCAAGTCAGTCCTTTGGGTAGCATTAAAAAAATAAATCACAGCTCTTTGCTCCTCTTCAGCACGAGCTTCTCATTGCTGCGGGATGACACACACCGCTCCCTCCAAAACAAGGCGCTTTATTATTATTCTGTTTCTAATTTGGGGGTTGGAAATAATTTTCCATCCCGGCTTCCAAACTAAACCATCTCCCCCTCCCCAAAAAAACTTAATCTGCTTTCCAGAGAGCAGCAGCGGTGTCGGTGCACTGCAAGAAAGGGGTGAAGGTGTGAAAAGTCAGGCGGGAAAGCTCGTGGCAGTGAGCACCGAGGAGCATCCCTCTCCATGCCTGTTTCCAAGAAAAAACATTTTCAAAAGCCAATTCAGTTAAATATAGAGATGCCCTGGGCTCCCTCTGCGACCAGCCGGGGGTGGGACGGGCTCCATCCCTGCCCTCTGAAGGATGGTGGGAAAAAAAAGTGGATCCAGCTTGCTCCCTACAAGGCAGCAAGGAGCTGAACTGCGTGGCGAGGTCCCACTCCATCCCATCCTGCCCAGCCTTGAGGACAGCGGGGACATCCAGAAACACTTGGGTTGACTTACACCCCATCCCCAGCGCCGTCACCCCAGGTTGTGCCGCAAACTTTGCCAAGAGGCTTTGGGAGGGCCCCGTGCAGCTGGCAGCACTGGCAGGCGTGCTGAACGCCAGCACGCAAGGAGCTGGCACGGGGCGGTGGAAACCCTCCAAGCTTCCTCCGCCATTGTATAAGAACCGCTCACAAATAATAATCCCCAAAAAATTCAACCCTGGGAGCGTGACCAGGCTGCTTCCCAGGCGGCCGACGGAGCGTGGTTTGCACAGCCGGCCCTGTGCACACGCAGGGGGAAAAAAATGCCTTCAGGTGAGGCAAGCTCCGCAGGAAGGTCAGGAACCCAGATGTTTTCATACCAAAGATTTAAAAAAAAAAAAAAAAAGCAGAGCAAGGCACAGAGGCAGAAACACCCATCATGCCGAGCGGCTGCTGCAAAACAAATATTTTTCCATGAGTCACCAGTGGAAAGACCAGACCAGGCATCCCACGGGTGGGCTCAGCCCAACCCAGCTCCCCATCCCCACCATGGCCAGGAGGATGCTCGGCTGGTGGATGCTGCATGTGCAGCCCCGTGCACCTTCGCTGCGCCGCTCCTGGCCCCAGGCCGGCTCGGGATGCTGGACCGTGCCGGGGGGTTTTCCCAATGCTGGCAGAAAAATTGCTTTGGGATCACGCTGGGATGGATTCAATGGAAAGCCCCAAGTGTCGAGGGCCTCTGGGTGTGGGGCCGCATCCTGGCGGTGTTTAGACATGGGGAGTGGTGTTTAGTCTTTACCATTGGTGCAGGATTTTCCCAGCCCCCATTTTCCCAGCCGCCAACATTTCACATGGAGACCCAACGTGTGCCCTCACCATGGCCTCAGGGCTGCTTCACTGCTCCACCACTGTCCTCTGCACCTCCGGTGTCCCCCAAAACCCTCAGGGACCGAGGGAGGCAGCGGCAGGGGGAGAAATAAAAATAAATAAAGAAACGGGGAAGGAGCAACCCGAAACAAACAGGTTTGATTTATCGGTGGCGGGAAGGAGGCAAGCGCGTTGAAAGGCAGTGCAGGAAGTCCCGGGGATCGTAAATCCCGTCGGGAGCAGATAAAGCTGATGTGCTTCCATGCACTGGGAAAGCGGGAGGTTACGGGGAGGGCGTGCGGGTAAAGTTTAGGGAATCTGGGGTGGGGTTTTTTTTGGTTTATAAAAAGGCAGCGATAAAGGGGAGGCAACACCGCAGCCCTGACCGCCCTCCCCGGGGCAGCACCCAGGGCAGGGTGCTGGCTGCAGCCCAGGAAGGGACAGGATCGCATCCTCGGGAGGGCTGGATCTTTGTCCCGTCATCGTCACCCGCAGAATAACAGCAATACTGGCTGTGTTGTGGGTACAGAAACGGCACGTACTTGTTTCTGGCAGGGTTTCCTGGCAGCCCCAGCCAGGATTTGGCTGCACAGGAATTTGGAAGCTGCCTTAAATCCAGAAAGAAATGAGAAAAGGCTGAGAGCGACTTTCTGAGCAGAGTTCAGCTGCAAATCTCTGCTTGGCAGCAGCTCGGAGTGGGGCAGCGGCCGCAGCCACCCTCTCCTGCTCCTCCCGACACACAGGGTTAGGGATGAGACTGTAGACGCAGCTGCTGGGTATTGCATCCCCCTCCACGGGGGCATCAGGGAGGGCTCCCCGGCACCCCCAGACACCACCGCCTCCCTCCTCCCCCTCCCCAAAAAGCCTCCTCGGCCACGATGCACCTCAGCATCCACCTCGCCATCCCACTTCCCCCCACCGAGACAGCCCCGATGATCGATAGTGCCAATGTGAAACCCCGTAAATCCACCTCACCTTCGCCCCGGGGCTGCTGGTGGCCGCTCTCGCCCCGCGGATATGCTGGCTCAGCTGCAGACCGACGCCAGGCTTCACCCCGACCTTGAGATTGACAGGGTGGCGATGGCATTGCTGGGAAGACCCATGGTCGACGGCTGGGCTTGCTGCTCGTTTTGGGGGTATTGAGGAGGAAGGGAGTGAAAAAGAGGCAGGAGGTGCCGGGTGCTGTAAAAATCATCAGCAAAAATGCAAAGAAATTAAAAGCCCCACCAGAGCCTCCTCCAGATGCTCAGGAATATGCTTCCCTACCTCCAGAGCTCTGCACGGGCAGCCGCCCTCATCCAGGGTCAGTGCTGGGGCCATCTCAGCCCCATACCCGTTGGGATTCCGGCCCTGGCTCTTCATGACCCCAAATCCACTTCCAGGGACCTGCTTGCTGCAGGAACCTGTCCTGGTTCATGGTATTCATGGGAAATTCAGAGTTTCTTGGGAAAAACAGGCCCAGTGCCCATGGTGGGGGATTACCTGTATCTGCTCAAAACTACTCCCCACCCTGAGCGAGGATGCTGCCCACGCGCAGCTCTCCCTGCAATATCCGAGCTGCAGTTTTGGCTGCACGTGGGAACAGCCACACCAGCTTCAAGCTAGAAATCAGTGTAAACCACCAACGTTCCTAACCCGCTCCGGTCTCCCAGCCAAAGCTTGGCTTCCCCAGCAACATCCCCGGGTGGAAAGGGTCCTGGTGATGGATGGTACCCATCCCCAAGTCACCAGGGGAGGCTCCAGGATTTGGGCTACCTCTTGTCCTGGAGAGCCAAGGAGGAGCGGCAAAGTGCTTTCCACCGCGGTGATTTCTTCTCTCACTTAGGAGAACATTTTTAATTAATATCGCCATTACCCCGTGCACTTGCTGTGTAAACAAGACCTCTCCTTGATGGTTTAAATGGCCTGAAATCACACGCCTTAAGGCGTCTGTCGGGGTAAATAACCGGCCTTGCAGTTCTGCCAGAGCGAAGGGGAAGCCCAGGGTGAGGAGGCAGGTTTGCTGCAGGAATGAATATGCTCGGAATATACCCCAAAAAACATCGTCTTTGTGTTTCCCAGCTCTCTTCTCATTCAGGGATGGAGACCGATGCAGGGGACCCCGCGCCGTGTCCCCTGCGAGTCCCTGTATTTGCTCTAAAGGGACTTTTCTGCCTTTTTGCTCCAGCTACAGGCTCGAGCACCGTCCTTTCCTATAGCACCTGGGACACGATAGACATTATTCACCATCGCAGCTAGGTTTTAAATATTAATCTTTTAACTCCCAAATTGGAGCTTGCAGGGGAAAAATCAAGTCTGAGGGGAATGGGATCCCAACCACAGCACTCCCTATTTCTCAGGCATCTCGGTCAGCCGCTCGAGCATCGTTTCAGGGAGCAAACGGCTTTTCTATATTGGGCTGCAGCTTGCGCTGCCTCTCCCTGCCACAGAAGCCCTTGAGCACTGTGGAAAGGGCTCGGCTTCACTTTGGTGAAAAGCTGCTTTCTTGGCAAAACCTCAAAAAACAAGCTTTTCGTAAAAAAAAATAGATGGTCTGGGATGACCAGGGGACGCTCGTCAGGGATTCAGGGCTGGTGTTGGCCCCCCGGTGCTCGTGCCAGCAGCGTAGCCCAAAAAAAGCCATTTTTGTTAATTGTTAATAACCCACTGCAAAGAGGGGAGGGGGAAAAAAAAATCCCTTCGTGCCCTAACTTATGCACAGACAAGAAAATGTCGTTAAACTAAACCAAACAAACGAATCAAGAGGCAAAGAGAAAAATCACATTAGCCCGAATCATAAATCCCGGAGAGGGGTATTTACAGGCTGAATTACCAAGTGCATTGAAACTGAAGAGAATCCGAAAAGCAGATAGCCATAAAGGCAGACAACGGCCCTGAAAAAATGCTTTGATTAGGATCTGGGCAGCATTCAGCCCAGATGTTCATTTGTCAATGAAAGAGGGATGGGGGGGAGGTGAGAAAGGCTTTAAATTAATCTTTACAACTAGAAAGGAGCTTGTAATACACACCATATGGGGAGAAACGTCCTTCGAACCCGCTCGCCTTCCCCCAGCTCGGCGTGTTTGGAGTCAGGCTGGGACCCCCCGGCCGGAGCATGTCCTCCCCGGCCCCACCACCGTTTCATCCCCCTATTTTCTACATGCACCAAACACCCCGTGAACCCAAACTGTTCGGCTCGCCCTGCTTCCACATGTGCTTTTTTTTACCGTGAACAAAACAAACTGCAATTCCTCTTATAACACCAGCTCTCTTTTATTATTCCCCCCCCCCCATACCTGCTCCCCCCTCCCTCCAATATCCACATGTGGTTTCTTTTTAACCCTTCCGAGATGGCGGCAGGCGGGGGAGAGGAGGGACGAGGCTGTTTATTAAATGCCAACCATTCAAATTAATTCCCCTAATGGACTCGCCGACATCATGGTGTGCATTTAAATGAACGCTTTGTCATATTTCATAGCCAACCTGCAGCTCTCTGCAGAGCAAACCTGCTGGAAAGCTGAGCTGGGAACAGCAGCAATGACAGGGACAAACCTATGAAGAAATAAATAAGAATTAAATACAAATCCCAAACGTGACATGCGGGGGTAACAAGGGAGCTCAGGAAGCCCTTGGAAATTTGCAGGTGGGGTGAAAGCGAGACCCCGGGCAGGGCAAAAAGAGCTGTGCGACGGCAATGGGAGCTTCTTGTCTGTGTGGGAGGAGGAAAAACCCTCTCACTGCTGGGGTAGGAGGGACCAGAGACCCCTCGCCCAGGCCAGCACGAAGCCACCGCTTCCCAGCTGGTGTCTGGGCTCCACCGAAGCCCCGGGCAGCCCCACCGCAGCAGGGACCAGCACCAGCACTCCCCGCTCAGCCGCGGGGACCCAGGGAGGAGGCAGACCCCCATCCATCCCACACCCCCAGCCGATGCATCCCCCCGGACCACCGATTTGGGGGCTGATGGCGGAGCTGCCCAGCTGGCGTCCCTCCTCGTGGCGTGGGCTGGGATGCTGAAACCCAACCCCTCCTCGGCAAGCTGTTACCACCGCAGAGCCGACTGCCCTGACTCCTGGCAGAGCATCCCCGCTGCTCTTGAGTCAACAGGCCTTCCCCCCGCCACCGCCCTTGGGACAGCCACAGGTTACTCGCCTTGGCTTCGGCTTCAAGAGCTCCCAGTCCTTTCATCAGCCTGATGGAAAGCCGGCATGCATACGCACGCACACACACACACACTCGCTTGCCGCAAGCACCAGCTATCTCGTGCTCGCAACCTCTCCTCCCATCTTGTTCCTGCTCTTCCCCCCCCATTAAGAGCTGCCGGGGGGATTTCTTTCCACCTTTGAGGGTCCTCCTCCTTTTCTCCATCCTGCCCTGTCAGCCTCCCCGGGGGCCAGAGGACGAGGAGGGGCTGGGGGGAAGCATTGCTGCTCCCCTCCTGTTTGGCACGCCGGCCCAAGGAGGGGCTTTTGCACACCGTGAGGGCCAAGGGAAGAGGGGACCTTCGTGGTCCGGAATGGGGATGTGGGCGGCAGCTCCGGACGCGGGTTTGGCACGGGCAGGAGAGCAGAGGGAGCAGTGAGACCTGGCAGCTGGGTCTGCCCCCGTCCTTCTAGCCCCGCTGCAGGCTGGAGGTCACTGAACACCGATGGGCCAAGAAAGCAAAAAGGATGAGAGCAGGCTGGGGTCAGCAGGTGGGATGCTTGTGGCTTTGGAGGAGCAGAGCTCTGCTGTTTTGAAAGCAAACGTTAAATCGGATCTGGCTGATGTTGTCTGAGCTCATGGGTTATCACCAGCCTAAGTAAAATGGAAGTCGGGGAGAGGAAACAGCTCGCGTTGGAGGGGACCACCGGCGGAGCAAGAGCGTCCCAGCAAGAGACCAGGCTTAGACAGAAACAGGAGCTGGCTCAGGAGGGGGCTGGTGTTGCCCTTCCACACCAGGCAGCGCCCCGGGCTGCGGCAGCAATTCAGGGCTCCTCGGACACACCTGGAGCGAGTGGCTGAGCCCCGGCAGGGGCACGGGAGCCGTTCAGATGAGGGCTCACTCTTGGCAACACCAGTGCACAGAGATTTCTTCTCTTGCCCCTGTCCTTTTACCATTGCACATCTCTGAGCACGGGTGCTTCATGCTCCTGGTGCTGCTGAGCCACAGACCCCGCTCCCAGGGGTCCCAGTCCCATCCCCCCCCAGCTCATCCCTGGACCACTGTGGCTGGGGAAGGGAGGGGAGACCATGGGCATGGGGCACTTGCTGCCCATCCCCAACCCAGAGGGCTGGGATAAGATGGAGCCAACCTGAGCGAACCAGCCCAATGATGCACCCGGTGGGCAGAGGGTGGAGGGGGGACATGGCTTCCCCGTACATCTGTCCGTCTGTCTATCCGCTCTCCCATCGGCATGGCAGCCCCTACTACAAACACAGGCTGCAAAAACGTTAATAATCATCATCATAACAGCCCCTTCATTTTCTTTCGATATGAAAATAAACCAGTGCTGTTTGCAGAAGGTTCTCATTTAGGGAAACATCTGGAGTCAGCACTTCTCCCCCAAAGGGCAGCGAAGGGTTCAGAGGATACCAGCCCTTGCGTTGGGGAGGAAGAGGAGGAGGAAGGAGCCGATTTGCCCAGTGCCCTGGGGAAGGGACGTGGCACGTTTCTGCTTGGTGTCTGCTACCTGGCCTCAAACGAGCAAGGCACCATCCCCTCCTGGGGCGAAGGGTGCAAACCCCCCTGGCACCCCAACCAGGAGAACAGACCCTCCAGGTCCCAAAAGCCATGGGCGCCAAGCAAGTCTTGGTGATGCCCAAGGTCCCCCCCCAGGGCCAAGGGGACACCCGGATTTGGCTGCTGGGAAGGACCTTGGGGACCCGAGGGGGCAGGAGGAGCAGGTATGCTCCTGCTCCCCTGGGCTGTGGGGAAAAGGGCTTACAGAGGGGCAGCACATCTGGGGACATGGGCTGGTGTCACAGCCCAGCCAGGGGATGTCACCCCCTTTTCCGGGTCCTTCTGGACCTTCTTCCAGGTCCTCTGAGGGCCCCAGGGCAGGAGCAAGCGAAGCCCTTCCTCCCACCCCGGGGGGCTCGCAGGTGAGGAGGGGTCCCATCCCGTCCCATCCCTCCCTGGCAGGTCCCCAGAAGCCGGCAGGACACTCGGGGCCAGCACGGGGTGCGTGAGCAGGACGGCACCCCAGCTGGCCCGTGACCCCCAGGCGGGACGGTCCCCGCACAGGCTGCAGTGACACCAGGCTGCAGTGACATCTGCTGGGCTCCCACTCGGGGAAACCCTCCAGCCCCGGGCTGGCCGCAGACCCTCCGGCACCGCACAGCCCCATGCCATAACCAGGCCCCGCTCCCGTACAGAGCCCGGGGGCTCCCGGCTCCGGCCAGGGCTCCACGTTTCCAGCCCCAACCCTGCACCAGACCACCCTGACCCTCTCCAGCTCCTGTTCAGACACCTCCACACTGAGTCCCCCACCACCAGCTCCGGGCAAAGGCCCCAAACCACTGCAGCCAGGGGAGAGGGGCAGCACCCCCCCAGCAGCACCCAGCACCCAGGCTCCCTGGGGAGGGGTCCCAGGGGTCCCAGGACCCGGGGGGGGTCGCGGTGCTCCCGAGAAGACCAAAGAGCTGAAAAACCTGCATTAAGGGAGAAAATGTGCAAATTAGGAGTGGGGGTGGGGGGGGGGGAGAGAGTTGTTTATCTAGAGCTGATTTTGATTTTCTTCTTTCAAATATCAGCAGGATGCTGAGCCTTGCCTCATTATGCAAATAGAAGCAATTAGAGCTCACCCAGGCTCTGCACACGTGATGGGTTTATGGCACTCGCAGAAATCCTTCCTGCTACATGAGAGGAATAACAACAGCTCCCCTGCGCCGGCTCCAGCCTTGCCACAGCCAGGAACCCGGGATGGTTTGGTAAGGGGAGCCCCAGAGCTGGGACAAGCCCCCCCATCACCACTCCCGACGTCTTTCACAGCACTCGGAAAAGGGCTTTCCCAAAGAAGAGTCTCCCCCTCTTCCATGGAGACACCAACCCTGCCGGCAGCAAGTCCTCACCGGCTCTCGGGATGGGAGAGAAGGAAGAATGGAGGGGGAGAGCATCGCTGGGAGCAACTCAAAAGCCTTTTTCTCCACCGAGTCAGAAAGTCAGCCCACAGCAGGGCATCATTACGCTTCGGGACTGGTGCCCAAGCAGACTTGCTTTGCTGAACACCAGCAGGAGGGGGCAAACCAAAAAAATACCTAAATGCCCTGAACTGGGCTTAAAAAGCAAAGAAAACTCACCCAGACACACCACACCAGCCCCAGTCCCACCTCGGCTGCAGCAGGATGCTGTCGCAGGGGGACGGTGGTGGGAGGTGCGGCGGCAGATCCGGTCCCCATCCGGCACTTCGCCTCCCCAGGGGCACACACCGACCTGCATGGACCAGACACAGGAGCGTAAATCAGGCACGACTCCCATAAATCCATCATCTTCTTCCTGATTTACATCAAGGTAGCCGGGAGGATTTATTCCCAGTACCTGCCTTGAGTTTCCCACCCCCAGAGGAGCATTAAAAAAAAAAAAAAGGCTCTTTGCATATTGATCTTTCTCCTAAATCTTTTTTTTTTTCCTTCTTTTGGATGCAAATGGAGATTGATGAGCCCAGGCAGGCGGCTCCTCACCTCTGAGGGCAATTTCTATCTGTGTTCCCAGGGGGAGGAATGAGCAGTGGGATGCCCGTGAGTCCTGCTCCGCAGAAGCCATCACCCATGCCCAGGGGAGAGCTCCCAGGCACCTCGTTCATCCCGGAGCCGCTAGCTGCGGAGCGGGCTGAGAGACATCATCACAGACCAGTTTCGCAGTGTTACCGCATTTAAGCTAGCGAGCATCCTGCAGGAAACCTCCAGCCTGCATCCCTGTTCTGACTCCATCCCCGGCTCCATCCCCGCACCAGCTGCGCTTTCCAGGGCTCATAGACGGGAAGAGCACCCAGGGAGTCCTTTCCATCTCCCCCAACTAGAGCTGCTCAGGCTCACATCGTAAGACAGCGTGTGATTGCCATGGAGAGATGTATTTCCGCAGCCACAGGATGGTTTGGGAGTAAGACCCTCGTACCCACCCTGAAGGATGCAAGTGCGACCCAAAGTTTTAGGAGCCACCCAGGCACCCAGCAGCATGGCTGGAGCTGCCTTGGGGTATCCCCACGTTGCCCTCTGAAAGAGAGACCCCTGCTCAGAGCTTCTCCACACACTCCACACTCAGTGGCACCGTATGTGACACCAGACACAGAGACAAAGACCCTCCTTGGTGCTACCACCGGAGGATGGGGTCCAGCTCAGCCGTTGGCTGCAGCACTCCAGAGCCAAGCTGCCTTTTTTCCAAGGACTTGATGCTTTCCAGACCTTCTCCCTAAGGTGCAGGCAGAGCCTGCAGGCAGGGGCTGTAATGGGGGCACTGATCCTGCAGGCAGGCTGCTTCGGAGGGACTCCTACCTGCACAGGGTGCAAGACCCCATCAGAAAGATGCCTTCACCTCCTGATAGGACTTGCGCCAGTGCTTGGCCACACCACGGGGAAGTGGGACAGCTCCAGCGCGGCCGAAAAAGAGGGGCCAGGTCCCGACAACCCCAGGGCTTGGCATGCAGACTCCTCTGCTCCACACTGGCGGGTCCACGGAGGAGCCGAGGAACCGTGCAGGGCAGGAGTCAGCTCCCCAGAGCCACTTCCCTGCTGAGCGGTGCAGGCAACGGGAGCTGCAGGCAGGCAGCGGGAGCTGGGAGCCACAGGGAAAGGGCTGAGTCAGCACCAGGAGAGTCGCCCCCAGCCAGGCCATTTGGCAGGCAAAGGTTGGGAAGGAGCTTTTCTGCCGTAACAGGGCTGAGCAAATAATTCATAGCGGATAAATAATTCACCAGGAGTTTAGCTTTCCTCTGGCAGCGGATTGTCTGCGAGCTGTTAGCAATTATCTTGTATTTATTTGTGATCCTGAATTTTTAGTTGAATTATTCAGACAAGTCGTTGCTGGGCTGAGGAAAAGCCTGGGGAAAGGAGGTGATACCTGAAACGACAGGAAAAATCATCGTCAGGATGAGTCTGTGGCTCGGGAAGACACGGTGTTGTTATAATTATTTAAGCATCTGTAGTGCAAGAAATACCCAGAGCTGCAACGAGCCCCAGAGGCAACGCAGAAGCAAGTGGATGGATGCAGAGGAGGCACCGGATTGTTGGATTTCCACCACCCAGCTTCATTTCCAGCCAAGAGCCCCTGGACATCCCCGGGGTTTCTGTTTCCTACCAGCAAATTCATCTGCTGGGAGATTCATAGAAGAGGACGCTGAAGGAAAGACAGCGCAAGCAAAATAAATTCATGTTTCTGTTTGGATGAATGTCTCTAAAATTGTTTTAATGAGGTATCCTCTTGGTTCGTTCGGCAGCGGGACTGCTCGGTGGCTCTTCTACAGCCACACAAGCCCACGTGCTGGGGACACCCACACGCATCTTAACTCATCCGGAGTCATCAGCCCGAGGGCTTGGTCCCTGCCTCCTGCACCCAGACCAGAGCTGGCCTGCAGACACACAGAGAGGGGCTTGCGGGAGAAAACCTCCAATATACTCAGTTCAAGCAAAAAAGACATTTTCTTGAGCAATGAAACTATGCTTCCAGCAGAAAGGAAGAGGATTGCAGGGATGCGGGGAATAAGAGCGGCAACAACCAGCAGCAACAACCTCGTGCTGAGGCTCCTCGGGCTCCAGCTGCTGGACCCGCTCCTGCTCCTGCGGAGGTTTCGCTCTTCCCTTGACCAGAGCAGAAGATCATCCCCAGCAGCAACAGCACCAGCTTCTGGCCCTTGCCCAGGCAGCTCCGTCTACTCTTCATTCCCAGAAGAAGAGACTGATGAAGGAGAAGACTCAAACCACACCTTTCCGAAGATGCAGCTGTGGATGCTCAGCTAGCAGTCAGGCTGGAATCACCTCTCTCCAACAAGAAACAGCAGTAACCTGCCCCACTGCAAGCTACAGGACCCTAAAACTCCCAAATGCAGAGAAAAGATTGGCAGGTGACTCCTGAAAACACCCAGACATACTGAAGGGTCTAATAATAATAATAATAATAAAACCAAATACAATCTCATAGTTGGATTTTTTTAAGCCCAACTTGTGATTTTAAGGGTTTAACCCACATTTACTGGCTCCTCAGGGCTAGCGACCCAGCACCCCAGGGCTGGTTGAGACTGTCTTAGCAGCATGATCAAGGGTCCTTGTCCCTTCCTGTGGTGGAGAGCAGCTTTGGCAGAGCTGGCGACCGCTTTCCTGCCTTCCCAGGACCACTCCAGGCACCACACGGTGCCCAGGGACCAGAGCAAAAACCTCTCCCAGCTCCCTTGGAGGGCTGGTGCCCCAGCCCACACTGCCACGGTTCCCGCTCACGACACAAAGCATCCCCCAGAGCCAGGAGCTTCAGCAAACTCCCGTCCTCCACCGACCAAGGCTTTGCAAGACTCCTGAATTAACAAACCTCTCTCTCCGTGAGCCAACTGCTATAGGCTCCGGATCAATGAAATAGGTAAAAAGAAGACAAGCAAAAGAAATTTGCATGACTGTTGCCTGACGGATGTTTCATTACACAAAAGGAACACATCTCCTCCGGCTGGGCTGAGATCCTCAGCAGTAATAAGCATTTCTTCTATTTTCTTTTGAATTGCCGGTCATGCATTTAAAATTATTTAAAAAAAAAAAAAAGAAAGAAAAAAAGTTATCACCTAGGGAGATGCTAACTCGGAGGCACGGTCCCACAGAGAGGTGTACAGGGAAGGAGGAGGTACCAGACCAATGCAAGCTGCTTTCTGGGCTGCCAGAGCCCACCCAAAGGAGAACGAAGCCCACAGGAGGGTTTTCCCTCTGCCTAGCAGGGACTCTCTCGCAGGTGTCACACGCTGCCTTCCTCCACTTCTTGCTCCTCACCATCACCTGGCTCCTGCCAGCTCCCAGGACATTCAGACAAGCAGTCCTCAGCCTGCAGCCATCCCCATCTCAGCTGGGACATCCCGGACAGACAGCTTTGGTGAGTTAATCCATGTGATTTCACCCAAATTTGATGAGGGAGCGATTTATTACATGCTGCAAGCTGGCAGGGGTGGCAGTAAGCAGGCAGGAGCAGCAGCCAGCATCCCTGGCAGGAGGGGAGATGCGGGCAGAGGTTTGGGCACAGGGAACAACCCCGGGGCTCAGGTTGGGAAGTCCAGGAAAGTTTTCTCCTCCCTGCTGAGGCTGCCCAGGTGCCTTTGCGGGGCGGGGACTGGGTGGGAAGCCTGGAGGTAGAAAAAGCCATTGAGCACTGGGAAGGGGAGCCAGCAGCCAGGAAGGGTGGGTGGGGACACTGGGGACCCCCTGACCGGCTCACACCAAGCATCTCTTCACATATCAAGTGGGTCATTGGGTCATGCCTCTCCGGCGCTTGCTTGGTCTTACTATCCATTGCCTTGGCTGTATCCCCTTTCCCCAGGGTACTCTTTGAAGGACAAAGAAGGCATCAGCATGGATTTATCTCACTAGTCTTCCTTACCAGAGCCCACTGCGGGATGAGCAGAGGCCTCCATCTTTCTTGGTGTGTCCATTTCCTGGAAATGGCCTCAAGTTGCATCAGGGGAGGTTTAGATTGGATATTAGGAGAAACTTCTTTACTGAAAGAGTGGTCAAGTACTGGAACAGGCTGCCCAGAGAGGTGGTGGAGTCACCATCCCTGGAGGTGTTCAAAAAACGTGTAGACGTGGCACTGCAGGGCCTGGTTTAGGAGTCATGGTGGTGTTGGGTTGACGGTTGGACTTGATGATCTTAGAGGTCTTTTCCAACCTTAATGATTCTATGATCCCGTACGACAGCCACCAGCTCCTGAGATCATGTCCTACCAAACCAAGTGGGTGTCCAGAGCTCAGTGTCCTGTGTCTACTGCTGACAAAGTGGGAAGGCCCAAAGCACACGGTCAACCCGTGCACCCAGCAGGACCTTCCAGGCAGATGGCAGGAGGAGGCTTTCCTAACAGCAAGATGATGGATAACCATTTCCACAGACGACTCCTAGCTCCGTCACGGGCAAATCACACTTTCTCAGGGTCCTTCCCACTTACCAACTCTTCCTTCCTCCACTACCCAAACATGAGCCACCTCTTCTCCTCCAAAACTACCATCCCTCCTCTTCCTCTCTGCAAGGCCCCCATTGCACCTGCAGAGGCTCCTGGCACCCACCAGGGCTGCAACATCAGCCCAGGGTGCCTGAGCCCAGGGTCTGAACATCTTCACCCAAACCCCACCTGGAGGGTTGGTTGTTTTGCTCCAACGCTGGCTCTGTGAAGGTCGCTGGCTGCTGGGAAGGCTGCCCAGGAGTGAGGACAAAGCAGTGTCACAAGCTGTGGTAGTGGGGACATCTGCCTGGGGAGAGAGTCGGGGACAAGACCCAAAGCAACCACAGAAGCAACCTCAGCATCCACCCCACCGCCCAGCTCAGCCCCTTCCCGGGGCTGGGGTACCCCCTGCAGACCCTTCCAGGGTGGAGGCTCCCATCAGTGCCGGGGGGGTCCCGGGGGATCTGCTTGGCCACCTGAACACAGCTGGGAAGGGGGTTAGCACCCAGCAGCTCTTCTGAGTGCAGGAGCTGCAGCCAGGCACTGGCACATAAATACACCATCCTGGAAGGAGCCTGCAGTGTATCAGAGAGCAGCCCTCAGCCACGAGGAGACCTGCCCCGTCCCATCCCATCCCGTGGGAGCCGGCTCCCCAGGAATGCCCCGCATCAGTGCTTCACCAGGGATAAATAAGGGAGGAATGTGGCGGCTCTGGCCCCCAGGATCTGCCAGGCTTCTCCATCAGAGAGGAAAAACAAGGGCTCTGGAGATGCTGGTGTCCTTGCCCCTGCCAAGGCTCCCCCTCCGCCACTGCCAGCCAGGGGGTGACAGCAAGGGTGCCCAGAGCTGCCTTCTTGCTCCTGTCCCTGCATGGCCCCGAGGAGGAGGATGGTACACAGCAAGGCACCCCGAGACCCCCACGATGGTGGGAGAAGTACAAACAAACAAAAAAAAAAGAGCTTTTATACAAAAACCAGATGCTTCCATCCCAGCTGATTTGCAAGGATAGGAAAGGGAGGGGGGAGAAAAGCAGCAGCTGGGATTTCGGAGAACAATGTGGGGAGAAAAAAGAAAGAGGGAGGAAGACGAGTGCGGTTGAGTGGCCCGTGGTTGTCAGCCCTTTTTGGGGGGAGGGCAGCGGGAAGGTTAGTGATCAGCCAGATCTGAAACCAGACAAAACTATTTCCACATGCCAATAAAACCCCGAGCGTGAAGGGTTTGCAGGGCTCTGGGGCCCCCACACTGCCTCTAAAACAAAACAGAAGAGCTGGGAAGTTCACCCAGGCAGGAGCTGGTGCGTGGAAGGGAGCACAGTGATGGCATCTGACCTTTCCTTCCTCATCCTCCTCCTCCTCCTCACCTGTCACAGCTCATCCCTCCCAGCATTGCTCAGTCTGCATCAAAGGGACACATGGAAAAGCAACTGGGCAGCGCAGGTATTGCTTAGTGGGGCTGGTGGTGCTCGTGGAGGGGGTCTCACCTCCCACACAGGTCTGAGAGCTGAGAACCTCAAACTCATCTCACTTGTGTCTTCAGCAGGCTCCAGCACGTGGCATCAGGGATCAGAGGGCTGGAATCATCCCCACCACCATGAAACCAGCCCTTCACAGCAGCAGAGCCGAGGCAGCCCCCTCCCTGGGGAGGCTAACGGCCCCAGTCCTCCCCACACTGAGATGGGGATGTTCTCCAAGCCACAGCTAAAAGGGACCTGCTCCCGCCTGTGTCCCACCATGCAGTGACCTTGGCTGAGCCCTTAACTTGCCCACGGCTTAGTCATGGCAGCCGTAAAGCTCGGTGCAATCGCTGAGACCTTGCCGGAGAGGAAAGCAGCTGCCGCCCTGAGCCGCTATAAATCACCACGCTGAAAAGCACGGCACCCACCTCCCCGCTCCCCGGCTGTAAATCTGCAGGAGCAGAAACCGAAGCAGCTTATCGGGAGAGGCCACATCGCCGCCCCAGCCCAGCTCAGCCCTCATGCTGGCCACATGGTTCCCCCCAACCCTCCCACACCTCCCGGGGAGAGGAAGAGGATGCCCAGTTAATATTAACTGCCAGCAGCACTCGCAGCCTTATCGGACGGGCAGTGGGCACTCTGCGTCTGCCAAGCTTCACACCACCCTGACACTCGCTCCCATGCTTGGGGTAATTGCCGCCTCCATGGCCCCCAAGAGGGAGCCGCTGGTCCCAGAGCTGAGCTGTGGGGTGAGACGGGTACATGCCAGGGATGGATGGCAGCTCCAGGTCATGAACAGAGCTGAGCAAACCCTCGGCACGTCCCCAAGCCCTCTGTATGCCCGTGCTGTCCCCCAGATCCGGTGTTGTGTCTGTCCCCATACCTACATACCCTTCCTGCCACTCAGGCGGATGATGGCCAGGATCCAAGCCCAGTCCCTCAGCCTGGAGGAAACCTCTTCACCCTTTGACCATTTGCTCAACAAGCACGAGGACTGGACAACTGTGATACTTTCCTCTTTGTTGCAAGAGTTTAAGAAACCTTGGACACCTCCATCCTACGGGAACCTCCTGTTCTCTGGTGTGTACAGGAGCCAGAACTGAAGGGCAGCGCTGCCACCCCCTCTGGAGATGGGAGAGGGGGCCGTCGAGGAACACATGCAAGGACACACCAAGTATCGTCCTTGGGTACTCTGGGCACATGTGGAAACTGAGGGGTTTCAGTTCACAAGGCAGCCTGGAAGTCACTGCCACACCGATCTGCGCTCACACTACCAGCTCCTGTCTCTCCAAGAAAGGCTTCACCTTTGCTATACTAATTAACAGCGCAGAAGAAAAATCGAGCACAGGTCTGCGCTCTGCCCCATCATCCCATCCCACGGAGGCAAAACCGTCGGTCTCTGCAGCTCCTGCTGCCTGCAGCCACTTCCCAGCCTTCCCCATCCCAGGGAATCTGCAGGCTTCACCAGAAAGCAACAAAAATTCATCTGCTCCAAAACACTCTCCCCTTGTCTCCACTCCCATCCTCCCTTCCACGCTCATTACCTGGGTGCTATTCTGCTCAGGTCCTCCTGGCGTTCTCGTCACCGCAGCATCCCCACCACCGCCAGCAGTGACTAACACCTGTCACACGTTTGCTCTCTCATCCTTGCCCAGAGGCAGGAAAGCGCCTGTGCGTGTGTACACGCACCCTTCAACACACCAACGCAGAAACCCCAGGTTAAAGCCACCAGCTCATTTCGGTGTAAATCAAGGTTTTTCTGGGTGTTTGCACCAAAGACGGAGTGTCGCCCAGAGAGCAGAGGGCACTGACTTGGCCGTGGTCTGTGATCCCAAGGTGGCTTGTGCTCTTCCTCACCAAAGAAACATCACCATCAGCATCACCACAGAGCATTTGCAAATGCCCAAACCTGCCTGGTGTGGCATCCAGGAGACCAAGCGATACTCCACGCACCGCAGCACATCCCTCCAGCCCAGCTCTCCCCACTGCCCCAGCCAGCACCAGCACACAGGGCTCGCCACTGCCCGGCCGTTCATCATTCTTGAGCTGGCCTGACCCAGGGACTGGGCGATGCTGGGGTCAGCAGGGCTGCAGGCAGGGAAGGAGAAAGTGAACCGGGAGTCATGTGGCATTCCCAGAAGACCAGCGCAGTGGGGAGACCCTGAGCATCTGGGTCTTCTTAAAAAAGAAGCAGCTCCCGGCAACGTAAGGAGAGATTGTGTCCCACTGCCAAGAGGCGAGGAGCGCTGCCTGTACCACCTTTGCTCCGGTCTGCTGTAACTTATAAGCCTTTTGAGTCACATACACTTAAAGCTTTCTTCAAGTCTTTTAATGATTTCTTTTTTAATCCAAGACTGTAAATGGAGCTGGATTCCTGTGGTTAATCCAGCGCAGGGTCCATGCAGTGAGCTCACCCGTTAACAGAGCTCCATTGCGTCATCCGGTCACCACCACCTCCACATCACTCACTGGGGTGAGCTGCAAGTTGCGTGTTGGCCATGAGGAGTAGCTGGCTCTTACTATGTGCATCTTGCAGCCCAGGGAAGGTGGTATGGACCCAGAAGGTCCATACAGACCCTCCTCAGTAAGGGACACAGGCAGAAGATCTGACCACCTCCACCTCCAGCCCAGAATGTCGAAGGAGGCGGCTCAAGGAACTGCAGGGTTTTGATAGACAGCATTAGCAGGATGTGAGTGGTGTCACAGCACAGGAAGAGGGCAAACGCTGTCCCCCATCATTAGGAAAGGAGAACGCAACTCAAGGGAGAAATGAAAGACCACTAGGCCAACATCAGTAGTAAATTGAGGCTCTAAAGCCCATTTAGAGACGCTGTGAAAAGCAAAACGATACGTGGGACCAACATTTTGTCACCTACACCTAAAGAGAGTAAGACCATATTGGATTTCCCCAGCATCACCTGACTTTCTTGAGAAAGGAAGATCAGTCCTGGGATCAAAACTAATCCTGGCACAGAAAGAAAAGTCTGTGGCAGCAGCTCTGGGAGGAGCCGGTTTCCCCTGGGACATGGGTGGCCCTGAGGAGCAGCACGATGGAAGGGAGGTGGCCACCAGCAGCACGGTGGGGAAGGTGACACATTCAGCGAGGACAAATTTTGGGTATAAGAAGGCAGCCTTGAGGCAGGGATGGACCCAGGTGTGTCGGGACATCAGGAGCTGATTGAGAGCCACTGATGGGTGAAAAGGCAAATGCCATTTCAAATTTGAGAAGTGTTTTCAGTAAAGGCAGAGGAATACAAGTGCCATTAGACCAGACACTGGGGGAACTTCATCTGAAAGGTAAATATTTCAAGGGGAGTAAAATCTTGAAGACAGAAGACCTCATCCAGCTGAAGGTCAGCACTGATCCAAGAAGAAGGGTACAAACCAGTGTAACTTAAAGAGGGTGGGAATTTGAAGTCTGCTCCCAACCATCAGAGCAAGGAGATGCTGGCACACCCCTGTATAAGAAAAGCACCAACCGGTCAAAACAGAGCAGGATCTGTTCCCCTGTCATGGTCACCAGCAATAACAGGAGACGACAGTCAAACCAGAGCCTTAACCCTGCTATAAATGAAGAGAGACACATTCTGATTAAAACAACTGGGCGCCTAGTTAAAGCCTGATTACAATAGGCTGCTCACACATTTGTTGACCAGCTGAGCCATGCTCCTGTGGAGCTTGTAGGGCAGGGGTAGGATTAGGCTGGAAATGGGAACATTCCTCAAAATCATGCATCCTGATCCTGACAGAGTCAGTCACCCTCCCCATGGCAAATGAGCCTGCAAAAGTCAACAGGACAAGAAAGAAAATGGCAATGAGAGATTTGGAGTTTGAAGGTACCACTGAAAAGCAGGTCTTAGGTGCAGAGAAACATTACCCTGAGTTTTAAAAGAATAAAACCTGGCGCAAACATCAGAGCTTCTGCAGGAGGCTGGTGAAAGCCTTGCCCTCTCCCACCACGCTCGGTGGTCCTCACTTCCCACCCAGATGAGCTTAGTGATGTGCTGCACCCAACATCTGCAACCCATGGAAGAGCTGGGAGGCTGGAGACAAAAAATACCTCTTCATCACACTTGGGACTATCAACTACCATCACGAACATGGTTTGTGGAGCTCAGCTGGGCTCTTGTCTCTTCAGCTGCAGCAAGCCCATGGGCTTCTGAGAAGAAAGGTCCGATCCCAGAAGGGACCTCAGGAAGCCACCCAGCTCCATCCACACCATGGCAGGGTCTGATGCACTCCAGGCTTTGCTGGCTGGGAAGCGCCAGTACAACAGCCATGCTGAGGACAGCCATCCTGCCTGGTCACTGCCCGCCTCGAGGGAATGGAAACCACAGCAGGGTTTTACAACAGCATTAAACTCAATGTTCCTAGCACCTCTGGTAGCACAGGACCTGCTCAGAAGGGTTATTCCAGCCTGAAGGTCAGATTTACCAGAAACAAATCCAAACAAAGAAGCAGCCGCAGGGCTGTTTGCACACCTTCTGCCAAGAAATGTTGGGACCTCCAGCACGAGAAGGGCAAAAACTTGTTTCTTCCCCTCTCCTTCCTTTTTCCTAGTAAATTAAAAAAAATAATAATGGTAGTAAACTCCCCTGGGCTTTATACCCCCCCACCAGAGGAGATTCAATTACCAGCTTCCCTGAGTGGCAGAGGTGTGATTTACTCCCAGAACAGGACGCATTAAGATGTAGGGCAGCGGGAAGTTTCCATTTGCCCCCCAAACAAATTCCCCTCCCAAGCCATTACCATCGCTGAGGATCAGATAAGCTTTCCTGCTTCACTTCCTCATTAACAGGTTTGCGAGGCACAGCCCATGGTTTGGTTAAAGAAGCCCCGAAGACATGTTCACCAGCGGGACCTCGCACCAGACTCCTTTCTTCACGCAAAGTGGATACCATCACCCATCCATGTTCTCTAAGTCCAAGCATCCCCCAAAACTGTGTTGGTACCCACTAGCTGGGCACAAGCTGCTTCATAACCTGAGTTGGCAGCTGGTGCTGACAATAGCCAAAGCGCCCCAAAATATCCCAAGCCCAAAGTGAATTCCCACAATACTGGCGGGCAGCTGAAACCTTAACGGGTTCAGTATCAAAAGGGCCAGTCCCCAGCATGGGACGTGGCTGCAACCTCATGGCATCCAAAGTACTCAGCTAGCTGGAGCAGCTACAGCCATCCCCATTCCGGCACTGTGCCCCACACGAAGGGCAGCTATCAGCCCCCCCAGAGGACCCGAGAACACAAGCTGTTCCCTTTCCACGCACGTATCATCCTCCCGATGCTCTCAGATGGGTTTTTATGCCGCTCTCTGGAGCCAAACTCCTAGCAAGGGCTGCTGTGTCCGCACGGAGGCTGGGGAGGAGAGACAACGATGTTCCACACCGCTCACGTCAAGCCCTCCGCATCCCGCAATTTCTATTTGATTCCTTTTTAAAGGGGCTGTAACGCAGCGCGTATTTATACTTCAAAACAGCTTGTTTGCGTAATTGCCAAAAAAATTTAAAAAAAAAAAAAAAAAGACACAAAACAACCCTGCTACAATGACTAATTAGCTCGCTCCTGCCTCGTACCCTGTAAACAAATGTATTTGTAACCAATTTGCAAGCACTTTGCATAAGGGGCCCAGAACACTCGTGCCTGTTTGATGCATTTTGACATTAATTTGATAATAGCAGCTTAACAAGGAATCCAGGCTCCCTAGCTATAAATATGCTGCTTTTCCACTTCCTTTTATCTGCACAGTGAAATAATGTTGTTTTTCCCCCTGCTGCCATAACCACCATCCAACCCTTTCATGAATGCCCTTTATGTCCTTTAGCATTTTCAAGGCTTTTTTTTTTTCCCTCCTCCTGGAGAAAGTAAAAGGGTTTTATTAGTTGTATTTTTAATTCCTGTTCACCGAGGGGAAGGAGAAGAGAGGACAGCGATGCTACTCTGATAATGCAGCTTCCAGGAGACAGGGACGAGAGACTTGTTTGTTCAGAAATACTTCTCCATCTGTCCATGCTTCATAGGAGAGAGAAAGCTCATCCTTCTCCTCCTCTTCTCCACTCGCTGTGGCTCTCCCACTCCATGCAGGCCTTCACTGCCACACCAGAAGGAAAATTCAAGCACGGTGAACTGGGGACAGGACACTGGAGTCCACACTGATGCCAACCAGAAAGCCACCGTGGCCCCCAGCCCCAAAGGATGGCACTACAGGACCACCCCACTCCAAATCTCTGCTTGATGGGACAATCCACACCACCATGAGAACCATCACGTGTCCCACGGGGACAGTACAAAAATGCCTGGATCATGGGGACTGAATGGGGGCTACAGCCTGTCCATGCCTTGACAACACCATTTCTCCTCTCCTTCTGGTCCCTCCCAAGACTTTCCACCTATCCCAGCACCAGAACCTTGCTGACACACGGGTTCTTACTCATGCACGCGTCCTCCACCTCTGCCTCGCCTGTCAGCCCCCAGGGAGAGGCTGTCTCTGGGGCCTGGGAAGTAGCAAGCACAAAATTAGCACCTTGGAAATTGTCAGCTGCATCCTGCGGCCACAGATGAAGCCTCTGGGAGATGAAGCAATTTGCCCTCTCTCCTCCATAGTCCCTTCTCCCCTGCCTCCACCTTGGAGCCAGTGACACACAAGCTGCTCCCAAATTGATCCAGGGGGTGGGAAGTCACACTCAGACCACAGACCTGGAGGACCTTTAGGAGGCATGCTGGTGTTGGTTGACGGTTGGACTTGATGATCTTAGAGGTCTTTTCCAACCTTAATGATTCTATCATTCTATGACCTCTCCTCCTGCCATCCCAGGCCTAGAGACCTCCCAGGCCAGGTCCCAGCAGATGGAAGAACAAGCATTTGCCTCTGTAGGCTGAGAGCAAGGGTCTGGGAGGTGTTTTAGCCAGGACCGTGCAGACTTGCCCCCTCTGAGGTGCTCTCACCCAACTCATCGAATGCTGAAGAGCAGCTGGTGGGAGATAAGGGCTATGAAAAATAGATCAGGTGGACCAGCCCAGAGAGCAGCATTAGAGCTCATCCACGCTTCCCATTTTGACCTGCAGTGCTCAGGAATACAGTAGCAAGAGAATCTGCAAAGTGAGAAGACCACCAGATCTCCAGGCAGAAGAGAACTGGATCATCTGGTCCAATTAAATGTCCTCCCCAAACTCTTCATGACAATTACCAGCCAGCTTCTTTCCATGGGTAAGGATATTGTTAAAGATGCTTCGCCCCTGCCTCCTCGCTGAATCTCCAGGACTTCTTCACACCCTAAGTGCATCAGCCCCCACCCCCCCCGACCTTCCTCTGCCTGACACGCGCAGGCTGCAGAGCTGCGGTGTTAGCCGTAACCTGCGGCTTTCCCAGCACGCTGGTACTTGCTGCCCAGCAAACCCAGTTAAACTAGGTGGCAAAAAGCCAGTTGGGCAGAAAATGGAGGCAGAGAGGTGGGGAAGGGAGCAAGGGACAGCCGCTGCCTCACAGCACAGCACTTCGTCAGGCAGGGGAAATCATTAACGACCCAGACCTGCACGAACAAGGTCTCCTTTCCCCTTCACACGGCAAACAAAGACAGGCACAGCCTTGTTCTCCACCAGCAGGTCCCACCCTACCCTCTTCACACAGCTGGGTCTGGAGGACAACGAGGATCTGGGAACTGTCCTCCGAGGTCTGCACATCCGCATGCTGCCACTAGCCCAAAGCTCTCTGACAGCCCAGGGACTATCAAGCATCTCTGGAGGTGCAAGGCTCCAGCCCTGCGGTCACCCACCCCCATTGGGAGACAGGCAGGAAAGGAGAGAGAAAACCCACAGGGCAAGCCAGTAGCCTTCCCAATTTTATTTTTTCTTCTCTTTAAACACATCTCGGATTGCGATGACCTGGTTTGAGGCACTTGCCCAACCTCCTCCTTCCCCACAGCAAGCAGAAGTGCCTCTTGCCCCATCTCCATGACTCCCCCTCACAGAGATCAATACTCTATTTGCCCAAATACTGGCTGTATAGGTGGGGGCAAAACCAGAAACACACCGAGACATCCAAGGGGTCGCGGGAGATCTCTCCCCCCTGCCAAGCTGAGCTATCCACCGCTCAACACTTTCATACCTCCACTCCCGTTCCTCCTCCTGGAAACCGAGTCACATCCCTCCTTGCCAACAGATAAGCTGGCAGAGGGCACAAGATCAGTACCAAATGGGAACTGGGCTGCTCCGCATGGGCCTTCCCAGGGTTTCCTCCCACCAGTGTATCATATCGACCACGGCCCTTTCAGCCATTTCCCCTTTAAGTCCTCTTCTAGCATCATTAATGCCGAAACCCCACGGCAAGCCCTGGCGATAAGTTGGAGGCTTAGCAGAGTCCAAAAGCACATTCTTTCCTCAGCCTCCTCCCTCCTTATCTCTTTCCTCCCTCCCCTAAAACCACATTTAGATAAAAGTTATTGGAACAATAAAATCCATAACTTAAACACAAGCGCAGGAGGGATGGAGGGGGCATCTCTGCTCCATGTCCTGGTGAGCAGACCTGTCAGAACAGAAAAACAACAGAGGAGAGCCCATGATCCCCTCTGAAATGAAACCTGGTGGAGGACCTTGGATCACCGCAGAGGGAGACTGCAGCACATGTGCTCTCCTGCAATCCCACCAGAAGTCATGCGTGGACTCACTCACCTTTTAAAAACTGATCACACATCAATTTTGAGTGATGTCTTAGTGCTTCACCTACCTGAGGTGAGTTGATTTAAGCATGTTGGTACATGAGCTGCACTGTTTTCCACCAAGCTGTTCCTGAAGCACAGCTTCCCCCTGTATCACTATCCTGTGCCCTAGAAACAGCAACACAAGAGACAGCTCAATAGGATGTATATTTTCTTTAGCATTGACCAGCCTTTCCATGCAACCAAGCCCAAGGGCTGGCGCTGCTCCAGCTGTAGCATGCACAGGGCTGTGGTCCAGTACATCCATCCCACTCCCCTCCACCCCTTCAATATTTGGTGGCAATACTCTTCCTGCCACCACTTGCAGGCCCCCAGGATCCAGGGACGACATGTCTGCTGTGGTTGCAAGGGCAGAACTGCTGCTGCCAAGGCAGGTTAATGCCTGCAGAGTTTCTTTCATCACGAGCAACCCATGCTGCCTGCTTCCACCATACCAGCTTCCCCTTCCCACAGCCTCAGCCATCCCAACTCAACTACATCCATGCAGTCATAGTGGTATTAACAGGATTTTGGCCACCCCAGTTCACATTTAACCAGACCCTTCATTTTAGCTCTTGGCTTCATGCAAAGAAGTGGTGCAGGTCCAGATTGCTGCCTGAGGGTTGAAGCGGTCAGAAAAAGGCGTAGGTTGTAGCCTGGGGCTTCTCAGAGTGACAGACCTTCTGCAAGTCACTTTGGTTCACTTACCCAGGGATAATGGTTGTTTTGTCCCACAGCAACGTGGCTCAGCAGTTGAGCGCTCGGAGATCCATGGAGGAAAAGCATTTCCTAAACACAAAGTAGCTCCTTCTTTAATGTGCAACTGAGCTCACAGCCACAAGCACCAAGGTGCACAGAGCAGCATCCGCAAACCTCAGACCTGGGGGAACCTGGCTGTAAACCCCATTAGCACCACTCACCCCAGCACTCCCAGCAGGTGACACTTCCACAGCTGCCAGTCCGGACTGGGGCTACACTCAGACACATCCCTGCCCACACACACCTTGCCACGGCGACTCACCTCACATCGCTTAAACCTAAAATGCGACACCAAAGCCTACCTCCTAGGAGGATGGCTTTGGTTTTAGAGGGAAGTAAGAGGCAGGAGGCAACGAGAGAGACCTAGTTCAAAATCAGTTTCACTCTTTATTTGAAGTTTTACATGCCACCAGCGTACATGAAAGTTGCACATTCAGAATTCGACTCACTACTAGAACAAAGGGCCAGATGCAAACACAAGTGTCAAACGAGTGCACAGATGGAGGAGCCCAAACCAAGGAGCTTGCTGGTCTTTGCGACCAGGCTGCGCCGCATCCCGATGGCACTTCAGGCGTCAGAGGCTAACCCACAGCTTTGAGGGCCACCTCCCTTTGCCATCTCCAGGGTGTTGGTTGTGACCTGGGTCTTCTCTCCCAAGGCAGCACCATTCTCTTCCAACAGGCTAAACAAGCAGTTTTGGTAACATCTCTACCAGAACCGAGGGTGTTTGGAGACCAACTGCCCATTTAATGCTTTTCTGAATTCCCCTTTCTATCAATGCCAGCAGTTTTTACAATGAGAAACAATTTCCACCCGCTGTTTATAGGGAAAGACGACAGAAATAGGGACTCTTACACTGACATTTTATTTTCAAAGAAAGTTTTGATAGAAAAACATTTTCCCCAGCAGCCTTGGGCAGGGAGTTGCAGCTTCCACTTCAAAGGACAAACTTCAAAAACAAATCCAGTGTCCTAATGGTTTTGTGCTACAGTACTTAATTGTCATACAGCTAATTAGCAATGCCTGATTTCACATTCTCTGTACACAGATGAAGTTCACAAAAGAAGGGGCTACTTAAAACAATAAATAAAACAAGGCACCAGGCAGCCAGACTCTGACAACATTAACATAAAACGTTACACTTTACCATTTAAAAAACTGAAATAAAAACCCCATCATGATTAAACCTATATTGATCTGTCTTCCTTCAGATCTCAGAGCTTTGAGTCTCCACAAGGAAGAGGGGAGAATGCAACGCAGAAAGCGGGGGCTTAGCGTGCGTGTCTGTGTATGTATTTCACCAGCATGCAGCAGAGATCTTTAAAATTCTAATTATTTCCCTATCACCAAGTAAGATCGAGATCAATAGATGGTACAAACTGACCCCTTTCCTTGAGTGTCAGGGGGAAATTAAAAAAAAAGAAAGGGGAGGGCAAAACGAGAGCATCAGAGGTCAATGCCACAAAACAATAGATATTGATGTCTCCATTCATTTCAAACAGCGGAAAGGTCAATGCCTCCCTTGCTTCATGTTTTATGGCTGAAATCCTGCTGCTAACAGCAACAATGTTAGTAGTCAGACCTCATCCATCCTTTTTTATTATTATGATTATTTCTAACCAGGTTAGCCATTTTGAAAATTTGACGAAAGCTGGGAAGCAGCAGTGGGGGGCAGGGCAGGAGGAGAAGAGGGGAAGCTGCCCTGGAAATTAATGGAAGGGATGGTTTCCATTAGTTTCCGAGCCTGCCTGTCCCCCCACCTGTGCTCCGGTTTGTCCCTCACTGCCCCCTAAAAAATGAAAAGGACCTGAGGCAACATCCCTTCACTATTAATCATTATTCCCCGTACAACATCCCAATTGGTTTCTATGGAAATGATTCTCCTGCTAGAGTACCCCGGCTGCCTGCGCATCTAATCAAAGAGGCAGGAGAGCTGCAATGGAAAGAGATTTTCTCTGCAATACCCAGCAAGGCTCGCCTGGCTCCCTGCACAGGTCTCCCTGCAGACAGGGGCGAGAAGCTTTGGCTGGACACCCTCCACTGGGACCAGCCAAGGGGGGATTGCATCTCCCTTAAGCAGACGAAACAACCCTTCTGCACCAACTAACTCTACAAACAGAAAAGCCCCACAGTTCTGCGGCCATGTGGGGATACCCCACCCTAAAAATGGGCTGCTGGGAGAATGCAACCAGCACCTCACAATGCACAGTCCCATTCCTGTATGTCATCCCAGGACTTTCATGCCTCTGAAGATCAGCAAGGCAAAGGGACAGCTCCTGCTCTGCTCCCCCAGGAGTCTCACATGCCTCAGCAGAGGAGGAGGTAGTCATGCGAATTAAAGTGAGCAGGGTCACTGCTCTGCTACCTGCATTAGCAACCCCAGCCCTGCCCTCTCCTCCCAGGGGAGCACCACCTCGCCTGGGCGGGGAGAGAACATTTTGCAGTCCTGCAAGGTCCCTTGCACGAGGCGGGTGAGCCCTCCTCCCCTTTCACAACTGGGGAAACTGAGGCCAAGTCTCACAGCGCGTGTCTGACTTCCAGTTAGAGGTCCACATCATACTCCTGCCCTGCCTCCTTTCACTCCCATCTCTTCTCCTCCTGCCGAACCATCTCCCCGACAGATGAGCAACTACAATCCAAGCTCTCCTGAAGGGAGAGGCCATTGCCACACAGTCCCCTTTCCAAACCGAGCAGTGGATACACTGCCATTTTCTAAAGAGACTATGAAATCAGCTTTGGAAAACGGCTGAGGAAGCAATCCTTTAACCTTCAGTTCTTCTAAGAAACCTACCAAAACACTGATGACTTAGCCCCACCAAATTCCCCACACCAAAACCACTGTCACCCTTCAGGCCTAGACCCTCCCAGCCTGCAGGAACCAAATGCCATGCTGCATTGGACTTTGGACATTAGCAGAGCAGCAAACAACTTCTGATTTTACCCACTAATGGCACTTGTCCCAGAATATCCTTCTCCCAAAGAAGCGCGGACACCTCGTTGGTGGTCAAAGCTAAGGTTTCTTTTGCAGGTCCCCAAAGATTGGAAGTCTGATTTGGAGCGCAGCAAGAAACATGCCAGCAGGGACTGGGAATCCTGCAGAGGTAGCCCCTGCGAGAAGGGCACCTTCTGTAATTGAATTCATTTATTTTAGACTACGGACAGTGGCATCAGCAGGCTCAGAGATCACCTCATTAGATGCTCACAGAGAGTGGGAGAGAGATTTCTGGAGAGATGGGGACAGAGACCAGAGAAAAAGAGGGGGGATTTCACATTAAATAAAAGCTAGGAACAAAACACCCGTCTCTCTGTTCTCCTCTCCTCCTCTAACGCTGCACGCCGGAGTCTCAGTGCTGAGTGGGCTCCGAGTCCCATATATTGCTCTGCTCAGAACATATGGTGCTATGTTTAATAGCCCGGCTCTGCCAATTGGGGACTATTAGGGTGGGTTCTTTTCCCAGTGTAAATGTTGCAGAATATAAATTGTAATTAACACCGATGCCAAAATAGCACTTAGAGAAAATAAGCACATTATTAACATCTGGTGAATCCTGCCTGGAGTGCAGAAGCAGCGGAAATTCTCACTCACCATAAGAGGATTTGTAGTAGAGATATCTAGCATTGGCCCAGAGTTGGGGAGTCAGGGGTGGAAGGAGATTTTAGCTCTTTATCACTATTTGCGGTGCTATCTTTATTACCTGTGGGTGACCTTTCCTAGCCCCGATTATAACTGGTAGCGTTTGCATCAGGACTTCTGACCCACTTGCGTGAATACAGATGTCTAAACATCATACTCCAGGCAACAGAATAATGGCATTATAAAACATGCCTGATTGCCTGCCCCAGTCTAGCAAGACACAAGGCAGATGGGTATCGCTTTGCCAAGCAAAAGGTACAGCATGTTTCATCGGGTTACTCTAACCCCAAGACCAAAGGGTTAACACCACCATTAAGCAACAGGTGTTTTCTGCATACCACTGTCCCCTAACCCAGGCTTTCCAGTGGGACAGGAACAGGCGAGCTGGCGGTTCTGCCAAACTCTTGCCAGTGCCACAGCCTGTATGTGGAGGGGAAATCCCTGCTGAGGGTGGGAATGGTCTTGCTCCTGTAGCATGTACCAAACATCGGGATTCCTCCACAGGACAAAACATGTCCCCTTAGGCATCAGAGAGCTGGCTCCACACCCTCAGCCTTCCCTCTACCCTGCCCTGAGGCTAGAGGCACAAGGAGGAGAAAGCAGCTTTGTTAATGCTTCAAACAAGGAGAAGAAAACAGCTTTGCAAACGCTCGCTGCCTAACCCTTGCTATTTATTCTAGGAAAGAAACCCAGACAAAAACCAGGCAGAGCTGAAGTGGTCTGAACTGGACAGAGCAGTGGCTTGTGTTCCTGCCAAAAAGCACATCTGACTTGCTGAAGTGAGGGAGAAGGAGAGAAGAAAGCTGTTGGAGAGGGAAAGAGGGATTCAAACAGGCGAGTAATATGACAAGAGGTAGAAAGAACGACCTCGGTGGGAGAGCGGGAGAGAAAACAGTGGCAGGATGCCAAGAACAGGGCATCCGCTCCTTGCACTCACCCGCACAGTGTCTAACCCGAGGCAGAGTGTCAAATACTTCAGGAGCGATCGCAGCTCAACTGCAGCCATTCTCAGAGGAGCACGAGCCGGCCTCACCACCTTGTTATCGGCTGCAAACCAGAGACTGCTGCTCGCACCCTGTCCTGAGCAGGGAAGGGAGAGAAACTCAGGGCAGACAGCAAAAGCGTGCAGGGGTTAGTTTTAGCAATGCACAGACTTGTGCTAGTAGAAGGCCGACATTAACCTGCTCGTTAACACCGTAACCTATCTGAGCACCAGGGTTACTGCAGTCAGGCTCAAGATTTACACCAGCAAGACAGATTTCCAGGCAGGTTCACACCGGACTGATGGGAAAGTAAGGAGGGAAAGTCCTCCAAAATTGTGAGGTGCATTTTGCTCTAAAATCTATCCCATCAGACCAGGCTTCCTATGAACCACTGATCACAGAACAGCATTTGGAAAATGGCATCTTGTGTAGAAAACGCTGACAAGGAGATGAGGACATCATCTTTGGATGACTGGGTCTCCCCAGAAAAGCACTGCTCAACACATCAAGGAGTGTTTAGGAGATTACAGGTGGAGAAGTTGGACAGCTCCGGTTAATAGCTGTTTTGCAGAAGACACACCCAGTGCACTAGCACAAAATACTCTAGCAAAAGGGAAATCTGACTGCCACCCAGAAACGTCGCTCCAGGAATTCATAAGTCAGCTTTTGGTACAGCTGTCTGATGCTTTCAAAAGTGCTCAGTAAATAAGGCAATATGAAAGTGATCCAGACCACTACTGATGCCTGAGGAAGTTCTGTGGAGCAGAGAAGCTAACTGAAATCACACTGTGAAAATACTTCATAACATCTCTAAAATTAGCATGAGCTCAAGGCATGGGATCTAAGGACAGAACTGGAACACTACATTCCCATCTACACTGCAAGACAGACTGCATTTAAATCAGATCTGAGCCTCAACTTATTCACTGTAGGCACCATCTACCCTAGGACAAGGATTTCAAAAAGAGCCGAGAACTTCTTCCACCAGACCAACTGATGGAAACAGCATCAGCAAGAACATACCATGGTCGAGGTGCTAATGACCTTAATTTGTTATTCAAAAATAATAATAAAAAAAAGAGTCCTTGTGGTACTTCTCAATCAAAAGAAAACCTTTAAATATCTGTGATTGCATGTGTGTCACTACAAATGCGTATTTGTAACATAGAAAGGAGGTGATGCACTTCAATAGAGCAACACATTTTTGTGCCTCTTAGCTGGCTTAGGCTTTCTACTTTGCCAAAAATTGACTGAAGCAAAGAATGATTTCCACCAATATCACAAAGCACACTGCCAAAGTACACAGGAGCCCTTAGGAAATACAGGCGACACAGGGGAAGGAGCATCGTTAAGTCAGTTTCTCTTACCTTTAACTTCAGTAAAATAACAAAGCAGTTCATATTAACCGCAAGGAAATACTCATCAGATTCCAGAAGCCTTTGAGACAGGATTTTCAGATGCAAGCAATATCCAACAGATGTTTCCCCACTGCAAAGAACCAGCTTTTTTTATTTTGGAATTGCACCTATTTAAAGTGATTGTACAGCATCCAGTGAGGTGCCCAGGAGCTGAAGATGGAGAATCCAGGCCAACAAGAAGCTATTTCATGTGTTCACGCTGACTGTCCTTTCCATGCTGTGACAGTCACCACCACAAGTTGGGAGGTTCCTCAGCCACTCTGCTTTTAAACAAGGTAATTTCATCCAAGTGCCGCATGGGGACATCTCTGATGACCTCTGTCAAGTCCTCATGAAGCAGAGGGAAAATGACGACATTTAATGCAGGGCGGTCCGCCTGGAAACTGAATCAGACACAGGTTATTAGCTGAGGAGAAACATGAATTCTCCAGTGCAAGACAAAAGGACTGCATGGATATACATCATGCAGCGGTGGGGGCAAGGAACGTTGTTCAGAAGAGGCAGGAGGGGCAGCTGGAAGGCAAAGTCTCCCACTCTCCTGTGCGTCAGTGGGGAGCGCAGGCTGGGCTTGCACCCCTTTTCAGTGAGTCTCTTGAGCTGACATAAGCCCAAATTTGGCCTAACATGGGGAGGGAGGAAGAAGGGGGTTTTAAATAAATAAATAAATGACACAACGTACAAGTATTCTTAGAGGACCTGAGATCCTAAGACCTCTGCCCAAGCTGGGCAAGGTGCTCAGAGATAACAATTTAAACCACCCACAAACCAGCAGCAAGTTGCAGAGCCATTAAGAAAATCAGGCCAGAGCAGTGCCAGGCATCCCCTCGGGTCTGAGCCTGGGATTATCACTTCAGGCTGGGTTGCTCTGCACGCAGAGTCTACCCTCTGCAATTAGAGCACAAGCAAGTTTAGAAAGCTCAGATCCGCAGATAAGCATTTAAGTGTGTGTGTGTGCGCGCGCGCGCGCGCACACACACACACACACGCGCTGCAGCCTCCTTTTTAATCCAAGTTGCAGAAAACCTGTCTTGGCACCACAAGAATTTACCCTAACAGAAACGCACACAAGTATCCCTGTTTGCCACTTGAATTTTGGGTTCCAACTTCTGAATCTTTGGGTTCCCTCTAAGAGAAATCTGCGTTCTCCTCCTGCCCTCCCAGCTCTTTTTGCCAACATCACACCACTGGGTCTGCCTTCCAGCACACATCCCAGACCTTGCAAGCGAGAGGCCTGATACAACAACATGAGAGAGGAGCAGCAGGGTTATAACTACAGAGCAGAGGAAGAGAACAGCAAAAGTTAAAGCCATTTATACAATGCAAAAAGATCCATACAAAAAGAGTCCAAGTCCCCATCAGCAAGTACTCTACACGATAGCAACCTGGTGAGTAAGAGAACATGGGGGAAGAGAAATAGTGTTACTCAGTGTAGCATAACAAGAGTTCAGTCTTTTAAAGCTGGGAGGTAAAGGGAAGTTATGCTATAGCTTAAGAGTTACACCCTTAAGATTAAAAGACTTGTGACTATTAGCCCCATGCCACCAAGATGCTTCCTCTGAACTGTGTGACAAGGGCCAGTTCATTATCACTCTAAAGGAGGCAGAGTCAAACTGGCAGCATCAGTCCCTTGAGGCTGAACCAAGTTGTGTTGGGTCGAAAGAGGAGTTCACTGCTCAACAAACTTCTCTTATACAGATGTGTGTCTGGAAAATTCCCAGCTCATCTCTAGCTCTGAAACGGACAGATTTCTGTCAGAGAGGAACTGGAGATTCGGCTGCTGGAAACACACGTGAAAATCCCAGGTAGCAATACAGCCAGCTGAAGAAAAGGCCACGAGAGACTGGCATTTCCCAGGGAGACAGAAAGGATGTTCCCATCCATAAATAATTTGGAGTAGAGCTGCCAAAAATGTAGCAGAGAAACTCCCATTCCAAGGCTAGTTGCTCAGTCCTGGTGGGTTAAATTTATTTGCCTGAACCTAAGTAGCTGCAGGAGTAAGGATTTCCAGCAACAAAACTACCTGGGGCAATTTTATGTCTTTCTGCATCACAGACCTGCCCTTCATGCCTCATGCCTAAGGGCTGGCAGAAAAGGACACTGCTCCTTGAGTGGATCTGGGGGCTTGTGTAGGAGCTGCGCAGTTTCTTACTTCCACAGCACTGCCTACAAGAAATCAACCAGCAAATAACTGCTGATCTGGAGGCAATTGGTAAAGTTTGCAGTGAAATTACACAAAATACAGCAAATGTCTCTTTGATAGTCCCTCCTCTGCCTCAGTTCTTCATGTTTCTTATCCAACACCACAGTCCTGCAGAGAAAATCATGTTAATAGACCAAGTTTACTGAAGTTCAGCTAGGAAGAAACAGCCATCTCCCCAAGGCAAAGAAACCTCTGCTTCTTTCTTTGTATACAGACTCTCCCAAATTAGATCTGCATGCTGCCTTCTCACCATATACAAAATTGTAGTTTATAAGCAGCCTTTACATGTAGCTATAAAAACGAGAACCTAGACAAGTTTAGATGACAATCTGCCACCAAGACAACCGAAAAACCCCAACACAGTAAATATACCTTCCAAAGAGGCTGGATTTATATGAGAGGTTTGAACTTGATCTTAAAAAAAAAAAAGAAAAAAAGAAAGCTTTGTAATTTTCTCCCCCCCTCAACAGGAAACTGTATGTTACTGAAAACCTTGTAAATTCCATACCCCAGCAAGTTGACGCCGGAGAATTCTTTCCATGTACAATTTGCGTGATTTAAGAAAAAAAAAAATCAAATGCACATGGTTCACTATTATTCTCAGCTAAATGTGCGTGCAAAGCCTCTCCTTTAACTGCCTGTTAAAAAGCACCCTGATTTTAACGAGCAGCTGTCATAATGTTAAACTGGGATTAGCAGTTCCCAAAAGCAGACTCCCTCTGCAATCTATGCTGCTTTAGTCCTTCCCCGGAAGGCAATTCCTTTCTTCATACACCTGTCCAGGTGGGCTAGATTAAGTGAGAAGCACTTAGAGCACTAGTTCAAAAGGCCCCAGGCATGGGGAGGAGATAACAAGAAGGGGAAGAGATTGAGTTAATGAGTTGCAGAATAGCTCCTGTAATCTTCTTGACGGTTCTTTCCTCATTCCGCACCTGGATGGACTTCAAACTGGATCTACCTCTGCAAGCGCATGGCTTGTAAAATTAAAACCCGAAGGACAGAGAAGGATGTCGACCTGGGGAGACAAAAGAGCTGCAGTTTCAGACATGAAACTCTGCTTTTTTTCCAAGGGAAAGAAGCCAAGGATATGCTTGCTTGCTCTCTCCTACAAAACCTCCAGACTAAACTCATCATGATTAATTAAATGAAAGCAAGTTTTCTAGGCAACTGACTAGCAGCCCCTTTAAAACAGATCCTTTAATCAGAAACAACCACTGGGATAACAAAGAAAATACCCCCACACACACATATTTTCCAGCATAGCCTCTGGTCCAGCAGACTCAACACCAAACCAACAACCACCCAGTGGGAACTTTTACAAGGAGGTCTCTGAAGCATCCACATTTCGATGTGGACACATAGTGAGCCTGGCTTCAGCAGCTGGCTGGAATCATCCATGGAGCTGGGAAACAAACAGCGAAGCGCACCCTGTGTCACAAATTTCTCCTGGCATCAGCAGAGGTGTAACTTCACTCTACAGTCAGATCTTGAACAGGTTGCATGTGGCTGAAAGGGTTAATGGCGCTTTGTTATTTGCCTCCAAAATTATGCCAGGACAGGTGTGGACTGGACACAGTAAGGTTATTTTCAAGTGAACAGCTTGGTAAATAGCCTAACACTACGGTCTCAATTATTTCCAACCAGCATGGCAGGATCCAATATGTAGGTCAGAGACAAAGTCAAAAAGAAAGAGAAAAAGTCTAAAGCAAGGCTACACTTTGATCAGATTTCCTCGATCTTAGCAAGACAAAAGTCACTCCCTGGAATGCAGTTATCTCCTGGCAAACACTCTCAGCATGTGTTTTCAGACATACCTCTCCAGAGAGGCCAGTGAGTCCCCAGGACTCCACCTGCATGATAGAGCTAAAGGGCAGCTCAAAGCCATACGAGAATCTCACCAGCCAGCCTGTAACCATGGATTAGGCCCCCCTCCAACTCTCTGCACCACAGACCCTGAAGACAACAGCTCCACTGCGTTAGGTGCTGCTCAAACTTACCTTCTCTTACCTGTAAGGAAAGGATAAGGTGGTATTTGGGACTGAAGAATGTATTTCCCCTTGAGATTTCCAGAGAAACCTAAGAAAAGTCCTACACCAAATTCAGATGTTTCAGCACATCCCACTTCACAAAAGCTGGCAAGCAGGAATAAGGGCACACAAGGTGGTATAATTAAGCACTGGCAACAAAAGCAGCACACACCAGATAAAACAAGGATATACAGTATATCAGGAGTGGACGAAGGCCAGATTTCTGAACTCCACAAACTCAGATGACCTTATGGGAAAAGAGGCTCTAGAGAAGGAAAGTAAGGAAGGAAACCAGGAGAAGTTTGATTTGGGGGAACAGAGCACAGCGGGGGCTGAGCAGATGTGAACTCCGGTTTGCATGACTCTCACAAATGCAAACCAATCTCTGCTGCAGTCGCATATCTTCTCCCCCCTCCACTTAGACTTCCCCCACAGGCTGGTGAGCTCCTTCTGGAAAGGCACAAGTTTCCCAAGAGAAGAGAATTCAGACCAACTCACTTTTTGCCCTGTACGTAGCTCTTTCGCCTACATGCACAAAAACCCTGTTAATCCTCCGCCAGGCACAGCATAAGTCTGTTTTCACTGGAAGACACTCACATCTGAAAGTTCAAATGTGGCATCTGTCTTGAAAGCTTCAGCCAGCATACCTGAGCCAGGCTGGAAACTCCCATCCCTGAAGCATGGCACAGTGAAATGGAGGAAGTGCCAGGACAAGCTGGAGCAGCTGACAAGTGGCATGACCCAACGTACATATACACACACACACACACGCACACGCACACACACACACTTTTCTCATCTTTTCAGGGAAGGCCAGACATACACTTAAAATTTGTTCCACTGTCCGTGCCCTGAACTCAGTACCAGGGAACAGCAAACACTCTCCTTGCTTACAGTGACTGCCAACAGCGTAAAATGAAGCTTCTCTAGAGCACCTTCCAGCCACGCCAAAGAAACCGCGGGTGGGATTCCCCCAGGCCCCTTCCTCTGTGAGCAGGGAGGACCCTTGCCCCCCACTCATCCCCCAGAAGCCTCTCAAGAGGGGTCCAAAGCCTCCGCACACTGACTCTAAAGCAGACCCATTCCTTAGTGCCATTTTCACTTCCAAGCCTGCCAGAGTACCAGCGCTGAGCAGACTTCATTTTCTAACCTCAGAAACAGACTTCAAAAGTTCCCAAAGAAAGCCGTTGTGATTCCTCAGGTTGCTCTTAACTCCACACAATGAGATATTTCCTCCATAAAGCGTTTTCCTTTAAGGGTGTCTTCCATCCCCTCACATCCACATGGGCAACTGGCATTCTCCAAAGACCTGCGATTTCCCCTCACCTTAAGTCCCATCACTACAGCCTCCAGCCTGAGACGAAGGGGCGTAGATGGGACTCTGGAAGTCATTCACACACAACACTGCCAACTCTCCCATCGTCTTCAATGCAGTATCCTCTGCCACTGCATCGTGTCATGGGGAAGGAGCAATACACATCAGACTCATCCTGAGTAGAGGCAAATTACATCTCTCTACTGTGGTTTCTCTCTGTAAAGCATGAATGACACTCCGCTACTTCTGTGAACTGAAGTTTGTATCAAACACACTTGCAGATTGAGGTTCTTACATTATTTTGCCAGCTGAACTCTGCATCAGTCAAATGTGACCGGACAACTAGAGGGGGAGGGAATAAGAACCCAAAGAGTGATGCCAGAGCGCGCAGGACACGTCCTAGGGGAGTGCTCTGCCAGAGCAAGCTGAAAGTTATTTCCTAATCTCTTCCACAAATTAAAAAGCTACTGCAATAACTGCTCAATTAGATTTATTTTACTATGGAAATGCTTTAAAGCTGCAGTTAATGCTTCCGTTCAGCCTTTTACACCCTCATGAAGAGAAAGCATGACGGTACTATTCCAATATTATTTCTCAGCCAAGAGAGGAGGACACTCCTTGAAACCTATTTCATGCACAAACCAATCTACCCTCTAAGGAACGTTTCAGGACTGAATTCCCTTCAAAACACTTGAGCTAGCAGTTAGAACAAGCCATTTGGGTCAACCACAGGAATGCATTTAAGAAAAGGGTACGTTAGTACCCCCAGAAGAAGATCTATTAATATGCCAAGTAGGGGATGGTCCCACAAGCCGTGCTGGCTTGTAAAGTATTTGCACCCACCCATACACAACATCCCTGGTAGAAGCAAAGGTGTCTGGGCCACACCTCAAGCAGAGTCAGCCTTCGCCAAGCCCGCCAACGAATTCTTGGGTAACGCAAGCTGACAAGGATGCAGTTTGTTATTCAGTCTGTGACAGAATGATTCAGGGGTTTCTAAGAGCAGGAAATGAAACAGACAATGAAAGCTGGAACAGGATGCTAATGATTCACTACACCAGCCTAGCGATACATTAAGTCTTCTGCAATCAGACGCAGGGCCTGAGCCCACAACATGCTTAGGCTAGCGGAGTGGGATTGGCAGCTACCGTGCTGGCTCTGGGATCCAGGAAAGCCAGCAGTGTACTGAGAGGGACTTTTTCAAGGTCAGAAGGAAGAGAAGGTGGTGAAGGGATGCAAAACCAGCTTGAAAATCTCAAATGAGCCCTGTGTGGTAATACCAGCTTTTTGCAGTGTCAATACAATTGCACGGGTCAGGTGGGCAGTGCAGGAGGGATGCTGGAGGACTCTGCTGAATTCAAAGATGATCTTGCACTTGCTTACTGCCGTAACAGCCCTCTCCCACCCAACCTAACAGTAAAAAGGATTCCTGACAGGGCTTTTCTGAGGCCAAGCCCACAGTGAGAATCCAGGCAAGAGGAATACTGCAGGGATATCCAGGGCAATAACAACAAGGGAAGGGGGGAATGCTTAGCTCTGAGGTGAGCAAAAATTCATTTGTGATCGTTCAGTCCTGTGCCAAGCACGAGGAGAGGGACTGGCTCACTCAGCACTTTCCAAATACTCACTTTCATCCCCATGCTCCCACCTGGAAGCCCTATTTCTGCAACTGAATCCCAGGAGGGTGCTTCACCCCTGCAGTGAGCATCATGGCTCTCACAGCCACACAGGGCCACTGGAATCAGCAGTTTAAGAAAAGGTAAGATTCAGCCAAGAGTTTCATGTTAAAAAAGGGCAATAACAAGCAGAGGAAAATTTAGGTAATGCTACAGAAGCTTGAATATTAAGATCTAATTCAGACTGAAACAGCTATTCCTGGAAAGTGGCAGGAGTCCTATTGTGAAAGTCACTTCAAACTAAGCGGTGCTCATACCTGACACAGGCAGAAGCAGGAAGGTTAAGTTAGTGTTCCCTTTCTCTGGGTCTTGGATCCCCAGAACAGGCAGACTGTCCTAAAACAGTAAAATTCTCTGCACTTTCCAGCACTGGTTAACCCTCAGAGTCACCTGAGTCACACACTCACCATTTGCTGGAGACGGGTAGCCAGCATGGCTAGGGGAACAGCGGCAGAGAGCTTGAACTAGGACTGCCAGCCCGCCACTCCCCACCCTGCAGCTCTTGGGGGACGCTGCAGCAGGACCCCAGCCAGCCCCAGCCCTCTGCGCCTTCTCCCAACAGCTATCAGACCCCAGGAGATGGCAACAGCACTTTTGGGAGACGTGAGCAGCTGAGCCCAGCTACCCACCCACCTCCCCAAAACACACTTCAGCTGCACCACCATCTTTCACTTCCTGACCACGCTCCCTACCATGGCTTATCTTGGATTGCATTTCTATAAATCACAACTCACCTCTATGCCTTGACACTTTCCCCCTATGTATGAAGAATCCCTAATGACATTGCGCTCTCAGAGGTTTTTTTGTTTTGCTTTGGGTTTGGTTTTTGGGGTTTTTTTTACTGTTGCTTTCTTGATCTTTTCCAAGGTGTTTTTTCAAGGACTTTTCACAGGCTTGTATTGTCTGGTGTTGTAGAGTCCTTGAAATCATTACAATGATAGAAGCTATCTAAACACTTAAGCTAAAACCGACAAAATTCTAAAGGAACACACTGGAAAATAAAATCTGTCCTTGAGGCCAAGGGGATATTTGCCAAAGCATTTCCCATCCCCTCTTCCAGCCTGTTTTCTGCTGGTAAGCTTCACCAGGAAAGCAACTTCTCCTGCACGTTTGTGAAGTGCCCACTAACCATGCCATGTAGCTGTGCAACCCTAAAGTCATCCAAATTCCTTGCCCGCAAGATTTCTGGGGCAGAGAAATACCGGCATATAAATATGATTATTTAGCATGCAACACATCAGTAAGCAGTGGGACACCTTCCATAGGTCACAGCTCCATCTACTGACTATTTCACAAAATAACAGCGTGGAAACCCTCAGGGAAAGCTGTTCGAAGCAAGCCCCGTCCCCTCGGACCCAGCTTTGGACACACGGCTCTTTGCAAGCATTTAGAAAGAGTACCAGCACAGCAACTCAGCCCAAAAGGGAGAAGCAAATCTCCCTTTCCTGCAAAGAAGCCTCTTTGCACAGCAACAGGTCTGGGGTCACACTCAAACCTATAACCATGGGTCCTCGAGTTGTGGTATTTTAGTGTTTCTGGAATTACCACTGCAGTGGTTTTAACAGAAGAGTTATTTAAACAAAGACAACACGTGCTTGGAGCTAAGCACTTTGGCAAAGTTAGGGTCCAAGCATAAAAGGGAAAACATTGTGTTCATTAGATCTGCTACTATCTGAAGTGTGGCAGCAGCTGAGCACCATGTGATAGGAAAAAAAAAATGTCATTTTACAGAGAAACTGAGACTAGACCACTGTCACATGTGACATCTGAGGAAGATCAGGGAAGTGGATATGGATCACTCAAGCCACATCTCCCACTCTAACCACCAGGCCCTTCTTATGTGCACAGAGTATCTCCCTGAACCATAAAGATTACCCCTCCCATTCACAGAGAAGAAAAAAGAATAAAGAAAAGCACTGCAATGATTTATCTGCCCAGAGGGAAACAGTCTTCTCTAAAGCTCAGAGGAGACCTTGCCCTTGCAAGCCTCTTGTTTGCTGATGAGGGCTCCAGATGAGTGCTGTTCTGCTTACTGTGTTTCATTGCAAAAGAGGCAGAAGTGAATCAGAGGCTTTTAATGACTTAAACACGTAAACTAATTTGTCCCAAATAGCAGCAAACTTCAACCAGAAAACTGCCCACAAGAAAGCTGGACACCACAGGGCCTGGTTTAGAGCTGTCACAAGACTAACAGACATGAGAACAACTCTCTTTTTGGGCCAGTAGAACAGAAATACATAATACTAACCTTATTTTACAGTCAAAGGGAAGAGTTTGAGAATCAGTTCAGGCTTTAACCCATCGGTGTGATACAGGAGATTTGATACCCAAGCTGCCGTCACCACACCCTGTATATACACCATCTTCCAGTACAACTCCGCAGCTGAAACCAGTCTGTTCTCCCCAAATCGGCCCCAGCCTCTTCTGTGAGCCGAACCCTCCTGTGCATCCATGTCTCAAAAAGGATGGCACTGCACTAGACTGCATTTTCAAGCCCTCCCAGCTCTACCACCTGCAGCAAACTACTGGTGCATGCCCAGCCCTAGGCCTTTCCAGTTCCCACTCGCATTTCTTCTCTTTTTAGAGGCATCGGGAGAATGGGAGTCACTTTGGCCCCATATCCCTGTTCAAAAACAGCAGTCACTTGGCTGCTCTCAGCCTAAACAAGACCATCTCCATAGCCCTAAAACAGGAACTGTAACCCTTAACGGGACCTGAGGAATATGGATCAATTCCCCCAGCTCAAGAAAGGGAGCAAACAAAGAAAGGCTCACAGCCTTGCCTTCCCTGCTCTCGCCTCATCCTTCCCACCCCCTCTCCATGTTTTCCCTGCACACATAGCATCTGCACACATTCCAAACAAAAACAAACAAACAAACAAACCAACAAAAAGGGATAAATCACCTTATTTCATTCTGGCACAAGGATACATCACTTCAAACTTGCTGCCCAATGGGCTCTTCCAATTTAAAACTTGGATTAAAGAGACACCAGCAGCACATTTTTCGAGGAAACCATGCTGTGTGAATTAGGGCCTTATCCACAGGTTTAAGCAATGAACTAGCTCACACATGGATTTTACTGCACGTGTCTCTGCCCTTGGAGTAGCAGACAAAATGCAGTCAAGAGAGAGTCAATTCCTGTCCCCATCTGAAGGCACATTTCTGCAAGGATGAGAGTGGGATCACTGGAAAAGTCATGTGATTAAAGACTCACTGATGGCTCGCGGAGGACTCCAGGCTTTGCTTACACATCATTTTCTGTATTTTGTTCCTTCCATTTTATTACTAGAGACAGTTGCATGAGAACGGGATCTTTGTTGCTTAGGAGAGCATCTGCTCCCGCTGCTTATCCTCCTCCTGAAGTCATAATCTTACGTGACATCAAAATCGTTTCCAGAGCCACCAATTACAATGTCATAGAGGATTATGATTTCAGGTGTAGAATTTGCAGTGGGAGCAGATGCTCTCTTCAGGGGGAAAAAAAAAAAAAAAAACAAAAACCCACAACCAAAAAACCACTTCAAAAATCCTGTTTTCATACAAACGTCTCTATTAATAAAATACAAAAGAAGAAAAATAGTATGACAGCCAGAACTGTTGCTAAATATAAAAATAGTTTTTAACATTTCCACGAGGCATCAACTGCTCTTTGGAAAGTTCCCAGGGTTTAAATTATTAAGAGGTACAGAATGTAGTGAAAATCCATCCAAGACACAGAAAAAGAGGGAGAAAAGACTGCAGAACAGCGTATTTCTGCTCAGTAAGCGGACGCTAAAATTTTGGCCAGTGCTGCAATGGCATCTCAGAGGGGAGGGCAAAGATAAAAAATGGCAACTGCGGACTCTTGGTTCTTTCTAAGGATCTCCAAAGCACAACTGAAATCCACCCGGAAATGTTTTTACAGATATGAAACCCTGTGAAAAACAAACTCAAAGAATCCTTGTCACATCACAAGGAATTTACTTAGACATTTCCAACAATCACTATCCCAGAAGGACACAGAGCCTTTTAGAGGCAGTAACAAACAATCTCGTGTGCAGTCTGGTAGGTAGCTAATATAGTCATAGACTCTTCTGGATTTGATCCGCGGAAACAAGCCAAGTGTAATAAGTCAGTTTGAAGCTGGAGAAAGGCTCGGGGGGAGGAGCACCCTTTAGGATGCAGTAATAATGCTGTGTGATTTGAAATTTTTATTAGAGCTTAACAGGGCAAAGCAACAGTAGGTGACAAAGAAAACAGACTGAAGGCGGAGAAAAAGCCTTATAGAAAAAAAAATAATAATGTAAAGTCTGTTGCATGGGAAATATTTTGCAAGATGACTGCCACTATTAGAAGATTTCAAAATGCCAAGCGTAATTAAAAGCTCTCTTTTCAAATGCAGTTCACAGCTCACACACAAACGTTTCCCACCACGTGAGCCTCAGAACACTGCAAGGGGCCAAGGAAAATGCATTTAAGACCTGCCAAACGTGCAAAGGCAGTTTGTAGCAATTCCCCCCTCCCACCACCACCCCCCNGGCTTTGAATTGCGCTGCCAGGGGATTATCAGTAAGTGACATTTACAAGTGATTAGAGGAGGGAGAATTATCTTAGTCACTTGTGGGAAAGGAGGAAAGCTTCAAGGTCAAATCTCTCAGTACTTAAAATGTCGGCAGATGTTTTGTTTACACGAAAAGTGTCATTTGATTTATGATGGAGCTTTACATCCAGAACTTCAACTCAGCCAACAGAACTGCAGAGAACATGGGTGGGAATGAAATCAAAAATTCATATAATACCTTCAAATATTTCACTGATTCACTCTTATTTTAATAAGAGGCTAGTTCATGTGCCAAGCGGTTACACAGTACCTATTAGCTTCTTGGAACAAGTGCTCCAAGCCATATAAACCTTGGCAAGCAAGGAAATGGAGATAAATCTTCAAGAGCTCTAGAAATCCCACATCAACCCCTTTCCACACTCACCTCCGGACAATAGACTGCTGGAGATTTTTGCAAACGGTAAGAGATTCTCCCATAAACATGTGGCACATGATGACCTCAAGGCAGTTGGCCATGAATGACATCACTGCGTCAGACTGCAGAGTCCCACTCCGGGAGACGATGCAAAGCCGCTGGAGAGAGGAGCAATGACTCAGTGCCTGGAAGAACTGCGCGCCCGCAGAGAAGTACGGCTGTTCCAGCCTGCAAGAATAAACAAAAACAAGTCAATGGGCAATTCATGCTTGGGCCACTTTCAGACAAGAGGGAAGACAGCACATTCATGGGGGGTGGCAAATGGAGCAACCGGTGTCCCCCACCGCCTGTTTCATTTACACATGCGATAACCTTCTACCTGCTTGTGGCAGCAGTATGGCATAACAAACCCGGCACTGCAAGCTCAGACCTCTTGCTTGCCAGTTACTCTTGAACCGTGTGTGCTAAAGGACAAGGACACAATCCCAGCGCCCACAGGGAGCAACCCTGGTTTTGCAAGTTCTCCACAAAGCACGTTGGGTAAGATGGGTCTTAGATCTGACCAGCAGATCTATTCTGGTCTTATGACAAGCAGAGCCTGGCTTTTGCTACCTGACATCCACTGAGCAGGTGATATGGATTTAGGGTCTTACTGCTCCAGTGAACCAAACACTGATCAAACTGGTCATCTTCAGTTTCCTGCCTAGAGAGAAGCAGGAATGAAAAATTCACAATGCACACATGGTGATGCAGAACATGGGCCTCTGAGTGGCCCTCAGAGCTCACAACAGAGTGACTACAACCAGCCCTCCCCAGTCAGAGGATGGCAAAGGATCAAAGCTACTGCTCTCCCACAGGAAGAAGAACCATCATCAATTCAACCTTTATCTTAAACACTTGGCCCAGAGAAGAGAGACAGGATCCTCTATCATGGCTATCCACAATCTTACATCACAGCCCAGAGTAGGACAACAAAATGACATGGTGAAGCCATACCTGACCAACAAGGGGCCCATGTTTTAACTAGCAGCATAACTGGATGACTCCCTCACAGGAACCTGTCTGCAGGAAGCAGAACCTGCTCGAGGCCGGTGTCACCCGGAGAGTACGTATGCTTAGTGCAGATTTACTACAGGGCCTCAGAACACTTGGGAATCCCAGTCATTGGGTCAGCAAGGCCAGGAGCTCCAAGAAAGTTAATCCATTAGGTGATAACAAGCTGTCGGTCCCAACCTGATCTGGATAATCTCTGCATAGGCTTTTGTAGTACGTGGGGCGGGGTGGTGGTGGGGGGCGTATCTCAGCAACTTAATCGTGTTAATTGATCAATTTTGTTTTAGAGTCTCAGCCTGCAACTGCTGGTCAGGTAGCATTGCCTGAAGAAATCCTAACAGCCCACGAGCGCTTTGGGTAATAGCTTCAAATTAGTATTAAGGAAATGGGAAGCCTCTCCAAATTTTCAACAGCATTACTGGTGCATTGTAAGTTCAGGACAAAAAGCACAGAAGCCTCTGCAACCCCACAGCAGGTTTCTAGGTTAATCTCTGTGACATGACAGCCATACTTGCAATACTGCCTTTCACTCGCTAGATGACAATGTTGCTTTAGAATATCCTCTTAAACTAGCTTCTCAGCCTGTAAAACGGGGAGGGGAGAAAAGGGTAGAAGCAGCAGAGAATTAGTCAAATGAAAAGGAAACTACATTATCAGGAGGAAGTGCTAAACATTAAAATTCTCTTAAACCTATATAAACCTTAGACTTCACTCAAGAAAGAACAATTACAGCTTACATTGAAACGCCTGGCTGTTACAAGGAGACACCCTTGTTTGTCCTTTTTCAAGGCTCTATGCTGCCTCTCATCTTTATCTCTCTCAGCCTCCATTTCAAAGTCTCTGGAAACTACAGGACCTAGAGCGAGCGAAGCAACACTGCACACCCAAACCTTCTTCCTCTGATCTTAGTTCTTCCACAGCTTTTTAGTCTCCTGAAGGTTAACGATACATTCACATGACCCAAGCCATTAAGCAACTGAATTTCCAACACCTGCCATCCCTTGGATGAGAGACCAACACGCTCCTTGCCTGTTATAAATGGGAAGTGGTGAAAAATTAAAACCCTCCTGAGGTGTTTTAGCCACCCTGGCTTCCTTCACTACTGCAATAGATCTGAAACATGCACACAAACACCAGTCTCGGCTGATGAGCAATAATTTTAGTCACACTAACTGTCTTCGTGATCACAGGAGTGACCTTGCTGTTACTACTGTTAGGCATTTTAGACCCATTTTGTGAACAGAGGATGACAGTGGGACTGACAGGTCTAGCAGTTTCACCAACAGAAGACAATTTAGGGAAAAAAGAAGAAAAAAAAGCATCTTTCTAAAGTAATAACATTTGTGTTCATATGGACTGGTGCAAGGAAACCATCATGGTTCGTGCCCTTTGCTTTCATAAGCACATTTTGGCTACTGTGAAGCTCCTTTATGCACCCTTTAGGATCAGATCCTTGGTAGAATCCTTTAAATCCTACCAGGAGAGGAACACCAACAGGACAAACTCTAAATTTGGAATGTTTTCAATATATTATCAAGAAAATAAAAAGAAATAAAAAAAAATAAAGAGGCAAGATTTTAATACAAACCAAAGGCAGAAAAATATCTCATTGGGAAACCTAAGGAGAACTCTACATTATCTAGACATTGTAGGAGTCTCTTCCTTCCTGGAAATTTAAGAGATGTATGTGTACACGAAGCCAAAAAGTCAGCAAAGGCGTGTAGTATTTAACCCAGGCCTGACAGGCTGCTAGCTCCCAAATATGCAGCATCCACTCTTCCTTATCTAAAAGGACGGCAGTTGCAGCATAAAGACTTTTTGCTCTTAAAACACTGATTAAAGGCCATACCCTGAGCCCTCAAGGACAGCATGCGATACCTTCCTGTTCTCCACAAGTCAGGAAGGAAAATACCCAGTTTTCAAGCCATTGTAGCTACTTTTGACCAGAACAGGAACACTCGCAGTCTTAACACTAGCCACAACAAATTACACGCGACATTTCTGGAGATCCACAAACAAAATGGAGATGTTCAATGGCAGCCCCTCACCTGAGATCTCTCAAACACTTGCAGTGTTTCAGCATGTCCATGAGAGCAGACATATAGACCACTTTCCCCATCATGCCCAGGTTGGCCAATGAAAGAGTCCGCAAACGCTGGCACTGCAATCCAATGTTAATAAGCCCAGAGCCAGTAAGAATATTTGGCAGTTGTGCTAAGGTGAGGCTCTGCAAGTAAGTCAATTGGCTAATGGCAGCCACCTCTGAATCCCCCACACTTTGTGCCCGGACACAAGGAGGCAACGAGTTCCGAATTGCTGGCTCATTGCGGGGCATGGCAGAGGAAAAACTGGACCCAATTATTTCCAAGGTTTCCAAAAATCGGAGGCTTCCCATCAGAGCCCAGAATACTGAAGACTCTATCTTCTGATTTGCCTGGTCCGCTAAGTTCCTCGGATATGTCTGTACCCCAATCCGCACTTTCCTTCCAAATGTTTGGGGCACCAAATTAGATGCCGTGGGAGGCTTTTCCACATTTGCAGCAACATCTGTGATGGAGCAAACCGGTAGTGCTAATGAGAGCAGGTGCTTTAGCCTGGACAGAAGCTGGCACAAGTGATTCCCTATGCTTTCTGAGCTGTGATGGTGAGCTGCAGAGAGGTTGAGGTGTCTCAGGTTGCAGCAAGACACTACCAGGCTTTCCAGAATGCTACTGTCAATGTCATCTTCTGCTTTTCGAAACAAGGACTCCGGAGCCAGACAGTGAACACAGCCACTGAGATTCAAACTGGTCAAGCTTTTAAGATCCTTCCCACCATTAATAACCCTCTGAATCAGGTGACCACCAGATAAGGTGCATCGGCTAAAGCTGAAGTAGAAAGGGTTGTTGAACTTCAAGTGTTGCAGGAGCCCAGAGCCATTAATCCAGGCTTTGGGCAATTGTAAAGCATCCAGACATACATTTCGAGCCATAGAGTCCAGGAGGTTTTTAGTGGCTCCCGTCTCCGCAAAGCTACCGGGGGCAGAAATAAGGAAGGCATGAAGGTTCTCAGGTGTCCGATCACTTAGCACTGCCAAGTACAGCCTCACCACCTCCTGATTAACATAGCCAGGAGCCAGCCTGGCATAGAAGACGCGGAGGTTCTGGTAATGGGGCACATTGCTCTCCCCTACCATTAGCTGCCCAGAGAGCATAAAACCTTCTCGCGAGCGATCGAGGATCTCAAAATAAAGCAGCAGTTTCTCAAGGCTAGTGCAGCATGGAACGACACCATACGACGGCGTGTAAAGGGTTTGCTTCAATTCCAAGACACGGCTAAGAGTGGCTTTACACTCACTGCTTAGCTGACTGGCATCGAAACCCGGATTTACGTCTATTGCCAGGGAGCGCAGGTGCTGGAGCGTGGACAGCATCTTTGAGAGGCGGAGAGAGGTGATGTGGCACCCAGACAAGTTCAGTTTTACCAGGTTCTTGCATCGTGTTACGTGATCAATAGTGGAGCTGGGCAGCCAATAGCACCCAGCCATGTTCAGCTGGTAAATCTCTTTTCCGATATCCCTCATCAGTTGCTTCACTTTGTCTTTGTTTACCTGTACTCAAACAAAACCAGATTCAATGAGATATATGGCAATAGTGTGTACTGACTCAGTTTCCCATCTGAAGATGGGGATAACAGTGGTTAGCACTTAGATTATGTGGCTCATCCAAAGGTCTCAGGATGCTAGCACAGTCTAAGAATTATTATACTGCTGGTAGCTGGCTTAGTCTGCCATGCTTTTGACTCTTAAAATTACACTGCCTTCTTAGTCTGTGCAGTTCTGCATTACTGACCGTGAGGCCAAATCTGTTCAGCAACTGATAGTGGAATGGCGGGCCATCTCCCTTTTCTAACAGCAAAGCTATTTCAGCAGAACTAGCTATCTATGGAAACTCAAATTGAAAGAAGAATGTTTCCATTCTCCTTCATCCAGTTTCCTCTTTTGGAAATGAGTAAGAGAGGCTTCCCCTTGCCTGTACTTGGTGACACAGTCTTCATAAAACTTATCACCCTTCATTCCCAAGCTTTATTTTTGTTATAACACATATACAATTTCTGGCTTAGCTGACTGCATGCCTGACACCAATATGCACAAGATTTTTTTGCACAACACCACGGAAAATATATTTTGAGAAAATGATAACTTTACACAACCACAGCTACAAATGGAAAGTCACGTTTACTTTCATTTTAGCTTCCAGAAACACAGAGAAGACAGTTTTGGGTGACGGTATTTTATATAACTAAGGGAGCACAGAGCTGTTCTAACAAAGCATTCTGGAAAACAAATGCTTTTATAAAACAGTTTATTGTTTATTTGATTTCAGAGTTCAAGAGCAGTTCATTTATGCAGACACATAGGAAAGTTCTACTTCTTGGCATTTTTTCAGAAGTCAGATTTGTCTTCATAGCTAACAGAAGAAGCAAGCTACTCTCCCCACCTTATAGTCTTTCTGAAGTAAAACTGTATGGGTTAGACTCTTGTCAAGGCAAAGCGTTGCGAGTTTCCTGCAGGTTCTCCTGACGTTCAGGACAAGGTCTGTGCAAGGGATGTAGCTGAGGATGTGCAAAAGGATCTCATCTGAAAACTCCATCAAGTTGATGCCATTACTTTCCTCCTCGCTCTCCCCGCTTATGATCTCCTGGGGTGGGGGGAGAAAAAGAAAAAAGAAAAAAAGAAAAGCTACTAGCTCAGAAACTTCAGCAAAGCTTGTGAGAAAACAGATACCCTGAGTCTTATAAGGATTTATAAAGTGAGACAAAACAGAAACGCTTGAATCTTTAAGTACTTCCATCCGCAAGAAGAAACCAAAAGCTTTCCCTTAGAGGACAATATGGAGGTAGTGCAAAACTTCACACAAAGCCACAGAACCTTCACTCACTCTTTCACTGTCAGCTACTTTAGAATGAGGAAAAATAAGTTTACATTCATTCCACTTTTGCCACTTACTTTGCAATTGGAAAGTGCCGTCTCCGATTCTTTCTAAATGTAATGCAGCAGTCTCTTTCTACATCTTTCCTCTAAGTAAGTGCCATCCATTTCAATAACCTTAAGAGTTGCATAACCATATATATATACATACACACACAAACAAAACTGCAGTCCAGCATCAGATCACCCATAGCTCTTCTGCAACACGCTTACACCTTAACCATATGAAACCACATAACTGACAGCTGGGCTCTAAAGGGGACATGAGGCCCCCTTTGCTCCTCCACCCCAAGGTGCCTTCCTTCAACACCACGGTGACAAGACGCACCCCAGCAACCGCACCCCAAACCCACCGGGACCGCCTGACAAGAAGGCGACAGGGCACACGCTGCCTTGTGCGGTGCAAGGACTGGACACGGCCCCCAGCCCACCCCACCGTGATGATGGCGGTTTCGGGGGCGGCTGGGACTTTAGCACCATCTTTAATAAAGCTCAAACTGGCATTAATACCATGGCATCCCCTAAAGGGAAGGAGGGGAGCTGGTCCCACCTCACAGCCCCTGTAACCCCCCCCACGGAGGCACTCCAGAGGAGGCCGCTTTCAGCGCCCGTACCCAGTCCCGTTAGACAGCGGTAGGCCCGCCTCAGGAACCGGGTCCCCGGGGCCTCTCCACGCCGCCGGGCAGCCCAGGCCGAGCCCCGCGGGGAGAGGGGCCGCCGGCACCTCCCGGCCCTGCC
>WAAD01028239.1:68228-84370 GCA_013389945.1 Fregata magnificens
GAGGGCCCGTCGCCTGCACCCCCAGGCGCGGGGCGAGCGCCGGTAACCCCCGGCGGGTCCCGGCCTAGAGCGGGGTGCGGGGGCCAAGTTCACCGCTGATGTCAGCAGGCAGCGGGGACATGGCTCCTGCCAGCCCGCTGCCAGGCCTTCGGCCCTTGAACCCGCCCGGGGAGCGTCACGGCCGCCGCCGGGCACCGTTACAGGCCGTGTCCCTACGGCGGCGGTGGCGATACCTGGGAGAAGGAAATGCTCCAACCGGCTCTGGCTCGGGCGCTGAGTCAACGGGGGGGCCCTGATCCCCGCTCCCCATCCTGCCCCGGGCTGGCGGGGGTCACCGCGGGAGCAGCGATTTGGTCAGATTTGGGCAATACTTTGTTTCTGTCCCGTTTGATCCAAAGCTTGCCGGAGCGGGAGATGTGGCTGCTCCTGCCCGGGCTGCCTTTCTGCAATTCCCTCTTTGGCTGTTACGATCAAATATCGGTTGGAAATAAAGGTGAGGGCAGCGTCCGCGGAGCAGCAGGCAGCGGCAGCGACAAGAGGGCTTTGCATCTCCAGAGCGTTGTGCAAACGCGGGCTGATTAATCAAGTCAATTAAGCAGCCCTGTAAGTAAAGTAGCAGCAGCCACTCGCAATCTGTTGCCGGTTGGAAGCATGCAGACTTTGGCGTGGGGACCTTGTGTGTCTAATCTCAGCGGTTTGAAAACAGCAAGGACAGGGGGAAAAAAAAAAAATCTGGGGAAAAAAACCGCTAAAAATGCTTGTTCTCCACGGGACACCCCTTGCCCGGGGTGGGGGTGGGCTGGGGGAGCCGGCCCTGCCATCGGGGTATTGCAGCCCGTGCCAGCGAGCTCTTTGTCAGCAGGGAGCCGCAGAGATCACCGTGAGGATGAGGATGGGGCTCCCTCCCCAAACTGCCAGCCACCCTCCCCAGCATGGGGTCTGGCCGAGGGGCGGACCCAGGAGTTATTCCGCCTCCCCCCACCATTGCTCCCCACTGTGGGACAAACAAAGGAGTAGAACAGCAGGAGGAACCTGCAAAAGCCTGCTGAGATGGAGATTTGCAATTACCTGGGGAGGGGGTGGGGGGGAATGGGAGGAGGTGGGACACCAGGGATGGATGGGGACAGGAGGAGCAGCCCTCTTCCATGGGATGGCATCTCCTTCCCCAGGAGCACCTTGTCCAGGAGCTGGCAGAGGTGCTCCAATGCCCGCCACCACGGCTGCTCCCAGATGGGTGCTTTGGTGGGGACGGCATGGAGAAGAGAGACAGGAGCCCCGTGGGCTCTGCTAGGCCAGACCAGGGCCATACCTCATCCCTCAGCGCAGAGTTGGCCGTGGTGATGGACCTGCCCTGCCAGGCCACCTTGGTACCATGCCATCCTCTCCACGCTGGAGGTGGCCATAGGGATGGAGCAGCGCACGGGGACTGTCCCCATGGGAAGCCCTCAGCGGAAGGAGACCCAGCCCGGGTGAGCTGGGGTTTCTGCAGGGCCGTGCTGGAGCAGAGCTGCCTTTGCACGGTCGTTTCCCTGCCACCTTGGGTGGATCATGCAAGATCCCTGTATCGCAGCTTCCCTTGCAGTAAAATGGGAGTCATCGCTGTTAATTACCTACCTCACGGGGAATTAATTAATGTTTGCGCTCCACTTTGAAAAGGCTGATTATTAATTAGAAGATTATACGTCAAATAAGGGGAGCCACAAGGCATGGGTACAGCTGATGGCCCTGGCGGGTGTAAAGCGTGGTCCACAAATGCGCTGATAAGGGGTCTGCAGAAAACAGCAGGAGGAAAAAGTCCTACAGTAGCACTGAGGTGATAGGTTTGGGATGGGGAATGTCAGCAGGAGGTCAGGACCAGGTGGGGAGGCCACCATGGCTCATGGGGGTCTTGCTCAGCTGGACGGGGGCCTGCATCAGAGGGATGGGATGCTCTGCTCCGCTGCATCCTGGTGAGCCGGTTAGGTGGAGTGGGGCTGGGGAGCCACGGATGCAAGACAGCCCATTAGGTGGGGAGGGGAATTACCGGGCAATTAGCGTCTCTTGATTATTGGACTGAATCAGAAAGCAATCAATCCGCCAGCATCCGGCAGGCAGTAACACAGGCCCCACATCTCCTGGCTTTCGGGGGCAGTGGGATTTGGCCTTGGTGGGGATGGCAGGATGTGGTTCACAGCACAGAGCCGAGCGCCACTGCTTCCTCCCAGCCTGAAGATGCTTTGATAGTGAAGCCACCAGCCAGTCACCGTGTTCACCACCCAGACTATGCACGGTGTGATAGACCAAGCCAGGTCCGCTGGCTGTGGCTCGGGGCTCTCCTCCCGTCTGCTCCTGGGGTGTTGCAAGAGCCAAGAGGAGAGAAAGGGGAACCGAGCAAAGAGGTCCCTGGCCATCGTGTTACTCTTGGGCAGACATCGCAGGCTCCTGAGTTTCCCTGTTTTGCTTCACTTCTCCCTGCTTGTCCTTGGTGCTCAGCTCGCCCTGGCTCTGGACAAAACTATCCGGGGGAGGATCCTCCTGCCCTTCACTGGCTGATACGGCCGGGCTTGAATTTCTGCACTTGTGGGACAACATATGAGCTTTCCTTTCCACTTGCTTCTTCCAGACCTTTCCCTAGAGCAGAAGCCCTTTGCTCACACAGGGACGGCATCTGCTGCACATTTGAGAAGAGGAAGGTCAAGGGGGGGAAATAATCCCAGCAGCTTTTGGGGCTGGCTTGAACTTCTGCACCACCCCTTCAGCTCCTCCATCACTGCCCTCACCGTGTGCTCGGGCCTCTGTGCTCTCCCTCTTGCTGTTGTGAAAAAAGGTGGAAACTTCTGAAACCAGCCCAGTTGCTTTAAATCACCCTCCTGCAAAAATTGCGGAGGTTTTTCGGAGCGCTGCCTTTCCCCTCCCTTCCCGCTCCCCAAGGGGAAGAGGGAAAAGCGCTGGCCACATCCCCTATTTCACAGACACAGGGACCATCCCAGCACCTTCCTCTTATTCAATTCACTCCTTGCAGCATCAGCTCCAATGGGAATTTGCAGGAGGTAAAATCTAAGCAGGAACCCCAGGCCCATCTCCCCCTTTGGAGGTGTCCGGGGCCTCACCGCGGTCCCCGCCTTTCCCTTTATGGGGACGCTTTCAGCGTGAAAACCTGAAGCAAAACAGCCCCTGACATTTTCCTGACTCCTCGCGTTGCCTCCCCGATGCTAGCTCATCTCCAACGAGCTGCAGACTCTCCTCTCCCCCTTTAAGCATCACTCCCCACTCTTGTACATCTCTCCCCGAGGTTCCTGCTCCTTTTATATTGATCCTTGAGCTCTCTCTGATTTATCAGTGCCTTTTGCAGAGAGATTAAAGCCTTTCCCTCTGCAGACCTCTGTGTGCAAGGGACTGTTCTCCCCCAATCCTCTGTGTCCGTGGTGCATCAAGCATCTCCCCCATCCACAATGGAGGTAAATCATTATATTGTATTACACTGGAAAACTGTATAAATTCACCGCTTTCCATCTTCGGGCCACCGACAGACATCCCATGCCAGGTTTTGCTGAGGCTGTTGGTAAGGGCACAGCCCTGCCCAGGTAGCGGAGGTGGTAGAAGGGGACACGTGCCTGGTTTATAGCCTGCTGTCCCTGATAACAGCACTTTGCTGGAGGGGTTGAAGCCCTGAGAAGTGGTTTTTCTCCCCTCATTTCCCCCACCGTGCCTGTCCTCGCTGCCTCCAGCCCCATCTCTCCATGCCCCCGTTCCTTCCCCAGCCCCTTCATTGCATACCCCCGGGCTGATCCCTGCGCCAACATTTCCAGATCGTGACGCTGGCCCCAGGGTCCCCCAGCCCACGCAGGCAGCAGGAGACCAAGGCTTTGTTCCCAGCCTTGCAGGCAGCCAGGAAAGCAGCCGGACACTACACTGGCGGGGGAACCAGCCGGTGCCGGGGCTGGGCATCCTCTGCCTGCCTCCATCCTGGCCCCCAGCAGCCATGGGCTCCCTGGGCTGAGCTGGCTTGGCCAGAGCCGAGCAAAGCCCTCCCTTCCCCCACAAGTTAAATGTGCTGCTGGTGCTGTCTTGGTTGACCTTGACAGAAAGAGCCGATGAGGCGCAAGCGTTGAATTGTTTTTGGCCCAAGGTCATTCCCCAGCACAGCACGATTACACCGGCACAGCCAAACCCCCGGGGCAATGCTAGCCAGGCTCCCAGCCTCAGCCCTCCTGGCCGCCCCGCACATCTTTGGGGTCCACTTCTCCCACGGTGATGGGACAGGTATAAGCTAAGCCCTATGCTGGCCTCTTCCCCCAGGCAGAGAGCTTCCCCGCAGGCACTGAGAGCGGCAGAGCAGCCCTGTCCCTCCAGCCAGGCCGGGCATCAGCTTCAGGGGGTTTTTCCTCCAGCTAAAAACAGAAGGGGAAGAGAAAAAGCTGATGCTCCCTGGGCTTTCTCTGGAAGTCTCAGCCCTCTGGTCCTGCTCACCCCACCCATATCGCCTCCCAAACACCACTGAATGACCCCTCCGCTGTGATGCAGCGCTGGAGGGGACTTTCCCGCAAAGGATGCTCCCCAGGGTTCGGCCGGGCAAAAGGCTCCCACACGTTACATGGCACTATGCTGAGCCGTATGGTGTATTTTCAACTGCTTCTTAATTACTTTGAGAATTGATTTTTCTTCGTCACTGACGATAAAGGTAGGGAGGCAGCTGGACGGAGTTTTCCGCTCGTACCGTACCTAGGAAATGAAACGGATCCTGGGCTACCCAAGCACGCCAGGAAATTCGCTTTGATCTCTGCTGGGCTAATGGCACTTTCCATCTGGGGGCTTCAAGCCTTTGGCAGAGGTGACCTGTCCCACCTCGGAGAGGGAAGAGAAGAGCGCTGCCTTCGTTCTCGGTATGGGAAACGGAGGTGCAGAGAGCAGGGATGCCCATTGCCCCCAGCTGCAAGGGCTCTCCCACCCGTGCCAGGTAATATAAAGCACTTCTGACTCTGCAGGCAATTCTGCTTTGTGTTTGGGGGCGTAATCCCTGTTTATCTCCAGCGGCGGGGGTCACGTTGGCCTGGCGGTTAAATGGAAGAGAGGGGTCTGAGACAGCCATGCTGTGCTGCTGTGGCTGGGGCAGCCCTGAGCACCCACAGATGGGGACCCCCACCCCTCCAGCAGCCCCAGACCTGCACCCAGCTCCTCCATCCGCAGGCGCAGGGATGCTCGGGGAATGGGCGGGCTAGGCGGGGTTCGCCCGTTCCTAGAAGGCATCCGCTGGAGCCGCTCTGGGCCCCGTCCCAGCCCCATCCCTGCCCAGGCTGGCCCCTGGCTCTGTTTGCACAGCCGGTGCCGAGCCCTGATGCAAGCGGCTCACCCCAAGCAGGGAGTCAGCGGTGGAGAAGTGGGTCCTGCTGTTGTCAATGCCCCATCCGTTTCCCGTGCTCCCCTGGGTTAAAATAAACCCTCGGGGTGATTCACCCGGTACAGAGCACTCAGCCCTTTCACCAGAGCCACCAGAATTGGAACCCAGCTGCCGTCCATCTTCCCCCACCTTGGCTCCCCACCGAGGAGTGGGCGCAGGGGAGGAGGACCCAGGCGGTTTTCACCCGGTGCCAGGCAGACCAGACCAGTTTCTGGTCCCCCTGGCAGGGATAACAGCCGGGTGATGCCGCTCACAACGGGGAGTTGGTGGGGTAAGGAGGGAGCCCACGTGCTCTGCGGGGTGATGCCGCTCCCAGTCAGCCCCTCTGGTCCAGCTCTCGCCGAGATCTGCAGCAAACCCGGGGGCAAGCCGGCGAGCTTGCAACGATATCATCCCTCCGATACCATCCGGAGGCCACTCCACACACAGACTGGGGACAAAAGGAAACCACCGCCACAAAGCCTGTGTGCAGAGGCACCACCAACCCCTGCTGCATTTTATTACCCTCTCAGCCCATTGCCCCTTAAGTTTCCATCCCTCACTCGAGACACAGTATTTCCGTGTGTGCTTTGTTTGGCTCATTTCACACATTCCTGCTGGCAGGAGATAAGATCTCAAGAGAAAGGCAAACAAAAGCCGTGGGTGCCATGCGCTGACTATCACGCCTCTGACACATTAAGGTACCCTGCCTGCTCCTCACCAGCTCTGACCTGGGACTAGCAAGGACACCTCGATGTTCATCGCGCTGCTGGCTAGTCCGTGGGGTGGAGATCTGGAAGGAGAAAGTGTGACGGGACTTGGGTGGTTTTGTGAGTTGCCAGGTACCTCCTGCTCCCACGGAGGAGGACAGCAGATCTCTGTCCTGAAGCCAGGGTCCCTTTGCCACCCTTCGGTGCCCTCTCCACTGTCCCATGTGGGTGATGTATGCACGGGTGGGCGTTGAGCCCCTTCGGGGTGGTGGAGGTGTTATTGGCTCTGAGAATATTTGAAAAATGCACTTAAGTCCCATTAAAACCTCGAGGGCTTGCTGGTGGCACTCACCGGAGCAATGGCACTGCCCTGGGGACTCCCCGCCTGCCCTGGCCCAGGCATCCCCCAAGAGACCCCGTGCTGGCATGTGCAGGATGGTGTATGAATACATCCCTCCCTCCTCCAGCTCCTAACGATAAATGGGGTTAAGACATCCATGTTCCTGCTCTCTTCCCTTTTGCACGCTGGAGCTGGAGCTGTGCGGGGTTGCAGAGGTGGCTCCCAGACCTCCTCCATCACTGAAGCACCACAGTCAGCGGAGCAGCAGAGGAAGCCTCTTAAGAAGATACAGGGGCCACCAGGGCCACAATGGGGCTCAGATGGAAAATGTGCTGAGACATGAAGCGTGGCTGTCTACAGCTTTTCGGCCCAAGGAAGACGCAAGCCAGCAAGCAGAAAACCAGGGAGTGATTTTCCTCGGGGGGCTTTGCAGGAGACAACCCCAGCCTGGAGCCGCCTTGGTCCCAATACCACTCCCTGTGGCTGTGAGATGGCTGCACAGCACCTTTCATTCTCTGGGGGCCCTTGTTCTTGTTTTGCGAGAGCTGAGGGGGGGGACGGGACAAGCAAGAGGAAGACGCAGCAACCAGCTGCGGTGCCAGGAATGAGGAAGCCGTGAGCGTGGTGTAGCTCTGGTCCCAGCACAGCCTGGGCTTGGTCCTGGTGACAGCCTGCCAGGGCAGGGGGTGTTCCTGCTTCACCCCAGCATCGCCTGGCTCCGGTCCCTCGCTCGGGGCTGGCTTGGTGGGCAGGGGGGCTGCTCACCCAGCCCCATGGGACCGGAGCCCACTGCCAGACCCTGCAGCCTCTGGGACTGGGAAAGGTTTTCTCCTGCCCATCTAACATGGGGCACATCTCTCCACAGCCAAACCCAGATCCCTTCCCTTGGCTTTTTCCTCTGCCAGGGACGTTAGCAAAAGGAGGAGACACGGGAAAGAGGGAGGTCGGGATGGTGAGGGTCCCCCCTCCTTGCCCGCAAGCACCCACCCCTCTCTGGGCACACATTTTAATTAATGCAGAGTGGCCAAGGGACTGACCTACCCAGCAGCTCTCACCACAGCTGCCAGCCTGGGGAAATAAGCCTTAAATGGCAAAACCTGGCCCTGTCTCTGCAGAAGCAGCCAGAGAAAGAGGCAGCGGAAACCGGAAACCAGAGAGCAGCTGAGGCCCGCCGCCCCCCCCATTGCTTCATAAACCCTAAATTCACCAGGAATACACCTTAGAAATGATCCCCTCCCTCCTCTGCCCTGTCCGAGCGGTGGAGGTGCCGTCCCAGGGGATGGGTGCCTCTGATCCTGCACCCCCGGATCATCCTGCATACCGGATCATCCTGCACCCCTGGATCATCCTGCACCCCTGTTCCCGGGGCAGGCACAGGGAGGGAAAAGGTCTCCGTATTTCCCCTCCCTTGTGCACCAGCTTGAGGAACAATGATGGACAAGAGCCCCCCCAACTCCCTGTTGTTAGTTTTGCATGTTAACTTCCAGCAGATGCCAGGGCGCAAGTTGCCGAAGTGCTGCAGGCCTGTGCATGCTTCCAGGATAACTCTTCATGCTCAGCAGTGAAAATATTTCTGAGCTCCTGAAGTCTCCGTGTACTGGGATGGAAAGGAGCTTGGATGCTCACTCATGTCCTGAGAATTTTGAGGTGCCTCCTCCAGTCCAGCTGCCCGTAAAGGACAGCCACCGATCTGCCAGCAGTCCCTCTGCAAGGTTGATGTTCTCCATGGGATTGTGGGCAAGGGGGGTCTCGCAGTGCAGGACAAGCCCACCAGCATCATGAATTCCCTCCTGTAAGTCACCAGTCCCACCTAATGAACCCTGCGCTGGTGCCCGGTGTGTTGGGAGCTCCCAATATTTGCTTTGGCCAGTTTATTGGCCATCCCATTTTTTTTTTGGATGAGTATATTTCTTACAGTTGGTCTAATCACACCCTGACAGCAAGTGGGCAGTGGACTGTCAGCAAGCCACTCCTGGCTGATGCTGGGGTGGAGAGTAAGGTCCTTCGCCCAGCTGATCCCATGGATTCATGTCTCTGGGACGGGGCAGGCAGCCTGGCAAGCTGTGCGATCCCAACACCGAGACTTGCTGCGTTACCATTTCCCAGCACATTTCTCCATAAGCGCTCTGCCAGCAGACTCGTTAGCAATGACATCTCATTAAAGCAACCGTCCTTGGGGGAACTGGCTTGCACACATGAATGCTGGTTTTGGCGTTGCCCTTTTTGTCCTCACCTTCAGATGGGAGCGAGGACCAAGTGGTGGGAGAAGACCTGTCCATTGGGATACGTGCAGCAACTCCCCTTGCTGCAAGGGAAAATCTGCAAAGGGAAAGTCAGAGGGAGAAGTCTGCACACATCAAAAAGAAATAATCTCAGCAAAGTCACGATTATTTAAAAACCACACAGACAGTTCCCTCCCTACAGCTCTCATTGAGCCTGCAGAGGAGATGGGTTTCTCCTGTGCCAGGACCGGTTTCCGAGCTCACCAGCCCAGTGGGGGTGAAGCTTCACCCACCAGCCCCACTCTGTCGCAGGGTCCCCACCCTGGCTGGCCGGGGGACAGGGAGTCGCAGCACCTGCAGCCCCTGGACTGGGAGCATTTCTTCCTGCAGAAGAAGTATGGAACCGACCTGGAAACAGGCTCTGGGTGGATTTAATCCCGTCTGATTTCCTCTTCTGTGAGCTTCAACCAAGTCTTTTGAAATTGTTTCCACTCCTAAATAATAAGAGATGTTTCCAGCATGGGATACACTCTTCATCAAATAGGGAAGCACCAGCCCCTTCATCTGCCTCTGCTACAAGAGTCCTGAGGCTTAAGTTAAATAGGACACAACCATCCCTGTTGGGTAGGGACCTAAATCCCATAATTTTAAGCCTGATTTTAAACTCAAAATGGGGCTGTGGGAGACCAGCAGAGCAATTGATCCCTCCAGCCATCCAGCACTTTGCTGTCCAGGGTGGTTGGTTTTGACCATTAAAAGTGATGCCGCCACCAGCAGTTGGCTGTTGTCCTGCATCACTGGGTCACCTCCGAGCTGCTTCCCATTGCTCAATCTTGCAGAAAAATCACATAAAATCGGGCTCCGAGGACGGAGATCCCACAGTCTGCATGGGAAGGATTTCCTCACCTCTAGCCCACGTCTCTGCTGCTGGCGGTTCAGCCCAGGATTTCTGCCATCGGTCACTGTGGTCCCTTCCTCTCCACCTTGCCTGGTTGTATCTCCTCTAACTTCTTTCCTCCAGACAGATAAGGGGAAGGGGAGGCTCCCCGCAGCCCAAGCGCTGGGGATCCTCAGCACGTTTCTAAGGCAGGCGAAGCTTTTTCCAGCCCATCACAGCTGGGTCTGGAGCTCAGGTCTCCCAGCCCACCTCCACCCTGCCTTATTCCTAATATTTCACACGCAGGGGGTTTGAGCATGACCAGCTCAGCGAGAAGAAAAAGATGAAAAAGGTTTTTAAACCCCCTCACCCTATCTTTTTCAAGCCTCAGAGAAGCTCAGCCCCTCTCAACATGAGCTCCTGGTCCTGGGACAACTTCATTGTCCCTCCAATGCAGGCAGCAGAACCAAGCCATAAAAAAGGACTTCGAGACCCTTCTCCATGGTTTTATTTTTCTGCTGGCAGCTGCCAGGAGCAGTCATGCTGCTCAAGGAGGTCGGACGGTATTTTTTCCGCATGGGTTGTCTTGACCCCGGGTTGAGCACAGCCTGCCCTCCAGCCAAACCCGGCTGCCAGCAGCTGCAGCCGGGCCGGGTGCCCGCGGGGACTGCGGGGACTGTCCTCCGTCACGCCGTTCCCACAGTCCCAGCCTTCGAAGGTTTCACCTTCTCCGAGGCGGAGCAGTGCCTAATGACAAGCGAAGGATGGTGCCACACCTGCAGAAAGCCATTTTTGGAAGGACACCTGGGGAAGAAATGATTCCCATGTTGCTGCTCTGTAATTAGCATTAATTACTAGGGCTTGTGAAACCTCTTCCCCATTTACTCCAGGCAGCACCTGACGGAAACTGTGGGAATCCCGTCCGGCTGAGTCAGCCGGGAGCCAGGGAGGGGACGATGGGCCCCTGTTGGGTACAGGGCTGAGTCCCCAGGGTCCCTCCCTCTGCCCGTGGGGACGGGGTTTTGGCCAGGGGGGTTGCAGGGCTGGTTAAGACGCCAAGGGACAGCTGAGGCTCATCCATCTCGCCCTTCCCAACAAGGTGCCAAGGTCCTTCTCCACCCTGGTAACAACCTGGCACAACCCGGGGCTGGGCGGCTCGCATGTGCCCCCCTTTAAAGCATCCTCGCTCCCAAGCTCTACCTTGCACGGTAGAGCAAGAGGGCTGTCCCCAGCAGCACATTTCCTTGGGTATTTGCCTCTACCCCAGCTCATTGCCTTCAGCAACACCCCGAGGTGTTATAGACCGGGGGAAAATCCACCCCAAAAGCCTAACCCCAAGCAGCCACTCCGTCACCACCAAATGGCAGGGTACCACTGCCTGAGTCACTTCTTCTTTAGTCTTTTTTTTTTTAATATTAATGATTCCAATGAATCAGGACATTTCATCATCCGGAGCTGCTTTGGAGTCATCTCACCCTGCCCCAGTGACTCCTCTGTGGCCCGGGGCTGGGGACACATCCAGCCTCCCCCCCAGGGGGGGGCTGGCTGCTACAGCTTCGCCCCCAAACCAGCAGTGTTTGCCTTCAAAATAAAATGATAAAACAAGAAGAAAAAAACCTCCCCACCTGCAGGGGCTGTTTTCTCTCCAGCTGCTTGCAGCAGCTCAGGGTGCTCCAGCATCCTGGGGGGGGCCGGGGGTGACCCCAACCACCACCCTGGGTGGGGGTCCCAGCGGCAATGCCTGGGTGTCCCCTAACTTTCCGCACACCATTGCTGCTGTGACCCCCAGGGGTGGCCGTGGCCCCCGTCCCCCACGTGGGACCCCCGTCCCTCCCCAGGGACCCAGACGTCCCCTCACCCTCCCATTTGACCTAACCTCCTGTCCATAAATGGAGAGGTTTGAGAGCACGTCCCCGGGGTGGAGGAGGAGGAGAAAAAAGGAGAATAATGCCAAGAATGCAGGACACAACGTGAGGAGCCCAATCCGGCCCCCTGGCACGGGCTGGGGGCTACAGGGGCGGCCGCCCCAGGTGCCGGGGGAGCCCAGCCAAAGCCTGGCCCCAGCCCCATAAGCCACCCTGGCCGCTGGCAGCAAAGGTGCTATTTTTGTTTCTCTTTCTCTGCATTTCTCACCAGCTGGGGACTTTCCAGGGCTGGGCTGCCCCATTTCCACCTCGGCCCCGTGGAGCAGCCCTGGGGTGCAGAACAGTGCCCCCCTCCAGGGGTGTCCCTTTGCAGCGATGTGTCCCCTGCAGTGCCATCACCTTGCAGCAACGTGTCCCTGTGCAGATGATGCCCCCACTCCTGCAGCGGTGTCCCCTTGCAGCTATGTGTCCCCCTGCAGAGACACATCCCCCCGCATCCTCTTTCCCCTTCACCCCAGCGCCCACAGGACCCCCAGCCTGCGGGAAAACCATGCCAGGATGGCCGTGGGATGGAGGGTGCTGGCAGCTGTGGCCCCGGCTGGCACCACGGGCCGGGCCTCCGCTCAGGGCCAGTGTCCAGCTCCTTAGAACAGAAAGTGAAAACATTTGGGTGCTCCATCCAGACGGGGAGGGGGGGGTGTCCATGCCCACTTCCACCGGCCGCATGCTGTCCTGGCATCTCGCCACCCACCCTGCTCCCCAGCCACCTCCAGCTACCCTCTCCCCAACCCGGTGGTTCCCATCCCCAAGGTCAGGGTGGATCCCTTTGGGTTCTCTCGGAGAATTGCTCCAGCGGCTCGCTCAAATCCTCCATAAAAGGAAAAACAGCCGGCAGGTAGCACTGCCAAACTTAGTCATCCCCAGTCCGGCAGTGCTCGCAGCTCCGTCAGCAGCAATTTCCTCCCCACGCTCCCCTCCGTGCGGGGGGGACAGGGAGGAGCGGCTCTGCCTCGGCAAATGCCCCGTGCCGAAAGCACCCTGCACCGGCCGTGACGTGCCAGGCTTGGCCGAGGGCCACTGCCGGACTTGCCATGTTTGGGGGGATGGTGCCGTGGTCCCGTGTGAGGTCTGGGGGGAAATGCACACCCTGGGGCCAGGCCTGGGGAAAGCTTGGCACCTGGTGCAGTGGTACGGCAGTCGGTCAGCCACCAAAATCTCACTTTCTGCAAAGAGTTTGGTCTAGAGACACGGAAGTGTAAATGCACCTGGGAGCATCTTCAAGCACCTGGAGTTTGGTGGGCGAAGCCTGTTCGCTGCCCATGGGACAGACATCACAGAGCCCAGCAGAAATACAAAGGACCTCCAGCCCATCCAGAGCGCAGGGACTGGATCGTGGTCCCATCCTGGTGCCAGGCTGGCACCAAGGGTGACCCCCCAAGCTGGCTCATCCTTTCCCAGCCGTGCCCAGAGTGGGATGTGCGGCATCACCGGGCCTCCCCTGTGCTGCCTCCTCCAGCCCCATCTCTGCCTCCATTTCCCCATGGAGGAAGCAGGGCTGATCGCCTGATCGCCCTGGGGTGATTTAACAAGCCCTCGAGACGCGACTGGGGCTCAGTGCCGCCACAGCTGGGCTCATCCCTGCCAGGGATTTCCCGCTTGACACATTCGCCCAGGATTACATCACAGGAGCAAATGCCCCAGGGTGCAAGGGAGGAAGCGGGTGTTTTCTCCCATCGCCCCGGGGAGGCAGCCCAGGTGTTGGTCCTGGTGGCTGTGTCACCCGCGCATCCCTTGTCACCTCGCCACGGGGACATGGCAGTGCCCTGCAGTTCGGAGCCTTCTCCCGGACCAAGGGGCTGGGAGGGGATTGGGGTGGTGGCATCCCTGCCTGCATGATGGGGCAAACACCCCAAAATACTGATGGAGAGGCCAAAGCACCAAAGGGGCAACAGCTGACCCTGCAATTGCCCCGGCAGTGGGATTTCAGCAGGGTTCTCACTCCAGAGCTTTCCTAAATCCTGGCTAAACAAACCCACCCCGGATGGGCAGCCCCAGCCCCAGGAGGCAGCGATCTTGGCCACGCACCCACCGTCCGCTCCATCCCCTAAATTCCCCTTTTGCCACTGGTTCCCCACGTGGGGCAGAGGATCAACGATGGCCCCTCAGCTCGCCGCTACACTTGGGGAGCGAGACCCCCCGTCCTGGCCGTGCTCAGCTGGCACCGGCAGTTACGAGGCTTTTGTAGGCAGCCTGCCCGCCCCGGTAAATGATTCACCCCAGTGATAAAAGACTGGGGAAATGTTCTGGTGCCGTCCTGCAGCATCAAAGGCATGTGCAGGGCCACGGAGTGTGTGGCATCCTGGGGGCAAAGGGAGCCCCGAGGGATGGCCCAGGCTGCTTTGGGGTAGCTTGTGCTTTTCTAGTGCAGTTCTCCTGCATGCTTTGGTGAAGGGTGAACAGGTCCGTGCTAGGGCCAGGTCTCCCCTCCCAGTCCCACCAGCCACGGGGAGCAGCAGTGGGGATGATGCTGAGGGTATTGTGTGGGGTGGGGGACTGGGGGACCCACAGCCTCGCTTGTCCCTGTGCTGGGTACCATGATCTGGATCAGGCCATGATGGAGTGAGCGGTTACACCATCACTTTGTGAAATCACAGCTCAAGACGAACCAGCTCAAGCGGTCAGGTTGGAGTCTGCTGTCAGCAGCACCGAGCCTTCGGCTTCACCGCAGGGAATCGGCCAGTGCTGGGGCACCCAGTTCCCCTTGCCATGATGCTCACTCCCACCCTGGGCTCAAATCCTGCAGCACCAGCAGCCAGACTGCCAAGAGTCCTGGTTTGTGTTTGCAAGCGATGCGCACAAGCAAGGGATCTGCTCCTGGAGAGATGCTGCCTCCCCAGAGGACACCTCTCTGTCCTCCTGGCCCTACAGAGGCCAGAGGGGCCCCAGCAAAGCCTCTGCACTCACTCCCCTTAGCTGCTTTGTTCGTCTCCATATTGTCCACCCTGCCAAGGATTTCCACGAGCCGCAACACCCACTGCAAAGCACGGCCGGGCTGCTGGGTGGCAGTGTTGGGATGCACACTGCACTGCGCAGAGCTGCACACAGGGCCACACACAGCCAGACACATGCTGCATGCAGGACTGCGTGCGCCAAGATGCATGCTGCACGCCGAGGTGCACGCTGCATGCAGGATTGCACGCACTGGGGGCAGACTGCACATATGCACCTCGGTGTGTGCGATCCCAACACACATAGAGACGCATGTATCGACGTGCGCACTGCACATGGGATTGCACACACCAACATGCATGTTGCACAAGGAATTGCACACTCCCAGGTACATGCTGTACATGGGATTGCACACACCAACATGCATGTTGCACAAAGAATTGCACACTCTGAGGTGCATGCTGCACGTGGGATTGAACATAGCAAAGTGCACACTGCACAGGGGATCACATGTACCAAGGTGAACACTGCACACAGGACTGCATACACCAACATGCACGTTGCACAAGAAATTGCACACGGAGGTGCACACTGCACATGGGAGTGCACACAGTGAAGTGCATGCTGCACATGAGATCACGCACGCCAACATGCACATTGCACAAGGAATTGCCTGCAGCGAGCCGCATGCTGCATGCGGGATTGCACACGCTACACATGGGACCATGCACTGACCCAGGACCTCGTCCAGCTCCAGCCCCACCACACTGATGTGGTCCCTGCTGCCCACCGAACGCTTTGCCCTGCAAAATGACAGTAGCCCCCGTCCCATCCTCTCTCCATCCAGTGACCCTCAGGGTGGCTCTGTACAGGGGACCCAGTGCCTTCCCCAGAGCGCAGGAAACCCAATCTCCAGCCCAGTTTTTCGGGTGCATGCCCATGCCCAGGACTGGGGATCCACTCTGTCCCCCCTGCACCCCCAGCCCCACATTATCCAGGGTTTATTCTCCTTCTCGCCTCCATTTCCAGCCAGGAAGCTCTCACACGGCTTAACCCCGGCTGACGAGAGACCGCAGGAAGGGGCTGGGGAAGGGGTTACCAGCACCTCCATTAAAAGGGGGGTGCTGCACAGGCAAGCCAGCCCCCCCCCATCCCCAGCACCCCGTGCTGGGCGGTGCGGCAGCCCCTTCCCGTCCCTAAACCGAGGGGCCTCCTGGCTGCAGCCGCCGCTGGGCCGGATGCTGAGACCCAGGGCCCCTGCGCTGAGGTTTTGGGTTTCAGCGGCGGCCCCCCGCCCCGCATTCCTGCCTTCCCGGGGGCCTCCCTGCAGCCAGCCCGGCCGCAGGCCTGCGAGAAGCCCCCCCGCAGCCCTTTGCCTGCGGATAAAGCCGGCTCGACAGCCCCTGTAACGGGAAGCGAAGGCAGCGGTGGGATGGAGGGCTGGGGGAGGCAAAAGCCGCCCCCCCCCCCCGGCCCCCACTGCCACTGGTTTCACACCAGGAGCCCCCGGGTTTGCCGAGCCAGAGGTCAGGTCCGGCACCTCTTTGCAGAGCACATGGGGAGTTGCACTCAATTCAACAAGCAGCTCCAAATTTTGGGTGTTCCCGCCCTCCCACCACCTCCTTGCAGACCCTGCAGGAAGGATGGCCTCTGTTTTCATCCCAGATGTGGTTTTTCATGTGCCGGATGGTGAGCACAGCTGGGCAACCCCTGCCTGTGCAGACACGGATACCTGCTCCCCCTGCCTCAGTTTCCCCATGTGCAAAGCTCCCTCCGGCCTCACTGGGGCCCTATAAGGATGCATGGGAAGCCCAGGTACTAAA
>WAAD01028240.1:8586-102165 GCA_013389945.1 Fregata magnificens
CCCCGCACCCCTCCCACATCCCTCCAGCATCGCCTGCCTGGGGGCCCCCATCCCCGCAGCACCCCCATCCCTGCAGCATCGCCTCCGCAGAGAGCCCTGGGTGGGGGAGGGATGGCGAGGGGCCTGCCTTGGGGTGCAGGGGGGGACGGGGGAGCTGTGGGGGAGTGGATGGGGTCTTCCCTCGCCGGGAAGGAGGCAGGGCTGCCATCCGTCACCTTCCTACCTGCGGAGCTCATTGTTCACCCAACAAAGCCTCCACCAAACTCCCCCTTCCCCGAGCATCGCTGAGCCATGTGCCCTGCGNNNNGTTCCCGCTCCACGCGCAGGGCGATGCTGGAGGTGCACGGCTGCCTGCCGCGGCCGGGCTGGTGTGGGAGCCCCGGGGCACATCGCCGGCGTGCCAAGTCAGGCCGGCGCACGCCAGGCGCGGGATGGGTGTGAGCATGTCTCGCTGCAGCAAAGCCCAGAGGAACAAGCAGTAGGGAATTTTTTTTGTGTGTATATATAATATTTCAAGGTTGCAGCTTAACCCCTGTCCGTGCCTGGGCAGCTCCTTGCAGGGAGCTCAGCGCTTTTCTCCTTTCCGAGAGCAAGTCGTGCGCTGCAAAGCAGCCCCTTAGAAAAAAAAAAAAAAGCCTGCACAGATGGGCGGTGGGGACTATTTGTCCAGGCGCAGGGGTTTGGGGAAGAGGAGGAGGATGGCGATGGCGGGAGGCTGTGGCAGCGCCGTGGGGGAAGGGCTGCTGCAGCCCTTTGTCACCGGAGATGGGAAAACCAGATGTGGGGGGAGATGCGTGGGATGGGGCGGCGGGGGACCCCGTGGCACGGGTGGGAGCGCTGCTGGCGGACCCGCTGGCTTTGTGTGATTCGGCATGGATGAGGGGGTGGAAAAGGGGAGGGGGGGCACGAATCTCCCCAGCAACAGGGGCTCTGGGCTGTGCCCGGCCCTTTTCCAAGCAAAACACGGTGGGGAGGGGTGCGCTGGGGCTGCACATCCTCACTTAAGTCCGTTTTGGCCGGAGAAGCCGTTTCCACCCGGTTTATCCTGCCCAGCGGCAGCGAGAGGCTGGAAGCCGCCGCGCTCTGGGGCTCGCCCTCCCTTCTCCCGTCGGGAAAGCGCCTTGTCCCAAGGTTACCGAGAAGGCAGCTGAAAAACAGCCGTCGGAGGAAGCTGTTGCAGACAGCCCTTTCCCCCCGCCGAGCTGATAAGCCCTGTGCTGCTGGCAGATGCGCCGGAGGCCGCTGGGGATGCAGGATGTGGGCAGGGAGCGGCTGCGGCTCAGTGCAGGCTCGTGGGAAGAGGCAGCTCGTGCCCGTGTGGAGTTGGGAAGAGAGCAGGGGTGGCAGTGGCTGGGCCCCCCACCCCCCCACCCCATGGGAGGAGCGGGGATGGGGCCACAGGGCTTTTGTGGCTCCCCTGGCTGGGAGCTGGAGCCGGTCCAGCCTTGGGACAGTGCTGTCCCACGAGTGCCGAGTCAGCTCCTGGCTTGGAGCCTCCTCCCTGTTCCCGGGATGGCCGGCGTTGTCATCCCCTGCACAGAGGGCACTGGGGACCACAATGCCAGCAATCTGGGGCAGGGATGAGGTGGGTGCCAGCCCTGCCTCTGCACCAGCGTCGGGGCTGGGGGTGGCCCTGGCACCTCTCCCCTGCCTCCAGCCGCAGAAGGATGGGGTCCCTGGGGAGCCCTGGGCTCCCTGAGAGCCCCCATCTCCCCATTGCACCTTCAAATGGAGCTGAGTCGGGGTGCTGCCAGCAGAAAGCAGCCTCCTCCTCGGCTCAATGGCTCCTTTATAACCCCGGCTGTGGCAACAAAGGGCTCTTTGTGGGCGCGAGGGTCCCCGGGGGCAGAGCGCTGGCGTCCTCCCCGCTCCGCTGGGCCCCTGCCAGCCCCCCGCCCGGCTGAGGTGTGCTGCCTGCCTCCCCCACCCTGATGGGGGGAGAGGATGAGGCGACTCGGGAGCAAGGCATTTGGGGAAGAGGGGTCTGGGGAGGGGGGCGAGCGAGCAGTGCAGTGACGGGAGCGCGCCTGAGCATGCCAGGTTGGCGATGGGGAGCTCTGCTCCGGGGCCAGGAGTCCTCCTGGCACGGGGTGGGTCAGTGCTGGCTGCAGCCGTGGCCGATTTCCCCCCAGTGCTTCATCTCTGTGCCGTAGCGAGGTGGGGAGATGTGGCTCCAGGGCAGGGGGCACAGCTGGGGGCACATGGGCTTAAGACGCAGGTTTTCATCCAGAGATGCCAAGTGGCATGTTGGCCCTTGGCGATACCATGAAGCCACAGGAAATCCATAGGGAAGTGGGGGTGGGTTTCCAGGAAATCCGTGTTTCACCCCCACCCGTGACCCCCTTGCAGAGCTGCACCTCCAGCAGAGGAGCTGCATGGTCCCCGGGTGCTCCAGGCTTTAGACAAAAACATGCTTGGATTTATGTACGGGTGCAACATAAGCCTGTCCGAGGGGCAGGGAGGGGAGAAGAGAAGCCTTGGGGCACTTGCGTGGCTGCAGCGTGGGGTGGAGGGTGCCAGAGCCCTGCAGGGAGACCGGACCCGACCTGCGCAGGCAGAGCTGGGCGCAGCCACCCCGGCTGCTGGGGCATGAGGACCCGAAATCCTGCCCTGCCGCCCACGAGGGCTTGGGGGCTTTGCGGGGTGCTGCTGGCGCTCCCTCGGAGGGAGACGGGCTCGGGTTTTTTTTCGGGCATAACCGTGGGTTTTTTGGAAGGGAGCCTCTTGGCCTCCGGGGAGTTGGAGGATGGGAAAGGTGCAGCCTCCTGTCTGCTCCCGGTGCTGGGCAGGGCTGGCAGCTGCCTGCGGGCCCTGCTGGCTCCCCGCCGTAGAAAGGCAGCGAGCAGAGCCCGTGCGCAGGCAGCTCCTGATGTGTGGGTCTGCCCCGCCGTGGGTTTGGGCATGGGGGCTGCTCCTCGTGGCTTGTCCCACCAGTTGGCCGTGGTCCTCCAGGCACTTGGCCTCCTCTCCATGGAGCGCATGCCGCTGGGTCTCACCAGCATCCCAGGACAGCTCGTAGGACACCCTCTGCATGAACTTAATATAGAGGGAAAGTCTTTTGCAGGCTGTAGGTGCCCCCCCGTGCTGGGTCTGCAGCCCCTCATGGCACGGAGGTTGGCACTCCAAACTGCTGCTCCTTTAGGTGGAGAAGCTTGTCTCTTTGGGAGGTGCCAGGAAGGCATGTGCGTGCTCTGCGATGGCCACCGGCCTCCGTGTGCATCTGCTGTCCTGGGCTGGAGAGCGGCGGGGGCTGGGGCATCAATCCTGCAGACCTGAGGGGTCGGCAGTGGCTGGAAACCTCGGCAGCCGAGGACTTGGGAAGCCCTTTCCTGCCCCAGCGCTGGTTCTCCTCCCCATCACCCTTCCCTGGCTCTCCTCTCCAGGGACCTTCAGCCCAGGGGCTTTGTTTGGAGGGGGCTCAGTGTTAGGAAGCCCTGGGGCGGACACATGCCTCAGCCCCCCTGCTCCCACCTCCAGCCTCTCCAGCCTCCCCAAGACCCCCATAGCAAACCCACGTTGCAGTCGGAGCCAGAGGCCTTCCCACGCAGGAAATTTTTGGGGACACAGACGTGCCTCCGCCCTCGCCCCTCCCGAAGCGCCGCCCTGCCGCAGCGTGCTCGCCCCCCTCCTGCCTCCAGCTGTAATTAGCAGCTTCGTCAAGGTCAGGCAGAGTCGTGCCGGCTCCAGACTGTAAATTTACCAAGAGCAGTAATTAAAGCGTGATTGGAGCGGCAGCGGCTCGGCCGGGCGCTGCGGGAGATGCCAGCTCCCTGCAACAGCCCTGGGCTGCAAAAAGCAGGGGTGGTGGCGGGGGGTGGCTGGAGGGACAGCCTCTGTCCTCCACCGCGGGGACACAGGGACATCTCTCTTGGACCTGCAGTGGTCCTACCGCCTCTAACCCCCCAAACCTCCTGCTGCAGCTCAGTTACAGCCCTTTGAAGCCTCCTTCTGCCCCAGCTGTAATTGCATTCCTTTCTGCTGAGTCGGTGTAACCCAACCCAGCGCTACTTTCGGGGAGGGAGCGGTGGGAGACCCTCCTGCCGTCAGGGAAAGCCAAACCTCTGCACAATGGTGGGAGCGTGGGCAATTGCACGGCAACAGGGCAGGGGGGAGGCAGGTGGGTTCGCTGTGCTCCATAGTGGGGGTCTCTGGGGGAGAGGGGATGGTGTCGGAAGACTCCTGGCACTCACTGCCCCATCTCTGGCCCACCCGATCCTGCTCTGCAGCACAATGCATCCCCCCAGGCTCTCCCTATCGCCTGCAGGTCAGAGAGCTCCTCACCTAAAAGCGTGGTGAGGAGGAAACGCCGCTGCCCGCTTCCCCCCCCACAAACCGCAGCAGCAGCTCTTGCAGGTTTGGGGGTGCCAGCAGCCTTGGGTGGTGGGCTGCATCCCCCTGCATCCCCTCCTGCAGCCCAGTCCCTCTCCATGAGCCCCCGGAGAGCCCCTCTTCCCCCTCTCGCGCTCGGCTTTGGGAAGCGGGCGGTTGTACAGCTCTCGAGAGGAGCTGGAGCAGCCTGCCGCGCTGCTGCTTTCCCAGCGGGGGTGCAAAATCAAAACCAAATGTTTCCACCGACCGCTGGCTCAGCCCCTGGCAGCCCCGGGAGGCAGCGATAGCGGGGCAACCGCACGAGCCGAGGACTTGGCCAGTGGGGCTGAGGTTGGTGGCCGTGCAGCACCCCTCTGCCCCCCGCACTGCCCCAAATACCCCGGGGAGCAAAGCAGGGGGTGGCTGCGTCTCCATCAGGAGCTGCAGAAGGTGCTGCGGGATGCAGGATGCCTGGTGGGAGAGGGGATGCTGTGAACAGGCAGCAGTGTGGCAGCCATAGGACAGTTTGGGCGTGGGAGATAAGATTACAGCCAACAAAGAAAAACCTTCAAAGCCTAATCCCTTTGGGAAAGGTGGGAGACTGATATGCAAAGCAGAGGCTGCTCCCTGGGGGCCACTGGGCACCGATGCCCGTTTGGAGGTGCAGACGGGGTGATGAGAAGCTGCCGGGTAGCTGCATCTGCCCCAACTGTGGGATCTGGAGGAAGACATCTCCGTTTGCAAGGCCCATAACTGGTGTGTGGACGTAGATGGTCCCTCCCCACGGGGGTCAGCGCCTGCTGGGTGCAGCTGGTAGGACTTGCCGGTGGCTTTCCAGTGCAGAAGGGCCACCAAGGCTGCAGTCCCTGAAGCCCTCCCAGTGACCGTGTATTGCAGCACTCAAAATCCCAGCGCCCGAGAAAATGGGAGGCAATGGACCGTGGAGGTGCCAGGGGCTGAACACATTGCCAGCCCCACGAGAAGGTTCTTGGCTCCAGGAAAAGGCAGATTTGGGCAGAAAGGTTGCACGCACGCTTTGCATCCTCTCCAGGACCAGGTGCGTGGTTGGACTCGAGCCTGTAGCACTCATGCAGCAGGGGAGGGACGTGGGTGCTTTCTGCTCTGAAAAACTCATCCGGTTCCCCTAAACCACAGTCCGTATCGCCATCCCCTCCTGGGCTGCTATCACTGGTTACGGACCCATGCACCACCAGTGGTACTGGGGCCTGTCTCCACTCGTCCCAGCTGTACGTAGGCAGGGAGGAGCGGGGCTGAGCACCGCACCTCGGCTCCCTCCCTGAAACCCGGCATGGCAGCTTGGCTGCTTTGCTTTGGCTCCAGGCTACGGCTTGTGATTCGTATCCCAAAAGTATTTTTAGGCAGAAATCCACCAAGCAGGAGAGCTCTGGAGAGGATTTGGCCCCGCTAGCCCTGACTAAGCAGGTTTGCTTGGGCTCAGTGCCTGTGGGTGGATGTGCACGTGGCCGGGGGGCCAGCAGTGGCCCCAGGACTGTGGCTGGTGGCCCGAGGACCAGCTGCGTCCTCCTCCGAGGCTGCTGGCGCAAATGCTGTCTCTGGTCCCTTTGGTGCAGGGACAGGTCACCCTGGCTGGCGGAGCTGGTGGACAGACCAGTGCTGATGGTTTTTTGGGAGCCAGGGAAAGGCTTGGCTACCCCAGGGCTTTCCCGAGCCTCCTCTCCCTGCAAACCTCGCCGCCCCAACGGGCTGTCACAATTTATGGGTGAAAAACAGTGCCACGGTCCTTAAACATGTCACGAGCTGGGGATTCATAGGTGGTGCGGTGGCCTCTGCTAGTGGATTGAATAACCTGGCTGTCACCTTCAGGGAAAAAACTACAGCCCTTTTCTGTGTGAAGTTGGTCTTTGCTTGGTGCTTAATTGCGATGGAGCCAGAGAGTCCTGAGCTGAAGCTCATGGCTGCCTCAGCTCAGTCCAGCCCTCATTTATGGCCTTAACACTTGAGTAGCCAAATGAAAACCTGGATTTGAACCCAAAATGCCAGAGGGGAGATGCGTGCGAGGGATTTGGGAGTCACCAAAGCTCACCCAGGGGAGGAGGAGCCCCTCTCAGATGGGTTTCCTGGGCTGCCCCGGCACCCGGACCCGCTGGAGGTGGGTTGGGGTTCGCCCCCAGCGCCCCCCGCCTCCATCTGCCTCTGCCCCGCAGGGATGGACCTCTCGGCCAACCAGGATGAGGAGGGTGACCAGGAGACCTACCAGCTGGAGATCAACAAGGACACCAAGAAATGCGCCTTCAGGACCTACACTGGGAAGTACTGGACCCTCACCTCCAACGGGGGCATCCAGTCCACCGCCTCCACAAAGTGAGTCCCCTGTCCCTGGCGGCTCTGGGCCATGCCTGGGCTTCGGGGACCCCTCTGCGTCTCCCAGGGGAATCCAAGGGGGATTTTCCAGCCTAGGCACTTGCCCCAAAACGCTTCCCAGCAAAGGCAGTGAGTTCCCCGGAGAGCCGGGGCTGGGTTGAGGCTTGCCGCCCACGATGCTCGGGAAGTCCCTCGGGCCACGTAATCCTTCCCGGCCGGCTGGGGCTGTCGAAATGCTTTACCCTGCAGTTCAGCCCTGTGCTAGCTGAGAGCCGGGCGGAAACCCCAAAAGTGCATTTGGCTGCCTGCCTGCCTCCTGCCTCCTGCCTGCGGGGCGAGCGCTTCCCATCAGGATGGCCACCACGACGTGGCTCATCCCGCAAAAATGGATCGAATTGGGGTCTCCCCATCCAGCTGTGGCCCTTTCCGATCTGGCGCGGTGGCACCAGCAGTGTCCCCGTCCGTTGCACCCCGCTGACCGCCCTCTCTGCCCCCGCAGGAATGCGAGCTGCTATTTTGACATCGAGTGGTGCGACAAGCGCATCACCCTGAAAGCTGCCAATGGCAAGTACGTGACAGCAAAGAAGAATGGGCAGCTGGCGGCCTCCATGGAGACGGCGGGTAAGGGACCCCCTTAGGGACCCCCGCCCCTGCGCTGGGGTGGCAGGGGACGGACAATTCCTCCCCAAGCCAGGCTCCTATTCCAAGTGATGCTGAGGGATGCAGGCAATAAGTTTTTCTTAACAGCTGCACCACTACGGGTGCCGCAGGATGGGGGGACAGATGGGGTGGGTGAGAAGTGGGTGGGGGGCACAGTGCACCCTCCTCACTGCCACCTGCCAGCCACGGGGTCCAGGCTCTGCGCCCTCCCCGGCCGCTCTCACAGCCCCTCTCCCCTCTGGCACAGGTGAGACGGAGCATTTCGTGATGAAGCTGATCAACAGGCCCATCATCGTCCTCCGCGGCGAGCACGGCTTCATTGGGTGCCGGAAGGTGACCGGCACCCTGGACTCCAACCGCTCCTCCTATGACGTCTTCCAGCTGGAGTTCAACGACGGGGCGTACAACATCAAGGGTGAGTCCCCAGGGGGTGGGTACAGGCTGGGGGGGGTGATGGCCATCAGGGTCCCTGTGGTGGCTCACGAGGCCACCTTGTCCCCTCTCCCTCTGCCTGCAGATGCCACTGGGAAGTACTGGATGGTGGGGAGCGAGTCGTCCGTCACCAGCAGCAGCGACACCCCCGTGGACTTCTTTTTTGAGTTCTGCGACTATAACAAAGTGGCTATCAAAATCAATGGCAAATACCTGAAGGGCGACCATGCCGGGGTCCTCAAGGCATCCGCCGACGCCATTGACGCCTCCACCCTCTGGGAATATTAATGCACTTTAGCGTACCTCCCATTGCCAACTTTTCTTTCCCCTTCTCCATCCTTTTTTCTTTTGGGTTTTGTTTCTCCTCTCTGTAAAAGGATTTTCAGACCAGCTTGCCCTTCCCTCCCGCCATAGAGTCGGTGCATGATGTGGGAGGTGGGTTTCCATAAATCTCTGTAAGAACTGGAAAAGTGATGGGGCAGCCTGCCTATAGCTTTGTAGAGGGGTCTGTCTCTATCCGCGCCCCCCCCCCAACTCCTTCCAGGTTTGCTGGGCTTGGAAACTGCCGTACCCCCCTCCCAGACCCGAGCATCACCTTAGGTAGTGTATTTTCCTCTCCTCAATTGAAAAAAGGGAACAAGATCACCTCTGTGCTCGCTTCTGCCATACCAGCACTGGCGCCTCCTCGGTCTGTGCTGCCAGCGTCCCCCGGAGCACCCGTCCCATCCCGCCCCGCTCTGACCAGGGGCAGAGCAATGGTGCTGGGCTCAGCCGGCTCTTCCCGGCTCCCCCTGGCAGCTTCTCTCCACTCCTGGCTTTCAGGGCAGGATTCATCCCCAGCTGAGCCATAAGAGGTGACCTTACATATCACAGCATCCCCAGGGATGGGGCTGGCGTGTGCCGGCACGTGTCCCCGCGGTAGGGCCAGCAAGCCGCCCCTCCCCCCCAGCCATGCACCTGGAAACGATTTTTTTAGGGTGATCCTGTCTGGAAAGCCTCAGCCTTTCATCTCGCGGAGCCCTGTGCTCCTTGTGTCCCTCTGCCCCTCCTTGTGCTTCTGGCTCTGGAGGAGTGTCGTAGACCCCAATGGTGGGTCCAGCCTGGCAGGCGCCTGCCCCGAGGCTGCTGCTGTGCCTGGGAGGGGATGGTGCGGGGGGACGCAGAGCAAGGCCGTGCCAGGTGGAGGGGCTTCATCCAGCCCACCTCCAGCACCAGCAGGCTTTGGTCCCCACAGGAGCCCGGCTGGCTGACGCAAACTCCCCCCCCCCGCCCCGGGTGGTGGCTGGAAGCATAAACTGCAGATTTTGGTTTACAGAATAGAAAAGTTCCTTAGCAAACTTTGCACAGTGATATTTGCTCAGTACCTTTGGTTTTTTTTTTTTTTTTTTTTTTTTTTTTTTTCTCATAAAATACTGGAACAGTGAAGCGAATCACTGAACACCTAATGCTGAATTAGGAAGTGCCCATTCCCACGGGCTCCCCCGAGAAAGGCAGCTCCCGGTCCCGCTGCTCGTGGGGCACCTGGGCTCAGCTCTCCTGCCATTGCAACCCTACTGGAAAAAAAAAAAAAGAAAAAAAAAAAAAAAAAGACCAAAACAGTATTTTTGTTAGTCTCTATTTATATATGCTCTCCATGGCACTGTGTTACCAGCTGTTGTCTGTACTAGGTCTGCATTAGAATATAACGCTGTTTGTAACGGGTGATGCTGACGTGTTCGTTAGGGTGTTGAAAGGCACTTTATCCTTTGGGGCCTTCCCGGGGCCGGCGTTTGCTCCCTGCAAACACACCAAGGAGCCTTTTCCCCCGCGGGCCCCCACTGGGGAGGGGGTGCTGGTCCCGTCCCACCCCACCCCATGCCAAGGGTGCTCGTGGCATCGCTGCTGTGCCAAAACAGGGCCGGTCCCTATTGCCGGAGGCAAGGTAGGGGCTCCTCAGCCTTAAAGCCATGTGGAGGGATAACCCTCCGTAGGAGCTTGGTGCTAAACTCTCAGCTGGGAGAGCGAGCGACCTGTCCCCTGCCAGGGGGACAATTCCACGCCAGGGTCCCCCACCGGCGCAGGGGATCCCGGCTGGGACTCTACCTCGGCTCTGTGCTCACACCCAGGGGCTGCCTGCGCTCGCACGGGCTCCACGCGCCCGCCCGCCTGGGGACCGCGATGCCCCTCAAAGGACCGAGTGTCTTGATGAAGCCCTGAGTGACCCTGTGACTTGGCACACACTTTTTTGCTGGCCTTCACCCCCCCGCACCCCGTGTCGCCTCCTCCCCATTCCCCCGTCGCAGTTCAAACCATGTAACTCCCGCTCCGGCTTCTTTCGTGTGACACTAGGTCATCATCTCTCCTGTCTCCTCCTATCGGGTGTCGTGACTCTCTGAAAACATCTCACTCTGAAAATTTAAGTTTGGGGTTTGTTCGTTTTTTGGTTTTGGTTTTTTTTTTTTTTATTATTATTTTTTTGTAAGTGCCATTTGTATAACTTAAAAAAAAATAGCTTCAAATGGAGAAAGATGAATAAAAAAATAAAACCTGCATTGGGATACAAGCAGCGGTGTGTGGTCTGTTGGAGCGACTGCGGCTGGGGCTGCAACAGCCTTTTAACGAGAGGCATGAGTCTGAGCGTGGAGCATTTGGGGTGGTAGAGCCTTTGGGGGCCAAATTGCTTCAGAAAATTGAGCTGGCTCTAGAGGGCTCAGATGAGTTGGTGGGAAGGGAACGGTGACCAACAGGCTAATCTCCACCGGGCAGGCTTAAAGCCAAAGCCGGCTGGAGGCTGGGTCACCTCTCGAGATGCTCAGAGCAGCCCTAAGCGACTGAGCCCACGGGCATCTTTGAGGATGGGCGAGCTATGCACGGGTCAGGGAGATGCACCAGCAAACCATCTTTCCTGCAAACTGCCCCCTCCTGCAAACCAGCTCTCCTGCCCTTGCAGCGGGGAGCAAAGCCGTGCCCCCCCCTTCAGCCCGGCAGCGCTGCGAAGGAGCTGCTTTTTCTCCCCTTGGCTCAGATATTCCCCCCACACACAAGGGCTCCGAGGGGGAGGCGCCTGCCGGGAGGGGAGAGCGATGGGGGCTGGTTTTGGGTGCGTGGCATGGCGGGGGTCAGCAATAACCCCCCCTCCTCTGCTTGGTGATACAGAGGAGGGGAAGATTAAAAAAAAAAAACACAAAAAACCAAACAAAAAACCAAACAAAACTAAGGACGGGAAGGAGGTGGGAAGCGCATCTGCTGCAGCCCAGCCGAGGCTAAAACACACTCCGTCCAGCCAGAGGAGCCAGGATGTCCAGGATGTGCCCCCAGCCCTCCCGAGACAGCCAAAACCAGCCCTAAAACTCAACCAACCCACCCAGGTGTGATGCTGGGGCCAACCTCAGTTTCAGCTACGAAGACGGGGTGGGTGCAGCACGTGCTGATGGAGGGGCTGGGGGCCAACTCCATCACCTGTGCCGAGAGCAGCCAGCCCTTTCACTGCCCTTCGTCTCCTGCAGCCCGGCTCGGCACCTGCAGGTCACCGACGGGCTCCTGTTTGGCTTTTAAAATCTAAAGCTGGTTTGCTAGAAGCAAATTTTGGGCAAGAGGGGCTGCACAGCCCCCCCCGAGCACGTCTGGGGTGGGATGGTGGGAGGGCAGTGCCAGGAGGGACCTGCAGCTTCAGACACGGGTTTAAGCACCGCAGCAAGGGCCGAACAAAGGAAGGATGTTCATTCCTTACTATAAACAGGGCGAAATTAAGGCTGTGCAGGAAACGCTGAGCGGCTCCGATTGCCATGCGCTCGCCCTCACCTCCCCCAGTGACATCCGCATGTGCACAAGCAAACCCGGCCGTGACACTCGGCTGTGACACCCGGCCTGGGGAGGAGGCAGGGAGGAGGTTTGCCGGCACAGCCCGGAGGTGCCCACATGGGGAAGGGGCTCCGGAGCTGCTGCACCGCGGCAGAGAGGACCCTCGCCCTTCCCATCTCCCCCATTTCCTCTTGCTTTTAAGGCCGGATTCTGTATTTACCATTGCTCCTGCAAGGGGGGAAAGACCCCCAGCCTTTCCCCCCACGATGGACACATCCTGGTTTCCATTTAAAGGAGCGACTGGAAACCATTTTCTATCCTGTCCAGTTTTTCCTCAGGAGCATGTGGAATGTATTAAGCTTTTGCAGGAGGGTCAAATAGGTTTTGCCTTACAACTTGCAGAGTTTTCAACCGCGCAAGGCTGAGATCTGGCAAAACAGTCCTGCCTGCTTGCCCCTGCTGCCTGTCATTAGCCCCAGCATCAAGCCGGCGCAGTCGGGATGGAAGGACGACGTTTCGTCTGTAATGAAAGCACAGAGGTAGAAGCCAGAGTGCACAAATTTATTTACAAAAATTCAAATTACAATATAGTACAGGAACTTTTTACACACAGAATATTAGAACAGTTTACTACCAGAAGGTAAAGAAAAATATTTTTTTGTTGTTTTTGTTTTTTAATAAACCACCTATTTATTTTCAGCTATTGTTATACAAAGTTGCAGAACATGCACATCTTTACAGGGTTTCTTTCTTTTAATATAGTGTTTTGCTAAGTGCAAATACTAAGTTTCTCTCTCCACCTTTAAGGCAAGTAAAATGTGACACAGCAATTAACCAGAAGAAGTACCTGTTACGGGATCAGCCTGGGCACAGCAACCTCCCTGTCACCTTTTAAAGGACAAAGGGTTTCAAGGACTGCGAGGTGGGAGGGAAAACAGGATGCAGGAGCTAGAGACCAGATCATGGATGGCTCTGGTGGTTGTCCAGTAAGTTTGGGGTTGGTTTTTTTTTTTTTTTTTTTTTTTTTCAATAAATCAACAGAGACCCAAGTGCCAGCAGAAACCACACCTTGAGGTCTCTCAGGTTAGAGGGGAGGAACAGTCACGTGCTTTGGCTGCGGAGTAATTTTCGGTGAAATGGGTGTTTCCTCTGGGAGAGAGGCAGCGCCGGGAGCCCGGCATCGCCCCAGGGCCGGGTGGAGGGCTACGCACATTGCTTCGGGCTGCTGGGTGCAGTGCACCTCTGCTTCACAGACCAAGCACGGATTTTTCTTCTTTCAGGCACAAATAAACTCATGGATTTGGCAGGTGACATGGGGGCAGCGGTCCTCTCTCCCCCTACATCTACCGGGCTCCTCCAGGACCACGACCGTTGTACCACGGCAGCAGAAGACCCTCACGTCCTAACCACAAGGATGGACCACGGACACCAACCTCCTGTTGCCACCTCTGCATGACACTTCTCCGTCCCTCTTGCTCCATCTCTGTGCTTCCCTCTGCCAAGGCTTAGTTCTTTACGCCCATGTGTCTCTAGACATGCACCAAAAGATGGGATTAGACCATCACGTTTGCCAGTGCTCCCAGCCGTGCAGCTCCGTGGCACACTGGAAGAGGTCACGCCACGTTTGCTTTGTCCTTTGGGCCACCGGTTCAGCAGCTGAGCTGTGCCCCGGCTGCCCAACCCACCACCACTGCCTGACCCCCCGTTGCACAGGCGGGTGCTGGAGAACAACCATGACCACCCTGCCAGGGACAGGCACACGCTTCAGAAAGCCTGGAGGGCTCATCCAAGCCGGCCCTTGAGCCCACAAGATCTCAGCTATTAAAAACCCAGGATTCCCTTTCTGCAAGGGAAAGCAACTCGCACTTCCTCTGACCTGGGTCTGTTTTCTCGCCACCCGCTAACACTGTGAACCCAGCCCTTCCCAAATCCAGTGGGACACCCTACTCCTGGCTACCCCAGGAATCACTCAGTGCAAGCTGGGATTTAAACCTGGCTAAAACCCAGCCACGCAGCAAGTGATAAGCTCCTGCAGCCCCCAGACTACTTCCAGAAATAAATTAAAATAAAAGAAGAAAATGATAGCAGCAAGGGAATATCACTTGGTTATTAAAGCTAGAGAGACCACGGCACTGAGGAGCTAGAACAGAGCACTCCGCAGGGAACATTCAACCCATAGGCAATGCCAGAGAGGGGAGAAATTGCTGATTCAGCTCCAAAAGTCCCCTCTGGGAGACCATCCTGGGGACAGCAGTCGCCAGATGCTGTCCTGGGCCATGGTGGAGGCTGCCTCTCTCCAGGAGCATCCCACCGACAGCCCCGTGCCCATCGCTCACTGCACGCCCGAGGAGATGCTGCGCCGGGAGCAGTTACAGAGAGCTGCAAGCAAGGGTTTGGCAGAAGCCGCGAGGCAGAAGCAGGGAGTTTTACCTGAAAAACAAATAAAACCAAAAGACACCTAGATGCTCAAGTGCAAGGGTGAACAACAAGAGGGGCAGTGCAGTGAGCGTCCCAGCAGGACGGAGCAGGATGCGGCCCAGACCAAACCACTCGGGGAACGGCAGTACAACTGGGCTGCTAAGAGGTAGCCCAGCATTTCTGGGAGGAGGTGTTTTTTTCTACTCCAACCATTTTCTTTTCTAAAGGGGGCCTGTACAAGGCAGTACAGCCACAGGCTGTGGGGAAAGGGCTTTGTGCCAGCGCTCCTCCCGCAGCCCAGCAACTACACCCCCTGGCTTCTTACAAGGAAGTTTTGCTTTTCCTAAACCCTCGCTTCCTAAGCCCAGCAATATTCGCATTTGCCTTTTAACACGCTTTTCCAAAGCCAATTAAGCTGAAACACACATTTTCAGAAGTTAAGCGCTGCGGAAGCTGCCAGCTTCCTGCAGCACGAGGCTACAGCTGCCCATTTGGTTGCAGGGGGTTCGGCTAAGGGGGCTCCCGGCTCACCGCTGCCTGCGTGCACAACTACAGGGGTAGTTCCTAATTTTTCTGCCACAGCACACGTCACACACCACTGTCTATGCATCTAACCAGCTATTTGCCCGAGCAGTTTTTGCAATGAAGGGTACAGCTTAGGCTCTGGGTGCTTCTACCAGCTGTTTGACAACTGCTGGCAGAGGAGGATTTGGGATGCCAGATTAGAACAGCAAAGCAAAGGCCACGTTTTGGAAGCTGAGAGGCACCCCCTTCTGTGGGGAAAAAAACCCTGATCCTTTCAAAGGGGCAAGTTCAGTTCCGTCAAAGATTAGGGTGCCCAAGTCTTCTGCTACTTCCTAAAGCCCTGAGACAGAACATGGCTCTGGGCTTCCTACCAAGATCTCAGCAACGAGATGGCTGCCGCATCCCCTCACTCCACTTGCAGAGCGAGAAATGCTAAAAACACTAGATTGACTTGGTTTTGAACAATTTATTTCTGCTGGGAGGTGCTAGCAGGTTACAGGGATGCTGGAGAACATGGGAACCCCAGTCTCGTGCCTCTCCACACGCAGAAGGCTAGGGCAGCTGACTCCCGTTATCTTGTTCCTGAAGGTCTTATTCAGATGCCAAGTCTTCCCTCCCTTCCCCCAAGACTCACTTGACTGTGCGGCAGCTGCTCTGGCCAGTAGGAAGGTAAGAGTTTTGGAAAATCCCCGAGGAACAGCTGCATCCCTGTGCTCCACAAAGTCTCACCTTCCCTCCCAACAGCTGCCTGAACAGGCTTTGTCAAATCAAAATATCTAGGTGCCCAACACAGGGAGAGACCCCTTGGAAATGCAGCACCGAGCCCTGTTGCAGCACAGGTTGAAATGTTTGATTGCAAAGGTTCAGAGAAGCGCTAGAGAGGGGCGCAGTGCAGGTACGCGTGAGTCAGAGCAGGTCCCCTTGCAGGCGGCTAAACTGAAAGGGGTTGGAGCAGGAAGGGGGGATGACGTTACTGGGGTGGCTTTGCCCTGCAGTGACTCTATGCCAAGTGCTGTTTGAGCCAGGTCAGAACCGGTGTCGAGGCTGAGGGCCAAAGTGCATAGGCAAGTTGTGCTCTAGCTGAACATTGATCTGGGGAAAATCATAGTTCACCCTCATGTTAGGCAATGGGGGGACATACGGGGCAGGGATAGGGCCGATGTTGAGGGGGATGTTATTGTACATGGGACGGACAGCAGGGAGCGGGAAGGGAGGGTGCATGAAGGGGTAAGGGGGCATCCGGGGTTGATGGAGGTTCTGAGGAACAGGTCTGGGGATGACTTCAATTCTCTGGATTTTCTCCATGGGCTTTTCCGCAGGAGGGCCGATCCGCTTGAAGCTGTTCTCTGCAGAGGGAGGAGAGAAAAGAACCAGTCATTCCAAAAACAAAAAGCCACCAAGCTTGGCCTGTGGTCTTACATTTGCAGTCGGCATCCTCCATCCCCAGCACGTTCCTTAAGCGTGCTCTCTACAGCTTCACCGCTTGCCCCTTCCATGCTCCAGGCACCATGGAGCACAGCACCAGCTTTCCAGGTTGGCTCCTTTCATCAATACCACACCACAAAGGGGGAGCACCTCCTTTTGCAGGGATGTGGGGCAGCCCCTTGCATGCCTCTGCACCCCTCACCACAGAGCACAGAGGTTATGCTGCCCTTCAGCTACTTTGCCAAGCGGAGAGGAGACAGGTCTGCACATCCACAACACCCGTCGCCAAGTGAGAGCTGGACACAAGCCTTGCGCCTCCCCCCAGTCCCAGCTAAAGCCTGCAGGCAACAGCACTTTAAAGGTAGACCAGTTCCCAGGAGGAACAGGGTGACGGCTTGCACTCCTCTCTGGAGCAAGATTTGGGTGATGCACAGCAATGCACGGAGAAGCCTGCAAACAGCCAGGCCGTGGGAAAAATCCAGTGACAATCCAGAGACTTGTCAGTAGGTGGGAACCCTATGCTCTCCTGTCGTCCTCAGTCTGATCTCAAAGCACAGGTAAAGACCATGACTTACCTCCACTTTTCTTCCTTTGCTCCTCTTCAGCCTCCTTCTGAATCTCCTGGATTATCTTCTCATCATCTTCCTAGAAATCACAGGAGTATCAAGAGTCAGTGGGCTAATTCCTGCTGCAGCAACCTTCTATTCTCTCAACGCTGCTTTTCTTTTCAGCACACGCTTGCATGGGAATAAAAAAGTAAATTTGGCTGAATTGTCCTCATTCGGGGTTGACCCAGGTTTAGCAAAAGCAAGGCTCTGACGGGGGATTGCAGCACAAGTAACTTGCACACAGCCAAGCCTACTCTACAGAGCACAACTAAGAGTCTTAGAGCAGCTTTCCAGGGAGATCAGTGCTAAAATTCATTGACTTGATGGAAACCAGAGAGCTGCAACCCAGCTCTGCCCATCTGAAGAGTTGCTGGAGAGCTGTTAATCTTTTAAATGGCAATAGTCTATTAAATATTTACATTATGCTAGCACTTCTAGAGTTTTTGGCCCAACAGCTGGAATGAACACAACTTAAATCCTGACTCTAGTAGCTAAACGGTGCTGTGACGAGGCCATTTAGATCTTATCTGTAACTCTGAGGAGGGCATAAATCGCAATATGTTTCTGTAATGTCTATCTAGAGGTTATAGCAAGAATATTCAGACCCGCTGCTCAACAAGAACACAAGGGCAAGCCAGAAATTGAAATCGTCCTGCCTCTCATCATCTTCAGTTTTCTCAACCCAGAGCAGAAGCAGTGAGACCAAACAACGCAGCGAAGCCTCAGGTGGCTGCAGGTATCAGAGAGACGTCGTTTACGCCACCTTTTATGAGATCAAGGGAGCATGATGGACAAAGTCCTGGAAGGCGACTGTGCAACTCCTGAGCTAGAGAGGCTTGCCTGGAGGGACGGTCACAGGCACCAACAGCCCATAGGGTCCAGGCAGCTCTCAGGCTTTACATGAGGCCGTGCTAGCATTGGCATGAAACCAGAGAATCACCCCAATTCATGCTTCAGTGTCAGCTGTCCACTCCCAAGAACGGCTGTGAAAAATGAGTTTCTTCACTGCACCACAGCACGCCAACAGCTAACGGGGTAACAAAGATCACACCGAACAACTAAAGAGACAACTCTCTCTTAGTGCCAGGCAGCAGATGCTTCTGCTGGCCATATGTGCAGCGATGGCAGCAGAGGTCCTCCTGGTCTCTGCAGGGCTGCATCTGCTGCTGCTTTGTGTCCGCTGGGATGAAACACTACCTGGCACTTGCAGAAAACAAATGAGAATAGCTAAGCCTCCTGGACAGTGTTTGTACTCTTGATGTTAGTTATTAGGGAAGAAGGCCAAGAACAGGAGCTGTTGGATGACACACACCACCTGCATCAGGCATCAGCCACTCTGGGTCTACCTGCATACAAAGGAGCATTTGGTTTGCTTCAGCAGTTCATCTGCAAGCGCTAACAGCAGAGCTTGAGGGAAACCCCAAGCCCCGCATACCCCACAGTGTGCAAGACTCTGCTTTGGTTTATTAGTCCTAATTCCAGTACTGCCAAAACCCGTAAATTTCTTCCTGAACACTCTTAATGTGGAAAATATCGTCTATTTTGAAGAGTGCGCTGGGACTAAATTTGAAATATACTTCATGTGTGCAGCTACGTTGAAATTATTTTAAGTCTAGCCAGCTTCCCAATTGCAATCTCACGGTCCTGCACATGTCTAGCAGCAACGCCTGGGAAGTTTGCTAAGATGTCCCCTCCTCCCGCCACCAGATAAGGTTTCCCTGGGAGACTGAAGTTATCTTAATCTGCAGAAAGCCATCAAACTCAATGCTTCCCTCCCTTCTATTATTCTGTGAGTCAATGGTTAAAATTAAGACTTTCCAGGACATGCTTTTTTGTTTTCCAAGCAGGCTGCTTCCATAGACTGTTAATTACAGCCTATCTATCTCCATAAAAACTGCTGAAGAATGGCTCTTCTGAGCCTATACAGGACTTCTAATTAGTCCCCAAGTATCAGATTGCGACGTTCCCTGGCTGGAAAACAACCCGGGCATGCTCCGCAACAGGCAACCAAACACCCTCCACTCCGTTGCTGCCCGAGCAGTGCTCTCGAAGGGTGGCCCCAAGGCTTCAGCATTTCTTTTTTTTTTCTTCCCAGAGTATTTTTTGCAATGCTGTTGGAAAATGGAGACAGCCACCTCTCCCATCCTATTGCCGCTTACTGGAAAAGATGCTCCTGAAGGGGTTTTTTTAGTTATATGACAAGTAAGAAACATTTTAAGCTCAACTGAATAAGATCACCCGACCTCCTTCACTCACACAAAGGCATAAACCTCACCTTAAAGCCTAGAAACATGTAAAAGTCCCTTCTAACCTAAAAAAAAAAAGCTTTTACTTCAGTCTAAGTCTGTGATTAACCCTCTGAAACAGTGCTTTCCAGGGACACCACCGTCCTGCCGCCACCACCCATGATACTGTAGCTCCTGCAAACCCCGCTGCTGATACTGGTCAGTCCTGCAGAAGTCTGGGGAAATCGAACGCGTCAACAACACAACTTTGCAAGATCCTCCTGCAGCAAGGGCTACTCGACCCCCCCAGTTTAAACTGCAGCTGACCTCCACACTAATGAGGGATCGACAAAGCCATCTGCCCCCGGGGCTGGCGAGCCAGCTGCACACACACCCAAGGTGCTGCTGGCTTCAATTACTGCAGCTCCCAGAGCACCGGGGAAATGCGTAACAGCAAACCCCATCTGCCAGGTCTCCAAAATGACGTCTATCTCGCAAGGACAACATAAAACACATCACCTCAAATGCAACGGCCAGAGATCCCTACTCAACCCCATCCCCTCTTGGTCTTCAAGAGGGGGCAAACCTTGCAGCACGCCCTGGATGCAAAAAAACTGCCAAAACCAGACCCGGATCGGGATGACGAGTTCCGGACTAGTTCTGCGACTGCAAATCACAGCAGAGGCATAACAAACCACATCCCCAAGAACAAAAGTTACCAGCTTTGCTGCTTCTCTGCTGATAACCTTCCCATGTGAGAACACACTTTTAAGAAGTATTTATACTTCATGCCACATACCAAGCCTTGGCTTAAAATTTTTTTTGCATCAGTATTTCTGAAAAACTGGTATCCATTAATATAGAAAGAACAAAATTACACTACACAATATGCACCTTCCTACTTAAGAAGCTGACATTAAATTTGGCAAGTGATGAATACACAGCACAGTTCAATACCTGCAATATTTATGAAAGATCCACGTCCCAGCTGGAACAAGAAAAAAAAATTGATATGTGCACAGCAAGATAATTTTAGGATATTGGATATTCGTGAAGGAAAGCTGATGCCACAAGTTCTGGCTATTACATATTGCACCGGCGCACGTCAGAATTAAAAAACAAGTCTCAGTGCTGCAAATATTCACCACGTCCAACAGGGATTTTTGCAAAACACCACTAATTCTTTGAGAAGCAAAGGTTTTTTTTTTTTATTATTCCACAGTAATTGGAGAGAGATGACTGATTCATCTAGGGGTAAAGCATCCACACCAAAAATTAAGTTTTCATTAGCGCGCTTAGGGCTGGCTCTTGTAGTAAGCAACCATTTAATGTCACATGGGGCGGAGGCTGCAGTACAATTTCAAAAGCCTCTTGTGTCTGTTTTCCTGAGCGGGTTCAAGTCCCTTAATAAAGGATTAGATTATAATTTTAATAGCCTGTTCAGAGGCTGTGTGGATTGAAGGGATTTATCTTGTCAAGTTAACAGTCATCTTCCTGTCAGCTGCCTTGCCTACAGCAAAAAAAAAAAAAAAAAAAAAAAAAAAAAGCAAAAAGCAAAAAGCAAAAAGAAAAAAAGCAACCCCCCCAAACCCTGGGGGGGTCTCAGCACTGGCCAGCCCGCATGTTTTTTGAGCAAGGATGTAACTTGGCACTCCTCCCGAGAGAGAAAAATGCAGGGCAATGCTATAGCGTGGCCCTTCCCCATGCTCCATTGCATCACGGGAGAAGGGAGGTGGCCAAGAGAAAAATGCAAAGGATCTACGAGATGTATTCACCCTTCTGATCTGCAAACACTGCAGAAAGCAAACGCGGTTATTAATAGCAGCTGCATTTTTAAGTGGCAAAACAGGACGGAGCTTTGCCCCAAAGCTGACAGCAGGATGCTCTTTGCAGGAACCATCCCCAGTTCCATAGCCAAAAAAAGAACGTTCGTCCCTGGCCAGTCTGAGAGCCCGCCCTTGCGATTCCCCACCTGCAAAAGGATCTCGGCATGGAGGAGGCTTTTCCTTTCAGCCCTCTCCCATTGAATCCAGGGAATGCGGGGAGCACGGAGCCAATCGCAGCAGAAAGGATGGCTCGGGTCTGTGGACGGATTAACTAAAGAGCTGGGCTGGGTTGCTAAGCGAGGCACCTTTTCATGGCAGGGAGGCCCGTTTCAACAATGCTGGTACAGAGAAGCCACGTCCAGCACCCGTGCAGGGCCCTGCACGCACGCAGAAAGAGCCGCTGGAGAAACAAACAGCCCATTGGGAACAAGAAAATACAGCAGCAAAGGAGATAAAAGCTCCGCAAGTCACACAGAGACAACCTCCCCCCAAATAAAACCTCCTCTGCCCAGAACAAAAGTGCCACCGATGAAGCTTTTGAAAGCTCTGTTTTTATCTACTGTGCTTCTCGTTATCTTTAATTATTAAGTGTCACAGGAAAGCGGCTGCCTGCCTCCTGAAAGAGGGAAAACAAGAGAACTGGTAACTATTTCTGGGCTGCGCAACCCCTCCCCTGTCTTTAGAAAGTGCCTTCACCACCATTGCCTCCCCCCTTCTGGCTTTTTACTGCTTTCTTTTTCCACGTACGTGTGGCCGCAGCCGTTACTAATAAACTTGAAATGATTTTTCACGACAGAGGCTTCCAAAGGACTAAGGGGTTTTGTTTCAAATCATTCCCAGATCAGCTGCGGAGAGCCTGAGCAAGAACAGGCATCGGCTGTCTCCGGCGTGTTCCTCCATACAGCAGGAAGCAGGGGATAAAAGCAGGCTGTGTTGTAACTGGAACAGGGCATCCGCAGTGCTGCAGGAAAAGGGGGGCCAGGACGGGGACGAAGCACACGCTGGCGTTTAAGAAATGCAGAGTTATTTTAGCAACAGGCATTCCATATTGATGGCTTTCTGTGAATACTGCGGATTAACCGTATGCTTATGATTAAGGCATTTTATAGCACGATTAAAAAAACCCCACCCCCCTAAATTTAGGGGTGCTTCCCCCCCTCCAAATCCTTAAGGCAGTGCTGTGTACTTCATGCATTTCCTTAATGCATTTGAAGTTTTACGCAGTCTTCGTTCAACATCTTCTGTTTATAACGCTAGGAGGAGGGATAATTGCAAACACCTTATAATGATTAGTCTTCTGCTTTGAACTTTAATGATGGGCCTTTGGGAGTGTTTTAAGAGTTTACTGAAAACATCTTAAACTTTAAAGCCAAAAAAGCCATTATGCAATGTTATTGATAGTCCAAAGATGAGTATTAAATTAAAAACAATACATACGAGAGCAGAACCTGGTTTACCAAAACAGTCAGAATGCATTAGTCAAATTGCATCACGGGATTTGTACAAACTAGCTAAAATGCACACATCAGCCTCAGGTTTGCTACAGATATTCAGAAATCAGGGAAAACACAGCCCCTGAGTCCCAGAGCCTGCTGTTTGCAGAGCCAATTCTCACCCCTCCCGTCTGGAGCTTTGTCTCTGGCAATATTGCATCAGCCCCTCCTGCAGCCAGCAACGTCTCAGCGAGCTGAGCCAAAGCTAGCACAGGCTGCAGAACAGGCACACGAGGACTTTTGCCCAAGCAGCTTGCCAACAAGAGCTCCTGGCCTGTGTTCGTATCCTACAGGGGTGCAGGGCACTGATTAGCTCTAGAAGAAATGCAGTGATTAAGCGATTACCGCCTGCTACCCTGGAAGCTGCTGACCACAGCCCAGTTGCAGCTTGTCTCTGAGCCAGCAAATATTGCACCAATACTTTTAAATTAGACTCAAGTCTGATTACAGCATAGGGACAAGATTGTAACTAACCTTTTATTATGGGAAATTTTGAAGCGTCTGCTTTACCCTCTCTCAAGATCATTTGAGACAAAGACTAACAGAAGCTGCCGTTCCTAAAGGACTGTCTTTAATTTGTTTTTAACCCACACTAATGAATAGGTTTACTTACACTTTCTCAAGAATCATTTCAGACTCAGAAAACGTTAAACATTTGGAAAAGAACAAAGGTTCCCTATTTTAAAGAAACCTGACTTTTGCTGTAAATAATGGGGAGTTAGACCCAAAACAGATCCTTCACAAAGGTATGAAATCATCCAGGTCTGACAGAAAGCTGAAGTCTACATCCATGAAACACAAATGGACAAGACCACGGTACTGTGACCACACCACTGGTCTGCTGTGAAGACTGTTCTAAGTTGAGGCTGTACACGAACGCATCAGAAATCAGAACAAAAACATCCTGTCACCCTCTATAAGCCAAGCTTTGGTGCCACACGTGTGCCCTCCCCATTTTGCAGCAGAGCCTAATCCAGGGAGAAGAGCACTAGCTCCCAAGTGATGGGCTGCTAATTCCACAGGTGACAAGATGACCCGGTCTTGTCTTCTCAGTACTTGCACATACGCAGAGCACGGCTGCAAACATGTGCAAGCCCACAACAGATACTCTCTTCCCACACACGCAGCACCAGCCATTTATGGACTTCAACAGAATAAAAGAAATTGAGCCAAAAGAGGAAATGGAGGAGTTGAGAAAGACACAAGATGCCAATGCAGCAGCCGGCAGAGCCAGGATGGGGTGATCCCTTGGATGGACATTGTCCCTGACAAAGAACAAGACACTACTGATACAATGGCCTTTTGCTCTTTCGTATCCCCATGTCAAGGTTCAAATTTGTTCCCCCTCTTCACACCTACCACGTTAATTCCTGTTTATGTCCCATACAAGAATGCAGATCACCCAGGTGGGACTGGGTTAGCGTCACTAAGCCCCTACAAAGGCAGACAATGCACACAAGTATCCGTCATTTCACTCTTAGAAGCCAACAGTTGAGTTTCACGTTATTCTTTGCACCGCAGTGACGACAGTCACCCAACCTCACCTCCCCAGCCCACCAGTGCNAGCAGGCAGTGCCAGCTCTTTGCTGACAGTGGGAAATTTTTCTTTGCCACAACATTTGTTAATTAGAGAGCTGGAAAGTGCCTGGTGACAGTGCCCTCTTTGTGCTGCTTATTTATTTATTTATTTAAAAGTACAGTACGAGCTTTTTGAGAGGCCTCATGTTTTCTCTGGCTCTGAAGAAATGCCATCACCCAGCACAATCAGCAGCCTGATGGGAACAAAGGATGCTAGCGCTGCCGAACCCTGCATCGCATCCTGGTGGAAATCGGGGAGGAGTGGGGCAGGAATCCAGGGAGCACATAACCAGGTGTTGGAAATGCTACAGGGGCACCTAGAAGGAGGTGTCTGTGTTCAATTTAACACCTGGCATTAATAGGATAATGCAGGGAATAAAGGCAGGCAAGCAGAGGACTAGGAAGTTTACGCCAGTTGGGACCCTGCTGGGAGACCCCCAAGAGCCTGCAGGTAGAAGGGAGAGATTTAGAGTGGCTTTTCCTTTGCTCCGTGCCAGTGCAGGATTGTGCACATCCCCTGCAGAAAGAGGGGCTGGTAGCAGTCTCTGGCAAGCTGCAGCAGCCCGAGACAAAGAAGTGTTGGGACAAACGAAGCTCAGACAAGCCCTGGGAAGGCAGATCCACATTCACGTTGCTCTACTGCTTTGCTGAAATCAGGGAATTCAACTGCTGCTCCTACCTACGCTCCTTCCGGAGTTCTGGTATCGAAGACCTCTATTTACAGAGATGCTGCACTAAATTTTCCCATGCTTGTCACAGCTACAAGCTGTATTAAGTTACTACAGCTTCCCTTACAGCTCAGTTCCCCCTTTGCAGCTGTTGATAACAGCCGTGAGAATGGACCCAACTGTAACTTTGGACCTTTGGCTTGCAGGCAGTTTTCTCCATCTCTCTGAAGGGACTCGCAGAGCAAGCAGATGATCTGGTCTCCAAAAGGACGTGACTCCCCTTGCCTCCAGACGCAAAGCCATACCAAACTGCAACTCAGCTGCAAAACTAGGAACAAGTCCCAATAATCCCAACGCTGGCTACCCGTGCCTGGTGCCAGCACACGCTCCCCACCAGCTCCTTCCACAAGCCCCACTCCCCAGAACAACGCTCAGAGCACTTCCAACCAAAGACCTTGTCTAACAGGAGCTGTTTTTCCCTAAAGCAACACCAGTTCCTTCCAAGTTGCGGTCAGATGTGACTCTCTGCTGATGTAGGCTTCCAGTGTGTTTTTTAGCTGCCTTGGGAAAGGAAAAAAGTTGTGCTAAAAAACAGCTGTTTTCCTCTGGTGGAAGACATGTATTTCAACGCGCTGGCATGGAACGGTAATTGAAATCAGGGTGCGAATCATTCACAAAAGTCCTTCATTACTTACTGTGGGATCTGTCCAGAGAGAGCACTTTGCACAGTCCTGGCAGGGAGCCCCGGGTGACCGGGGGTGTTGGCAGAAGTGATCGTACCCGTTAATGGCAGCCCGGCAGAGGTAGCACATCTGAGCACCGCAACGGCAGGACATGCGGTTGCAACCCTCCGATTTAATTAGGCCGGTCCCACACTTGTGGCATTTTCTAATTCGGGCAGCTGTCATTTTCTCTTCTCTGCAATGCAAGAGGTGGGAGAAGAATTAGAGGAGGGGTGTTTGCAGTCACCAGCCTGCGGTAAAATTACTGTTACGCTATCCCAGCAATGCTTTAACCCCCCTTTTCCCAGTGCACCTCTCCCCCTCCTCTTTCCTCCTATGCCATCCCCACGGTCCACCACTGTTCCAAGGAGGTCTGGGCTCAGCTCCACTTGGAGCCAACCCATGACAACTCAAGAACAAATTAAGTGAAAGAAAGTCAATCACTGGCTGCATGCTGCAGACCCGACCCTGGTTTCTGTGCGAGCCAAAACGCTGCAGCGCCAGGCTCTGGCTTGGGAGGAATTTAAGCCGTAAGTCGAAGGGCCAAAGGGCACGTGGATGCTTGACTTGGCTGTGGAGAAATACAGCCCGGGAGATAAAGTTCAGGAAAAGAAAACCCTTGGCTGTCGTCTGCTAGCTAGTTTTATGTTTGCCTGTTGCTCTGGCTACAAAGTTGCCACCCATATATTTTTTTTTTAACCCTGGCTGCTACGCTCCAGATTTATTTGGTTTGTGTTAAATTTAAATCAGTAACTGAAAAATAATCACATCTTTCCCCACAGAGACTGGGCTTTCCCCCTTCTCTTAAGATTCCCTACATACGTTTTCCAGAGGTTATTGCTCTAGGTTCAAGAGACGGGTTTTACTCTAATGGAGCACAAATGGGAATCCAGGACAAAGCACAGTCCCTGTCCCCAAGAGACATCCTGGCAGCGACACGCGCTCCAGCGCAAAGGCTCAGCTCGCGGCAGTGCTATTTTGGCACAGAAATGGAGGAAAGCCTCGGTCATTTAATTAAAAGACTTAAGAATATAAGTTGTCATCCTAAGGGCCAATTTTCTGACCACTGGAGATCACGTTACAATTTAATTCACAACCTAGAAGTGAAATCTGATGACAGAAGAGTAAAGAGACTGTTTTTCATTGAGGGAAGCACAGTTCTCTGGCTGTGCTGACCTGACAGTGGGGAAAGATCTTCCTTAGCCACGCATCTCCACCCAGCTACTTTAGCGGACCTGCAAAGTCAACATATGTTCGGGAGATGACAGGGAGGAGGATCACAGCAGCAAACCAGGCTACAGCACAGCCCCACGAACCGCTCCGTCAGTGCAACCGGAGGAGCAGGGAATGGCGAGGTAGGAACTTCATCTGCCTTACAGCCACACAAAGCTCCCACGCAGTTATACCTGGCATGACCTGCACCCAGGCGTTTGGAGATACGCTAAGAATAGAGACCAAAAAAAACCCAATTGGAGATTGACTTTCCTCTGAGCTGCAGCTGCTCTTCCCTCCACCACTCAACAGGATGCTGCTGATGCAGATTTTTTTTTTTTTTTTTGGAAACTTTGAACAGGGCAGGAAGTTTGGCCTGAACTCCAGCTGTGCTTCCCTTTCCTTACGCCGGGCTTCAAAAGGAAGCTTTTATTGTATCAGGCAGTAAGACTCATCTATCCACAGAAACATTCCTGCTAAAGGTTTTGAAACTGATTTTTTTTTCCTTATTAGGGACATGACAACTCATTCCTCCTTCCTCTCACCCCTCTTTCCTACAGGGAAAGGAGTGGCAAAGAAAAAAGTCATATCAAATCTGTAAAGATTTTGTTCTGAATTAGGGACTGCGGGATGAGCAAGCAACAGCCATTCAGCCTCCCAGTGCTGGAGCTTTCCAGCCTCTACTCATGCCAGACAGACTCTAAATCAGAGGGGAAAGGATTGGGCAACGTGGGCAAGTCCCATTTGAATGCACCAGACATGCAGCTCCATGGATGAACCTTCCCTTATTTCCTAAAGGCAGAGGATTTTGTCATTTACTGTAGCAACGAGAGAGATCAAACTTCAAAAGATTTTAGGGAAACACTCACGATTTACACCTGCGTATTTCAAAGTATGACTCCATTCAGTAACAATTCCTACAAACCGGTTAGAAACAGAGACAAGCTTCTGTAAGAAAACACATCCCCTCCCATGAAGCCAGAAAGTAGCAGCTGAGCAAACCACGTGTTGTCTCCACTCTAGATTTTCAAAGGGTAATAACAAATCAATACACTTTGCCTCTGTGCAACACCTCCCTTCTCCCCTCCGAAGCAACACTAATGGGGGTTTCTCACCTCTGAGAAGGACACGAGGTGTCAGCCTGCGAGACACTGGGCTAGCCAGAGAAACAGGCTGGGCTGGTGACAACTCTCCCACGTTCTCGAATTACCAGCTAGATCCGCTGCCAAATATCTTTCACAGAAAGAAATCTCATCCTGGGTGCCTTCTGACCCCTGAGCTTTGACATCCCTAGGACCTCCCTGATAGAATGTAGTGACACCCAGCAGAACTTTAAGGCCTCTGCTAGTCACAAGAACAGAGGAGTTTCTCACCCCCTCCACACCAGTGAATTGCTATTACGAGTTCATCCATCCCCCATTTTTGCCCGGTCATGGAGTTTACTTACATGGACGTCCTGTATTTGATGTCATCCTTCTCAGCAAGCTGCTCGCAGGTGAGGTTCATGTGCTCCTTCCACAGCCCCTGGCACTTCCGACACGTCTCCTGAGGAAGATAACAAGTATTAAAGAAAGAGAAGACCCAGCACACCACTAACAGCATTAGGAATTGGAAAAATTCCCCGTCTCTTCCCCCACTGCGCTGCAGGTTCTCAGTTGAGGATGGGGTTGGCAGTATGGTATAGAGGTCTGCAGGTCCGTTCTCCACCGAGAATGAGTCTGCCAATAACAGGAGCCAAGGGGTTTCCAAGGAACCCAGTACTAAATGAGTCCCCTCAGTAGTAAATCCTACTTCACCTAAAACTCATGGAACAGCTACCAGGTTCACTGGTTACTTCCCCAAGGAGACTACAGAGATGACAACATGGTGCTAAAGGACATCAAGTTCATCTGTTTCCTGACCAAAACCCTTCACCTTCATACAAAGGGCTTCTAGTTCAGCCAGGTGACGGAAACCTTGCAGCTGCATCAAAACCTCTGCTTCTCCATGCATACAAGCAAACCCATACTATGCTTTGTAAAACCTCACAAAATAAAGTTAAAGCAGTTTATGTGAGTAAACAGATTAAAAAGGCAGGATGTGGACAAATGTCCATAAAAGAGGTGGAATATGAACAAATATTTATGAACTTAACCAGAATAGCTGAACTAAACTTAGAGCAAGTGACTGAACTCTCCCGTTCTTGTAAACTCTTTAGCAAAGAGGCTCTAATCCGGGAGTGGTAAAGCTGCGTGGAGCAGGAGAGCTGCGGAGGCACTATTGGCAAGGGAACTTGGACTAACACTGGGGATAGAGTTGATTTTTTTTTTGGTTGGCTGGCCAAAGAAAATATAATTTTGTTTTGGGTCAAACAAGAGATTTTCCTTTAATTTGAGGAAGATTAAAAAACATCCAAATCAAACTCGGAAAAAGTACACGTTTTGCAATCCAACTGTTTCATCTTCAGTATGGCTGGGGCTCAGGCTTTTAAATTCAACTTTCTCCCCCTGGCAGGAAAACCCATATGGCTGTGAAGCATCCTCTCCACACCAAAGAACGTCCCAAAAGAGCTTTGCCCAGCTCTGGTCACGCTACTAGCAAAAGACGACGACTGCAGAGACAGATCTTTTCTGAGTGCGTTCCCTTCATTTTATTTTAATGAAGAAATTGAACATTTATACGACACATGATAGAAGTAACTGCTTAAAGACACACGTAGGCAGCAACACGCTTTTGATCGCAAATCAGACAAACAGGATGAAGACCAAAGCTTCCAAGGAAGCCACCCCAAGGAGGGGGTGCAAAATGTTGACTTGTTTGTATTTGTGCTTGCTGGGAGATGCGTAACAGCTTGTGCTTTCATCTGGAGAATTACAGGCTCCTCGTCCTGGCTGGTAAGCCGGACATGTCTGCAGACTGCAGGGTAAAGGCTGTAGTAAGAGGAGAGCCAAGCGTGTGACTGCGTCCCAAAAGCTCAGCAGAGGATTTTGTGATCACTCACCTTGCAAATGCACCCTTTGGCAGGCAGGCACTAGTTTTAAGGGGCAGTAAATGCCTTGATTCTATTGATCCTCATGAATCATTCATCATACCCTGCGTTCTCCTGCTAAAGCCATTAAAACAGGCACCATTTTGTGTGCATTTGTTGGCAGGCCAGGTCTGGCTATTATCGGCACGGGAGGATCAGACTTGGAGTTGTTCACGTACCTCGATGAGGACCCACTTTCCCCTTTTATTCTCAACACCTGGCCACATGCCATTTCAAGATCAAAAGTGCTGTAGGGTTTGGGTCGTCCGTCCCCCCCCGCCTCCATACACCAAGGGTTAAAAACAGTCTTTGGAGCCCTGCCACACAGAACCACTTTCACACGCCAGCAACAAAGATTTAACAGCTTTTTGCCAGAAGGGTTGGCACACTTTCCAGCCAGGAGCCTACTATTCCCAATTACTTAACTCCAGGAGCCTCCTTCACTGCCGAATTAGAAATGATGCCCTTCTGAAGCAGATGGCGCCACTTATACTTTCGTACCAAGTCATTCCCTTTGCCTTTTGTTACCGCCACCATCCTTGCTTTGCATGCTGCAGCTATTTAAAAACAAAGCTCTCCCTTGAGCTGAGGTTGCTGGTATTTGCCAAACAGTTGTCTCCTACACCTCGGAAAAGGGATTCCTGTGCAGGCGAGGAGAAAGGGAAGAGGCACGGCAATGCAGATTCCCAAACGCACTGGGATGGCATGAGCTAGGAGGTATCCGGTGCTCTGCATCACTGTGACGGCTGCACAGCGAGTGCCATCGCAGCTGTGCACATTTCTGGGATCCCTCCCAAGACGTGTAGGGCACAGGGAGCTGTGAACCCATGTGCAGTTCTGCCTGCCTGTTCCAATGCACCCCATGAAGGACACGTCCCTATGGCTTCCGAACTCCGTGCGTCACCTGGTGCTGCTTCCGACCAAACCACGTCCTCTCCAAAATAGAGGCGGGGAAAAATGGACAATACACATGCCATTAGCAGAAATCAATGTGACTTCTCCCCTTGTTCTACCCAAGACAATGGCACATTGTTGGCAGTTACAGGAACACGTGTTGGACCCCTTTGCACAAGAGCAGGGAGAAAGCCCATGGTTCAAAGGCAACTGCTCCAGCACCATAACTGAGGTCGCAGCTCTCGCCCGAGAAAAGAAAAGTGACTTTTTTTAATTTTTACTCTTATTCAAATCCAACTCGCTTGGCTGCTGAGAGTTTTGCACATCTCACGTGATGACAATTCTGATCTCTACAATTTCCACAGGGGGTTCTTTTATTTTACAAACAGCTTTTTGTTTGATAAAGAAGCATACTTTGCCATTACCATATTAATTAACCTAAACACACAGTAGGATGGCTGATTTTTTGCCACCAGCCTAGATTATTTCTGTTGTAAGAGCGGCATTGGCACAGACTGGCTACCGCAATATAAGGCAGCGCCTAAACCCACACAAAGAGGGAACGAGTCCTTCCCAGCCTACTCCAACCCTACCAGCCAAGAAGCAAGTCAGTCCACCAAAACCAAGACCCTGCCCGACTTCTCCGTCAGCACCTTGTCCCCTAGCAAACCCTGGCCTACTAGCGTAGGGGTACCTGATATGGGAAAGCATGTTTTGTTTTAGTTTGAACAGCTTTTCTGTTAAATTAATCATTTCTGGACGGTGTGAACTCCGTGTGTTTCTCCTGCCTCTCCCTAGCCCACTCCTCCTCGCAGGCAGGTACGGCTAACACAGCTCATGCTTTCGGTGCGAGGGGCGGTGTGTTTGCAGAAGCCCTGGCATCAGCGAACGGCTCCAAACCAGGCACGGATGCAGGAGATTAAGTATCTGCTGCCTGTTACATCTGCCCGAGCTTGGCAGGCAGCCTGGGACAGTCCATTAATGCGCCGGGCTGGGACGGCGGAGAGGAGGATGTGATGGAGAGGGTGTTTAATCGCACACTGTAATCTCCTCACTGTACATCTGTTAGAGGTAGTGGCTCCGTTTCCTCTCACTGGCCGCCAGGAAGCAGCCGGGATTAACACAAACATGTTTGGGTTCAGGAGGATCCTTTGTTCCCAGGGTCAGCGGTGCGGATACGCAGCTTTCTGTGCTCAGGGCCAGCCTGGCAAAGGCGGCCAGTTTGCTTTTAGCACAGGCATTGCAATCCTTAAACGTCCTTGTTCAGTGTCCCAGCACCTAATGAAGGTAGAAGGGAGTGTTTTATGGGAACCTACCACCTTCCTCAGCACTTCTACTGGTACTTGCAATGGATGCTACAGTTTTAAAACACAGCCTAAACTTTTTTCCCCCCACTCTGCCATCTACTAAAAATAACTCTCCAAGGTCCAGCCCACATATCAGTGGGGGGAAAAACCCAAATAATCAACTTCTCCCTGCCAGTCTCCATGCCCTTTTGGCGAGTCAGGCTGTTGTACGCCCTGCCGGCGATGTAGATGCACCAGCTTTCCTGATTTCAACCCAAACAAGTGCCACATGGACAAAAACATCAGATGATACACGCAGATCACTGACCGACTGCCCACGGCATTCCTGCGTGCCCGCTTCTTCTGTAGGAGTTTACACGAAGCCATTTACTGATTGAGCAAAATGCAAAGGGAGGAGGGGAAGCTCAACTTAAACGACAGCAGGCGATGGACTGGGCTGTCATCACCGCCCTCCAGCTCTCGGTGGTGGCTCTGAGCCGAGTCCAGTGCTTGCCTTAGCTCTCCATATGCTGGTTAATTAAATCCTTTTGCTGTCGTGCCGTGCGACTCCCCATGTCCCCCAGGAAGGGCGAGTTGCACACTCCAGCGGTCTCTGCCGATTGCACACACGGGGACATTTGCTGCTGCACTCCCTGCTAGGAGTGAGAGGGAGGTAAAACATACTGTGGATCCCTTCGATGCTCGCTGGGACAGAGCCCCAGTGATTGATTCTCTGCTGCTTCCTGCTTTTAGACACGCAATAGCGCAGGCTAACCTCAAACAGGCCAAGTTTTACCCAAAAGCAGATGTGAATGCAATAGTCTTAGAATAGCACCTCAGGGCCAGTCCATACTGTGCTGGTTTAGTTAAAGGGCTACAATTCCCAACCAGACGAGTTAACAGGAAAACAAAGAACCACACAGTCTTCTTCCCCACAAAGTCTCCACTGTCCATAAAGCTGCACTGACCTTAACTAAAAATGGATGCAGAAGTAGCTAAATGAATGCAACCTTTAAGCATGGATAAGCTCTCATGAGCAAACTCCTTCAGGGCTGTTTCTGAGATTTTGTACACATTAAGCTGGGATAAAGAGGCTGTAATCCAGCCCAAGACAATCCATTTTGGTGACAGACCCCTCTTTAGAGAGGTACAAACACCCAGTGCAGGGATGCGGGACCCCAGCTCCACAGGTACCCAACCGCCCAGTACGGAGAGTGCTCCTCCCAGCACGAACTGCTGCGGCAGCTCTCCGGTTCCGGAGCCACTGGTATTGCTGCATGCAACAGTCGAGATCGGCAGCAGGTACCAACTCTAAAACACTCAAAATCCAAGCAGCATGGAGAAACGAACGCTGTGCCTTGGATGGGCGAGGGGGCAAGGAGCAAGGGGCTGGGAGGACAGCAGTGCTGGGTGGGTTTGCTGCTCCCCCCAGGGGAGATGTGCTGGGTCCCTGAGCAAGGCTGTTCCCCGGACAGCGCTGCCGCTCAGCGGCCACCGGCCACACCGCAGCTCTGGGCCCTGGGACGGAAGGGAGGAGACGAGCAGCTAAGGGAAACCCAGGAAAAACTGAAGTCTCCTCTTCTTAGCACGGCCATGATTTATTCTGGGAGGGGAGAAGTTGCAGGAAGAAATAAAGCAAAGGCACAAGCCTTGGACTAGGCTGTAAGAACAAGCCAAGGTGTAAACATAGAGACCTAGGAGTGATGGAGAGTTAAAAGCTAGGTAAGGAAAATATGCATTTATATCCAACACCCACCAGGAGGGTTGATTAAAGCTTTTATGGCCATATATTAAACCCCATTACCAGAAATGATGACCCCAACCAATGCCTCCTGTTTTGCATATTCTTGTTAAATTGAGCATATTGTACTCCCTCCCCATCTTTAAGACACTGGAGATACACAATGCCTTTTTGCTTCCAGAAACACGCCGGCAGGCCAGTTCCCATGGAGGTTTGGGTCATCTGTGTTAGAACCTGAGAACCAGAAACACGTGGCAACTCCCACCCCAGGCTTGCCTAAGTCAGTAGGACTGTCTCCTATCTGTAGTTCAGAAGTTCCTGAAACACATATACCAAACCAAAGCAAGCTTTTCCCCTCCCCAGAGCTTGACTTTAAAAGGCCAGATCAACTGCTGCTTTGGGTGCAGTGATTAGAGACCTATAGAGCAAAAATATCTGCAGCTTCAAGCAAGACGTGCTGCTCAGCACCAGTATCACCCTACAGCTGGTCAGGGGTGGAAACCGTGCTAGCATGAGAAATTGCTTGCTGATCTCATGCTTGCTTACTGTACTGTAATCGGAGCAAGACTGAAAAGGATCATGCTTTAATTTGAACTTGTACAAAACTTTAAAGAATTTCATTATCTGGGATGTTTTGAAAGAAGTAGTTTTGTTTCAAAGCTACTTCCTCTCAAGCTCCAGAGATGCGAGGAATATATCAAAAGTTGCAGGCAGCACGTCAGCTGTGTAAACGAGCACTGGAGTATTTGCATCACACGTTCATTTCACCAGGATCCTTTCTCTTAAACTGAGAAACAAGTGTTTCTCATAAGGATAAGCTCCCCCCACCTCCAAATAACATTTTTTAGAAGCCAGTTCCCTGCCCTGAGCAGACTGATGTCACACACGGCATCTCTCCAGCTCAGCCCACCGGGAAGTTTGGATACGGCCAGCATGGATTGACGGTCACCCACCAACCTGAGTCAGCCTGCAGTGCAGGTAGAGGAAACCACTGCTCGGTCACTTTATAAAGGCAGGTTAAATATAGTCTGTGACCTCACACCGAAGATGTTGTCTAAATCACTATACCTGAGGTCATATTGCTCCTTCCCAGGGCAGAAAGTGAAGAGAAATTCAGTACATGCTACTGGAAACACATCTGTAGTTGTTAACCACAGTTTTTAGATCTGTTGGACTGATTGCAGATAATAGCTCTATGCCTTCCCAGCCAACGTAAATAATTAAATACTAGCAGACTAGTTCAAAGCACTCAGCAGCTGACCCTCTCGCCTCTCCCCACAATGCGGATTGCCTTACCCCATTCAGCAGCGGAGATCTAAGAGGTTATCCATTTAATCCTACGCACAACCTCACACGAAAAGGGATGCTGCTTCCAATAGCCGGGACTCTAACTGATGAAATCTAGCAGGGCTAAACAACAGTGGCAGCAACTGTGGAACTGGTGAAAACAATAGAGGCCTTAGGAGAGGAACAGATTTAGATTTCAAGACAAGCAACCTGATTGTTAAAGGATAACTCTGGAAGGTTACTCAAGGGGTTGCACCCAACAACATCAAGAAGGTTAAGGTGTAACAAAAGCAAGGTATCTTATTTGCAGAGGTACCCGCTAATGATGCATTGTGAGACTGAGAGGAGGAACAATTACTGAAGTTAATTTTGAAACTTCCCTCTTACGCCACCACGTGATAAACATCCCCCCCCCCCCCCCCCCCCCCCCCCCCCCCCCCCCCCCCCGCGGCGGGGGACCGGAAGGACGCCCCCCCCCGCCCCAATCCCTACCCAGGGCTTTCGGTGGCAGGAACTGGAGAAAGCCTCCTCCAGACCTGTCCTATTTTTCTCGTGGTTCTCTCTCCCCCTACTGTCTCTCAGATTTTATCGTACTATGAAAGGATCGCACGAGGAACTCTGTTACAGATGTCCTCTCCTCCACCAACAGTTGCACGGAGACCCAGGTTTATACAACACACCTATGACCACTTTTAATCAGTCTCTGCAATACGGCAATTTTGATGGTGATTTAGCAGCATTAACACACTTCATTTCCAATTTTGAGCCTTTTAACCATACTCTCTACCCACAGCAGAAGTTAACACTCCAGGTCATTGTAACACCAGCAAGGGATGAGAAAAGGTGAACTGTCTGAGCAGAGAAGCTATGCTGGTCAATAGCTTTAGTCTAGGTACAAATACACCCTCAGAAACTGGGCAAGTACAGCTTGCTTTACCCGAACGAGGGGAAACTCCAAAAGCAAGGCCCTCCTAGCTTTATACTGGCCATAGTAAAACAAAAATAAATAAAAAATGTTGGGGAACTAGCAAGGGTAAAGAAAAATGAAAGCAAAGTGATACCCAACCTCCTTGAAATCTCAGAAATTCTGATGATTTATTGTTTTAATGGCTACGTGGTACAGTTACCTCTTACCTGCTGCTCCTGACAAGAGCTCTGTGCAGACAGTAAGAGGACAGCTTTGCAGCCCCTGAACCGAGCCACACAGCGCAAGAGCCACAGCAGTCAGCCTTGTAACTATAGTATTTATAGCTATAGTATTTATGGCACATACACCGAAAATGGCCCTCTGAACTGCTAACCTCCATCTTCGAAATTCACCAATGTGACCAGTGAATCATCTGTAGCTCATTTGCTATGCTAAAATAAGCTAGTGGTAAAACCAAAGACCGTACCAGCAGCTTGCTGAAACATCCTGGTGAGAAAGAGTGCTGCGTGAGGTTTTAAAAAGCCAAAACCATCAAGAAGTGCAGCGTGATGGACGAGTTTACACCTGAAGCTCCAGTGCAGACATACACTGGATTTCCTCCCGCACCACAAAAGCTATTCAGATGCCTGTTCAAAATAATAATAATTAAAAAAAGATATCGAGTATGCACCAAAATAAAGTACTGAAAACTAATCAAGGAAATAGATGTGCCAGCAACTCACTGATTCCTCTTTCAGAGCCCCCAGATGATGTTTCCATTCCCCCCCCGTACCTAAAGCACCCATGAGCCCAGCCTAACACCAGCTGGGCCTGGGTTTCTGTTTGGTGCAGAAGTCGCAAAGAAGCCTCAAAACTGCAATTTGGGGGTGGTTTTTCAAGCCCTGCTAAGGCTGTTTGGCCCCACAGCTTTGGCAGATGCAACGTCCCTCCCCAGGGGTGCGGGGAGCAGAGGGACACTGGGAAGGAGTTAAGTGAGAAAAGTGATGTCCGAAACCATCGGGCAGAGGCTGCAGAGATCAAAAGCATCTGTTACCCAAAGCACACCTTGCAATGGGGGAAAACACCAGCTTCAGCCCTTGCCAGGTGTGCGTGTCACAGCCCCGCAGGTCACTGCACCAGCACCGTGTGAAAAAGCAGGGGTACTTTGCAGGCAGGACCGTACCAGCCTTGAGGTTTTGAAATAACAGAGCAATGCCCGGCACACACCTCACAAACCCGCCGGCCCCGGCAAGGAGCGTGGCAGAGGGGATACAGCGATCCAAGGCCATCGCGCAAAGTGCCTGCTTACCCCCAGACCGGTCTAATCTTGACCAAAGCCGATCAGCCGCCTTAACTCCTGAGGGAGGACAGGCAGGTTAAGAACAGTGGTGCTGCAACATGCTGCCAAACAAGGGTAACTCAGGACACATTTGTCTTCTAATTAGATGAGTTGTTTAATCTGTAATTTAATTTTCATTTAAGTCATATAATCCCTTTCAATTCACTTTTTTTTTTTTAAATAGTCACAGAAAAATCTGGGGCTTGGAAACACTTTGGAATAAGAGGAAGACCACCTCGGATCTGTGGACATCAAAGCTAAACTGAGTTAGCAATTCCAAGGGGAGCCTCTCCACCCGCACTAGCTCTGAAACAAAAGCTGGCAATCCAGCAAGACAGGCTCCCTTCTGCACAACCATGTGAGACCGAGCAAGAGGCAGGGAAAACGAGACCGAAAACAACTCCTTGAACCCTGAAATGTTTGTGAAGTCCCAGCGCTGTGCAGAAGACAGCCCATCGCAACAGAAGTGAGACGGGAAGAGTGCCCTGCAACCCTTGGCGTTGTGAAATCCCAAGGCAAGCAGTTCCCTTTCTGTATGCTTACAAACACTGATCAGAAAGACTGGTTCTCCTCTTCACCCCCTGCTTCAGTAGAGCACACAACAAGTTTAATTCAGCGCACTGTTCAACTATTTGCATGGCATGACTTGTCTATAAACCAGAGATGTTGCAAGCCTGTTTTCTGCAAAAGCCAAAAAAAAAAAAAAGAAAAAAAAAAGCACAAACCACCTCATCTCCAGGGATCCGTCTGAGACCCAGCACTCATTCCCAAGTAGCAACAGTCATTTCTGCCACAACCCAACCACAACGGCAAAACAAACCGGAATATTTCATGTTGTATCGTTGACATCAATTCAGTTTTGAAGGGAGAATCCTGGCTGGTTCAGGAGAAGGAAAGCCATCCTACCACCCCGCGCCACCGAGGAATGCTGCTCCTGTTGCAAGGTGGGGGCCCGCTAGTCACCTTTACCGCACACAGATCATCTCCCTCCTTCTACACCCATACAGTAAGAAAAAATGAAAAAGAACTGCAAGTAGGGAGTGCTTTGGTATGGTTGAATGTAGGTAAGGATCAAGACTGGTGCTTTGGGGGTTACCTTATCAAAAGGGTGGATTATTAAGTTATGCTGTACATGCAGTTCCTCTGAAAGGATTAAGTACGATACCCTCAGAGGGGTACGAACCACAGACAAAATGTGCAGAGTGTGGGATACTGAAAGATTAAATCAACAATTTTGGCAGTACAAGTGAAATATTTAGAAACAGGCCTGGTTTCGGCCATTTCCCCAGTCCTGGAGCAGCTTACAGATCCTGTTCTCATTCTCCCTGGACCTCTATTGTAAAGACAAGGAGAGGAAGGAAAAAAAAAAAAAAAAAAAAAAAAAAAAAAGTGTGTTCACAAACACACCATCATTAAAACAGAGTTGAAAAATATGTGGATGCTACTGAAAACCATTTCCAAAGTGCTTCCCCAACACGTGGGGAAGCGGTTAGCTCCTACTGACCAGTTAGTAACCCCGGGGAAGACACTTCGTATGTCAGCAAACCCCCTTGCCCTTCCTACAGTCAACCACCAAGGAATGGAGATCTTCAAAACACCTTTCTCCGAAGGACAAGCCCCAGCTATAGACCTGCAACTGGAAACGGCGATCTAGCGAGGGGCGGCTGGAATTCAACACGAGATCCATAACATATTGAGATGGTTGTGTGAGCCCACGCCCACCGCGCTCATTTCGAACGTCCGACTCATTTGTTCAAAGGTACAAGTAGGGAAATAACAACCAGTTGGACCAGGGTAAGGATGGTCTTCCAGCCGCCTGCCAGAGGAAAGAGCTGGGGATCCCATAAATGAACCATTTTGTTTAGGTCAGCGACTACTGGAAGCAAAGGAGGCTCATGGACAGTCCCAGGAACATCACAACAGACTCTCCTAACCAGTTACTCTTCCCCCCCCCCCCTAATTTCAGAGCTCAAGTGCTGAATAAGAACCAAAACTAAAGCGTCAGCCAACAGGTTTTGCAGGGAAGAAACACAAGCTGCACCACTTAAAAATCAAGCAGTTTAACCGATTGCCAAACAATCCATTTGCATTAGCGTCATGAAAGAGCATACGAAGCACTTTGTAGCAAGAAACAGGAGATTCACTTTATTAGAAAAATACTTTTAGGGTTCAAATTCATCGAATCATTTGCAGCCACAGATGATTTGTAAAAGACATTATTGGCTGACAGTGCTGGCTTTTGGCTTACCAACACCATCGGCAATTACCACCTAGAGGGACATTACCTGTTCTCAGCTAATGAGTGAAGCCAGTGCCAAGCGCCAAGCACAAAGACCCCATTAACTGCTGCAGAAAATGGCTCCTTAGGGTCCAGGAAGAAAACTATTCCGAGACATCCATAAGAGGCCAAGACACTTTGCTTGGCGTGAAGGACTGAAGGTGATTGTCAAAAAGAAGTGGGTATTGTCTTCCTGTGCTTACCTAGACTCAGAGTTATCTAGACTCAATCAGGCTATCTGAAAACCAGCCTGGGTTTGGACCAGATCAACTTCTCCCCACGAAATTAAGGAGAGTCACAATTCCTAATTGCTGTCTTAAGCAACAGGACTGGAAACCTAAGGCACCCCTCAAGCAAACAAAACCAGCACCTCTGGGTAGATGTTGTAACTTAGCAAATTCTAGGCTAAAATAAACCATGTCGCAAATCACATCCCCACCCATTTGGAGCTGGCAAGACCAGCCCCTTCCCCCTGCCCGACTTCTCGCTTCCACTTCTGACCCAGGATTTTATTGCAAAGGGAAACCAGCATTATTGGCCTTAAAAGGAAAAGACCCATCTGTCACATTTCTGCAGAGGGGAGTCAACGAGGAGGAACTTCAGAAACTTCCTTAAAACTCCGGAAACAGCGGAGGCCACCGCCATCACCCTCGTAAGGATTAAAGGATTTTTCTCCCACTTCTGTCAGGGACGCACATGGGCACTGATATCTGCTGGAAAACAATGTTTAACAAGCTGAGAGTTTCATTTAAATCAGGAACGCATTTGCCATTTAGTTACTGCATGTTTACGTTTGCTTTACAAACACTTAAGTTTCCTCCATCAGATATTATTCCGAATTCCTGAGCTTAAATGCAGACACACTCAATCCAAAAATAAGAGCAGTCAGAAGCGATTTTATTCAGGATCAGTAACTTTGCTTTTATGGTTTTTTTTTTTTTTTTTTTAATGAAAAAGTATTCTCTTACCTTTACACCATTAAATACAGCCATACTTAAACCCGCTTACGCAAAGATGAAGGCCAAATGGCCCTGCACTTAAAATCGTTTGCTGATTGCCATCAGCACTGTACACCTTGCATTTCAGATGCATCAACAACAACAGCTGATAAGACAATTTCATTTTTTGTTTGGCACTAGTTTCACTTTCAGAATCGCATAAAACAATGCAGCCGTATTGGGTGGAAACTATAAACCCGATTATGACTCCAGAATTAAAAACAAACCCTAGTTTCAGTTTGTCCAGTCTTATTAAGGGAGATGATGTCTGCACAACAGCATTTGGGGAGAAAAGTCGGCGTAATGCTCATAGGGCACATTAAGATCCCCAAGACATCATCTATCGTCGTTTTTCGGGAGGGAGTTGCTACTACTGAGAAAACTAGCTAGTTGGAGCTTTATGTTAAAAAGGCATTTTGGAGAAAGTGAAAGCATCATCATTTCGTACTTGCAATGTCTCCCAAGTTTCTTCCCTACTGTGCTTCCCACATGCATGAGTCTTGTGGTGCATCCCCCCTCCCCAGCATCAGCCTCTCAAACCAGAAGACTTTCAGCAAGAAGGGAGCCAGACAACACTAAAGGATCTGCATCCTTCCCCTTTATACCGAAGGAAATATTGCCCTGTCCCACATCGGACCTTAGGACAAGCTGCTTCACTCTGTGCAGCTCCCAAACATCACCAGCTGCTCTCCAGCAAAAGTCCCCCCAGCACAGCACCCAAAAGCACTTCCAGGGTTTATCTTGAATTTTGTTTAGCCTTGTTCAGGTGCATAAGCTTAACCTTCGGTAACACACACCCTACAACCAAGCACCTTTGTGAAATGGTTTGGTGTGGTGGGTTAGATACTGCCTGGCAGCCAGAGTGAGCAGCTATTGAGACCCTCAACCCTGCCCCCCCCCCCCCCCNATATATAAACACTACTACTTGACTTTCCAAAGAGGATATACTATAACAGAAAACCCACAAAAACTTCACTTTTTGGTTTTGGCTGCCAATCTGGAACCTCTTCCCCAGAAGAGCAGCTTTTCAGAACAAGTCTGAAAAACACCTTCTCTTATGCAACAGTCTCCTTACAGGACAGGCAAACAGAAAAAAGTTAGCCTCCCCAAGATGCAATAAAACACCAAAATTAAATACAGATCAGATAGATATCAGACAGCTTCAGGCTGCAAGGTTTCTTTGGGTGTATTGTTTGAAACACATTCTTCTTAAATCAGATCTTCACTACCCACTAAGTATTTGACCGGTTGTGGGTCCCACTGCTAAACCTGATGCTGACGTCCCCTTGTAAGCAAGCCTTGGCTTGGCTATGTTAGCTGCCCCAACAATTTCCGAAGCCAATTTATTTTATGAAGCAAGAGCCTCAGCACACATCATACTCAGAGAAAAAAAAAGAAAAAAACCCCAAACGAACCAGGTACAACACCTCATTTTACAGTTTTCAGATGCAAAACCTCACAAAGCTTTTTTGACATGAGGCTGCTAAAAATAACTCATCCTTAAAAAGTCCTGTTATTTTTATACAGTCACAAGAATCACTGGATTGCTTCTAATTATCCCATCCTTCCTTGGAATGTCTATTTGTGCTTAACAAGACACAACAGGCTGCCTCACCAGTGCAATCATCACACATCTTGAATTACAGGCAACTGGATAAGTTTAGTTTCTCCTTGTGAACAATTCTGGGAGACCAACAGTTTAAGAAAGCCTGTTTTACTGTGGTCTTTTGAGTCTACGTTAAAAAGGGACAAGCTTCCAGCTAGGTGCCAGATCAAAGTAGAAACAGATCTGACGCTGGCCATGCTTGAAAACAAAACCAGTCTCTAACAGGGATTCACAGCAGGACTAGAAATGTTCCACCTAAACAAGATCAACAAGGAGATTCCTAAAAAGCCCCTAGAACAGGACCAGGTCTATTAGACTTCACTATCTTTCCTGTAAATACATCCTTACCGCTTCTAGCTTCCAGGGGACATCTACATTCCCCCAGACGGTAGTAACATGGAGGAATCTGCTCTAGGCACAACAGAAATATAAATAGTTAGCCATCTGCACCACGCCTGATGTACCAGACTGGCAGCTGTACCTACACTGGTAAGCACGCTACCAGTGTGCGGTCCCCACTCTCCCAGTATCTCCCATGGTACGAGTCAGCAGTCAGCTATTACTGGAACTCATTACTGCATGTCCAAATATTTGCATGGAAAACTTGCTGGACGCTTACTCATAGGATGCCTGGCTCCTGCACGGTCTTCTTAATGCTCCCTCAACACTCCAAGGGGAAGAACATTTCCAGAATTAACACCTACAGCCCCACGTTTTTCCAGCAAGCCACATCTACTTGAAGCTAGAATTCACACCATATTTCAGCTGCTATTATTTTACGCTACTTTTTTTTTTTCCTCCTTTGAAAAACGTGATGTTTTTATCTGAAGAGTCATCCATTGCAGTTTGCATTGTCATGGCAACACAACTCCCTGCCCCAAACCCCATCCCCGAGGCTCATTGTGTTCGTTACCAGACAGGCACACAGCACGCTGCATACAGATGAACGGCGCTTCCCAAAGTGGTCTCAGGCCTCCTCTCCCTGCAGCTGTACTGACGCAGCTCCTGCTACGGGCTATAGTTGCAACAGTAGAAGGGAAGGAGGGTTACTAAGTAAAATTTCTCTATTTGGACAAAGAAATAAGCTTTGTTAGCACAAGGCATTTTTGTAGTATGTACATCTCTACTGGTTAAAATAAAGAGACCAGGTTCATAACCAGTCTGAGCACTATAAGAAAAAAAAAAATATTTAGAGCAAATGTAAGAGAGTTTTGCTAAGGCAGCTTGGACATACTGGTAAAGAAAAAGGGAAAGATTGCTCCACAAAGGAGCGTACTCAAGAACAGGGCTCTGGAGCCCTCTTACGGCAGCTTGCTCTCAGCTTCCTCAGAGCAAAATCCCACGTATGCCTCATAGTACCTCTGTGCAGACAAGGATGCAATGCCATTGAGATAGGGTGGGAAAGAACATCATCTGGCTGGGACTGAGCTTTGACAACACAAACGTTAAAAACCCACACTTCCAGCTACTTGACTGCTCCTGATGAGTGTGCAAAGACTGGATAACCCCCATGTTTAAAGGGGGTGACAGAAGACAGCAAGACCAACTTCCTCCAAAGCTAAAGTGTTGCTTTAGCTATAAAAATGCATGAGGGGTGCTAAGGAAATTACTAAATCTACTGCTCCGGTACTAATGACTGCTCCACAGGGACGTCGGGCTGCCCAGTGCCACACAGGAAGGCTGGACTGGTTTCATACCAACCCTTTCTTGACCTCTCCAGGCCAGTAAGGTCCAACAGAGCCACAGAGCCCAGTTATCGACAGGTCAAAATCTCTGCCCAGCATTCAGGGAGCACACAGTGAGGAGGCAGCTCGCTGCTAGCAGGGAAGAGCACGGCTGCTGGGCGCCGAAGGGGTTACAAAGATTCAACAGCAGGGAAGTATTTATGGAGGAAAGATGCTGAGCTGTGCATGTTTCCCAGGCTGGAGATGGTTTTAATTTACCACTTGCAAAGGCTGTGATTATTTGCTGCTGGTTTTTGTTGAAAGCAACTATTTCAGGCTCACTTGCTCCCTCTGGTGTCACAGCTCTGCAGCTGATGTAGAATAAAAACACTCCCCAAACCCACACAACTAAAAGGAATCCTGCTTCCCCCCCCCCGCCCCGGGAAAGAGGGGGCAATATTTATAAGCATTAGCTATTACCATGGCCTTGCCAGGCACAAAGCATTCGCTGACTATAGCACGCTAACGACGTTACAAGTATCTCCTAGAGTTTAGGGCTACAGCCAGAAAGAGTCTCCTTCTCTTTTTCCAGCTCTCCCCTTTGGAGACTGGTCTCCGCCTGACCTTAGCAGAACTGCAACATCCACCACGCTCCTCACTAGGTCGTCCTCCACAGCAGCTCCTGAGCGCGTGGTTCTGGTCAGCGTTGGCTGCTGCTATTAAAACCTTAATTTAGATCTTTTTATGAGCGCAGGGATTTTAAAACTAGGAGAGTATCCTCATTAGCTAGACTGGAGTCTGGCACCCTATCACCTTGGGACTAGCTGTACTCTGGGGGAGGAAGCCGTACCTTGTTAGCCCTCTCACTTCACTCCCCAAACTCCAGAAACCTGCACAGCCCCACTGACAAAAAAAGAATCAGTCTTCTCCATGATTAAAACTATCACCTCCCATCCAATACTGCCTGCCGGGCATTTATTAGATGCCACCTTGCTGTATAGCTCTTCTGCTTCCTTCTTCCAGCCTCAAGCTGCTCCTCCTTTGCTCTGCCTTAGTGTTTCTTCTCCTTTACTCTCATCACTGAGTTGCCACGTGATGCTGCTACAGCACTGAGGGCAACCGAGACACTGGTTCTTGTCTCCCTTTTTCCTCTGAGCTGCAGGTGCTCCTCTCCCCATCCCCACCCGGGGGATGCTATACACCGAGGCTGCCCGGCCCCTCTGTGCCCCCCTGCACGCTCACTAACACCGCAGCAGCATCGGCTGCCCCACGCCTCTTCCCCAAGCTGGCGGCAGCAGCTTACCCAGCCTGGCAGAGTCCCTTCTCAGCCCACGTGAGCAAGGTTTCCAAGCTCTCCTCGTAATGCATCTACCCCACTTCACATTCTCGGATTAATACGTACCTTCAAGGGAACCATAAATATTTGCCTGGATTTTCTGTTAATCTTGCTATGACATAGCTATTAGGATTACTGGAGTTCGGGTTGATAAGCAATGGGGTGGAGTGCTGGAGTGTTTCAGGAGATGACAGCAACATCTCGCTGTGTTTTACTGATGTGGATGCCTTGGTGACCTGCACTAATCCACTTGGAAAATGACTATGAGAGAAGAAAGAGTCCTAAAATATGAAGCAGGAGGTAGAGTGCTGCAAAGAGGAGTTTATTTCCAGACCAGCCTTTTGTAAGTATATGCATAAACGTCTGTATTCAACGTGAAGCAGAGAGTCGCAAACAGAAACATGCAGAGAACCACCCAGAGCAGGACCTTCCCGCACACCCATATCCACGTGTATCGGTCCAGTAGCAGGAGAAAAAAAATCGAGCAACCCTGGTTTATAGCATAACCTCTCAGTATATATGTACTGAAACAACTACCTTCAGCCCGGAACAACAGCCATTTAACAAACCACCATGCCAAAACGAAGGCTGCTTTGCAGAGTTCAGGCCAAAAGTGGAGTTTTAGATGCAGTGATTACCTACAGCCCTTTTCATATAGATCTCTTACTTCTGAATATCAAGATGGTGTTAGTTTTCTCCACCAGCAAAATTAGTGTGGTATCTTACACTAGAAGTCCATCTAGACCTGGTCCTATGGACACGCTGCTCCTGCACGCTGCTCTCCATAGGCCAGGGACTTCCTGCACCATCACTGGTACTTTGTCTAATGGCTCTCTATAATTTTTTCTTCTTTGAGTCTGTCCTGTGGCCTTTGAATCACACATGTTCCAAGGTTGTCTCTCCCCTGGTAGTGCTAATTAACACAGCACACAGTCCCTGGGAGAGCATTACCTATTGAATCCAGGCTACCACTTCTTGCAGTTCTTCGGCTCCTTGGCTGTCAGCCAGTCACGTCTGTTCACACCTAGTCTGGCTTAGCCTGGACAATCTAGCTGAATCACAGCTTGAAATAGTGGGGCTACAGATTGTAATGATGTTAAAGCAATAGACTTCAACCCAGAATGAAGCCAAAAGTGACCATTAAAGCAGAGAGTCCTATAAAAGCAGCTATTCCCTATACAAAAAAATTCCATTTACAACTAAGTCTAAAATCTCCCTTCCTCCTTCTCAATCAAGATGTCCACCTTGATCCAAAAGCTCCAGGCTGATTCAAAGCATGGGTTTTCAACCAGCTTTACCTTTTAGGCTTTTAATACCATCTTATCATTACCTGTTACATTTAAGATGTACACCTTCAGAGAAGTATGTAACATTTACAGACTTATCAAGTGACCTCATAACATTTCTCTTCAAAGAGTTAGCTTTAACATCTTACCATAAGGCAGGATTTCTGGACTGCAGAGAATACTTTTAAACTTTTTCTAAAGGTCTTCTAGCTTCCTGTCATTCTTGACTAAGAATCAGAACAAAACACTTGGTGTCACTAACACCGTAATATAAAGAAAATACAATCTTTCTCTGACTCTGCACGCCCCAGCATGCAAGTCCAAGGACTACAGCAGCTTTCCTGGTAATTGCACTGCTCGCTCTCACTTCTCCATGGTGATGTGAGGTGCTTCAGAGGAACTATCCAGTCCAAATTTTTAGGATAGCATCTGTCATCAAGCCCATAGAAAGCAGTGAGAAGGCCCACCAATACTCCAAACAGGGAGGCACTCTGAGCAGAAAGCAATCTGGAGTAACACATGCAAACAGATCACGGGAAGTTTCCTGACAAGTAGTTGTAATGAGTCCATGTGGGAGACAAGTCAGAGGACCTTGGTCTGTTCTGGTACAGCTGTGCAGTTGCACAACTCATTACACAGAACAACAGTCCACCGAATTTGGACCTTTCAGTTTTACACAGCCAAATCAGCCAAGCCAGCCTTTCCCCCACACCCTCCAACTCCCCAGCGCCTTTGGGCTCCTCAGGGTCGGGGCTGTTTATCCAGTCTCGCAGGCAATGAAAAAATTAGAGAAAGGGCGTACAGAACGGCAGGGGAGTGTGTATGTGCAGGCACACACACCACACACACATGCTAACATCAACACTTGCTTTTGCAGATATTTTCTGGACACTGGAGATGACAGATATCCATTTCTATAGAAAAAGCTGAAGAATAATCCTTGATTTCAAAATAACAATAACTGACCGGTGTCTTAGCCAGGGCAACTTGCTACATATAAATGGATGCAGACGAAGGATAACATGTCTCATTCAGCAGTTACTTCATTCCCATTTAACTTTCAGAGCTCACAGGAGGGAACAGAAAAGCTAACAGCTACAGCTAATGCACAGCAGCTTTTGCCTGACTGGGTCATCTCATTGCTCACCCTGGCTCTGCTTGCAGCTGGATTTTAAGGCTGCCCGTCACAGCAACAGAGATTTGAGCCAACTGCAATCTGAGAAAGCACGTACACTTTTACACATATGCCCTGCACAGCTATTGCTTGCCAGTCACTTTCCTCTGGTATGAGTTGCCCGCATTGGGACCAAGATAACTGATTTTATACTACACATTTTAATTTATCTCCTTATGGAGGTAAAGCATAAGGAAGACAATTGCAAGTGTCATAGCAATACATAAGAGTTCAATTTCAGACATGGAACCTTATCCGTGTGCTTGGTGAGTACCCAGGGCTTGTACCTGGTCCTTAGGGGATCACCTGCGTTTCTCCATATCATCGTTTTTCCTCCTCATTTGCACACTTTGAGTTCAGCACAGTGCTTGGATCAGGAAAAGGAAAGTAAAGATAATTTNGAGCAATGCTTGTTTTTTTAGATCACAGTCAGCTTTGACTAGGTATAGGATGCTTTGCCTTTAGAGGACCAGCTCGAAACAGCTGTGTTAAATCTCCTATGCAGAACACGGTTTAGTCTGGCAGATGGAGATGCTAAGTAAAACTCATTAATCTGTTATCACTTTCACCCACCCACAAAAATCCCAGTGGTCTGAAGTCATGGTTTTCTGACACAAATCTAGAAATCTATAGCTTATACAACAGCTGCAGCCAGAATAAAGTTCCAGGAGGAAAAAAAAATGCTTTGTTTAATTACATGGGTAGGTCAGAATTATTCAAGACGGGGATCTCTTACAGTAAAACAAAGTTGCCTCTGAAAGTATCTGCGTGCTTGTTTGTGGTACAAAACTGGAGATTTGTCTAATGACTCCTGCAAAGCACCCGTTGTTTGCTCTGCACACCTGAAACACACCACAAAGGGTTAAAGCCACAGGATAAAAACATCCTACAAAAAGAAGCTTTTCTTAAAAAACACCCCAGGTTTCATCTGCAGACAGAACAGCTACAAGAACAACTCTCGTTCACATAACCTCATCTAACTATCCTCTACCCCAAACACGGGAACAGCAAGGACCAAGGCTGAAAACAGCAGCTATAAAGCCGAGAAGCTGGCAAGCTGGTTGGTGTTGTGCCTATCTCCATATCTAGGAAGGTTCAACGCGCTCCTTCTGGGAGGCCAAGAGAAACTAAATATAGTAGCAGGCTACCAGCAAATACACAAACTAGCACGGCTTCCAGCTACCTGAAAGATCCATCCCTCTCTTCGCAGGCCACTCTGATAGCTGCAATCCTTTCCCTTGTTTGGGGAGAACGTGCCGTAAGGAGGCACTTTCGGGTTTTACTTACATGGATAATTGCATACACAAACTTCAGGATGGAGGCAATGCAATCACACTGCCAATACTCCTCTCTCACCCCACTCGGGGGGATCATCTGGCTCTTTCAGATTGTTTTTTTTATTAAACCTGACATCAGCTTGCAAATAGGAGGTAGCATCCTCGCTTCCCGTGCCAGGAGCCAAGGCGTCTTACAGCAACTGCCTCTTAGCAGAGCAGAGACACCATCCAAGAGCATCTGTTCTGTTTTAACCTCTGCCCTTTAAGGAGGGCCCAGAAAGGAAAAAAAAAAAACCCAAACCCTTCTAGCTGCAGACTGGCTTTGTTGGTTTGTATGAGGCTGGATATCGTGGCGAGGCTTTTCAATACAGAAAAGGCCTTGGGGAGAGATGCTCACGTCCCAGCTTCTGAATGGCATCTCTGCCACTAACAGCCCACGGATATTGTGTTTTAAGCAGTAACCCTGAAGACAGACCCCAATTTTGACCAGGCTTTGAGATTTAGCTTAAAGGCATGCATGCTCCCAACACAAAAAATGAGGTCAAAGAAGCTGCTTTTGAAAAAATAAATAGAGCAATAAAGCATTCTTTCAGATTAGCTTCACAGCGGATAAATCACTGAACAAATACGACCATCTTATCTTGTTGGCAAATGGTACGTTACAGCGTCCAGCTTTACAGGAAATATGTTGGTTAGTCTGGACAGCAAACTGACTTTTCATTGTCTAGAAAAATGCTGCTCTTTACTTTTTACAAGATTTGTTTGTTTTTAAAGAAACCATATGATCTCTAAGCAGTGCCAAGCCTGCTTTGCCTCCTGCCTCTCGACGCTTTCCTGGATGCCTCGGGACTTCTTAGCAACCTCACAGCAGAAACACGATCCATCTCCTTTCACCAGAAGGACAACTTGCTTAAAACAAGATCCCAGCTGCCCCCCTGCCGTTCCCAAACAAGTGGGACGCAGTAACCACGGGACCCCACAAACGCCGGGGGGAAAGCGGTGAAGCAGGCAGGGCTTTCCCAGCACACAGAGATAAAGGTTTCCCCAAACCCTCTGTTTTCAGCCTCTATTTGTCCCTTCTAAAGTCAAACACCACCACTAAGAGCACCCGGCAAGGAAAGCAGCCACCAAATAGCTAATGGATGGTTACAGAAATGTCACTGGCTGCGGGATCCAGCAGCAGCTATGCCTGTTCAGTATTTTGGCACTGATTTATGACAAGCGTACTTGCGTTTCCATTAGCTGTGGCTTTCTCGGTTGACCCCTCGGCTCAGAGAGGCAGACTCGACATTAAACTCCCATCAGCTTTCAGTACCGCTGACCTCATCCCCAAAACTCGCAGCGATGTTTTACATCAGCCGGGGCCGACACATTCCATTAATGCTCCCCCGACTCAGGGAAACATCTGCTCTGTTTACGCTGGTAGCAGCACGGAGACCACTTAAGCATCACCTCTGCTCCCCGAGCCCACGGCGGGAGGAGCAGCAGCACACGGGCCAGGCCCTGGACCTCCCGGCCCCCAGCACAACGACCCGGCCGTTAGTTATTCAGCAGGACAGAGGTTGCTTAAACTATCAAGGCACAGGAGAGGTGTTATGTAGTAGCAAAGAAGGTAGTTTCCTCCAGGCCAGAAGTGCAAGCTTGAGAGAGGTATTTGTGCTGACTCCAGCTGAACAGGCTGATTGGAAATGAGGAAGAATTAAAGAATGCCAGAAAAGAATTCAATTTTTTTTAACCCCAATGGTTTTACGGATTCATACGTTCAGGCAGAGATTCAATGGATACAGCTGATTAATGCAAGTTAGAGCTTACACGTGGACGGCACCTCTCTGTGCCACCTCTCCAAATGCATATCACTAGGGTGCTGGGTGCCAAACCCACCCTTGCACCCCTCCAGCTCTGCCGCCAGGGCAGGGGTACCTGCAGGGCGGCTCTTCCTGCAGCAACGGGAGGAGACAGGGTACCTTCCTGAGAACAAAGCACAGCTCATCCAAAACAATCCCTCCCGATCTCCAAATGTACCCCAGGCACCACCTTATACACCACAACTTACCAGCAGCCACCAGCTTCTTACTGGGAAAGCCTGACAACTTTGAAACACTTCTTCATGTAGGGGCTGCTGAGTTATCAGTACCACATGCCGGCTGGTTATGGCAAGTCTCCACCAGGTCAAGGTGATGCTACTACATATTTTCCCAAGGATTTTTGACAGTTAAGACCTCCAAAAGGAGTCAAACCTGTGGCAAAACCCTAAAACACTTGCTGCTCCTATTGTTCCAATGTTAGATGTGCATTAAATTAACCCCCAATGTCTTCTATCGCTGCTTGAAGCTTTCTCTTCTATTAACCATTGAGTCAAGGCTACAGTTGCTAACAAGCCCATGAGGACACATAAAAACATATGGTAGCCTCAGAATATTTGACAGCATCTGTCACAAATAGAGATAGAGCGTGCCACATACGGGGACGTTCAGCAAGGGTTGTACGTTTTTGTTATAACGAAGTCAGGAACATGATCGGCTGTTTCCATCGCTGATCATTTTGCTGGTACGTGGATTTGCTGCGTTTTAGATTTTCACCCTTTTACAGAGCTTTATAGAGCTTTGACTACGAGCTCGCACAACAGTTAACAGGAGAGGGCCACAAAAAGACCCTGATTGCCACAGAGGTCTTAAGCACTAAAACCACTATTCAAATGCCCCTGGAAACAAGAAATCCACTTTTTTTTTTTTTTTTTTAACTGCATGGTAATGAAGGCTGGTTTGATTTGGGCTGTGGCAGGCGATTCAGTCAACCCAACCCCACCGATGCTGAATGTGATGGCAGGTATTGGGGTGGGAAGAGAATAAAAACCGTATTTGCTCTCGATCTTCTGTAATACATTAGGGATGAGTGACACGATCTGCACAAACACTCCCTGTTTTTCACCTTGTTCCCAGTGTCCAAGTGTCGGCAGCTCACAGCTTTGCCAATTCCACTGCAAGCTAAAACACTGACTTAAGAAAGCATTTTTTTGTAATCTTCTTTCAACCAAAGAGATGAAAAATCAGTAGAAGAGGAAGAAGCTGGCACTGAATGAGACAATTCAAATTGTCCCTTTCCAGTTCCTTAATTCACACGTTAGGGGACAACCACAGCTGGGAGTTTCAATCTCTGGAGCAATTAAAGAAAATTAAATTCAGGGAATGAGGCCTTATGCACTCAAAGCTTCATTAACCCTGTCGCTTTTTAATTAAATACGTGCACATGAAATTTTGGACCGAGAAAGCATTTGCCTTACTGACAATGCTTGGTTTTAATGGCAAATCAGTACTTGCCTTTTAAAAAAAGGATACTGAGGTTGTAAACTCTAGACCTCTCCCACTCCACAATGGCTTTATTAAATACGTGGTAGAAATTACTGCCTATCATCAGCTCCCACTTAACGGGAGTGTCTGCTCTCCCTCAAATGCCCTAAGCAGCACTAGCAAAGCTCTGCTTTGGGCTCGCTTTGAGATAACAGACAGCCCCACCAACACCACGGATAAAATATCAGCCAGGATTTAAGAACCCTACACTTGTTATGATCAGTTAAAGAAATAAAGTTGGCTAACTACAGCAGCATAGACTTTTCCAGCCCACGGAGAAGAGATTAGAGTAGCCAGCCTCTCTTTTAAATACTGTTCATCCTTACCGAAGGCTCAGGCAGGCGCCAAAGGCGGTGTGCGACTAGGACAGTTTAAAGGATAATCTTTGAAAGGGGATATTGTCAAGTCTGCCCAGCCTAAATATCCAGCTCACATTGTGCGAGTTACCATCTGACTTCCGAGGGAGTCACGCTGGTCATGTGCCAGCCTCCTGGCTTTGTCGAGAATATAAATGAAGCACACTACTAGTTTATCTGGATGCACGACCACCTAGTAGGGACTGAGCGCAAATTGCTTTGATGCTTCCCCATATTCATCAAAAACAGTGCCGCCCAACTGATGCACACACATCGGTCACACGTACTGGGACCAGCAACACTGAGAGGGAAGAAACACACAGTCCCTTCCCCCATCTCCAAGAGACTTCTAAGGAATCTGCCACCTTGAGCCAGCCATTTCAGCCAGAGACATCCTCTCGTCCCCTCATCGCTAGCAAGCAAATTTATACCTCTGGGAGCGATTAGACTTGTTTGTCTTTTTTCTTTTAAAGCGTCTTTTTGGGAGACTGACTTCAGGCTTTTGCCAGCACGCGCTGATCAATTTTGTATTTGTGCTTTACTGCTGACCTATGTATTTTAGCTCTTTTAACTATTTCAAAGAAGACAGCATGCGTTTAAAGGGATTACCTTCTCCAACTGTCACCATAAGAGTTGATGCATTTTACCGTAAATGACACTTCCCTTTTCACACTTGCCCCTCTCTCAAGGAGCAAGCTAACGCGACAGCACAACTGTTCACGCAAGGCCTCCAAGGGATGCCAGATTCCCAAGTGGATGCTCGGCCCAATTGAGTGAAGAGGCACAGCTCCATTAAGCAGAAACAGGCAATTCCTTATGCTTACAGCAGCCCAGTATTCACAGGTTAATTGCTGCATCCCCAAAATAATGTTCTTGTTCTGATTTCATAGCAGCCATATTCTCTTACATGGAGCAGAGAGCTGTTTGCTGCTATAGGATGCCCTTGGTACTACCAAGGACAATCCGAACACATCGAGTGTGACAGGCTCTCACCAAATGCAAAAATAAACGGAGCCACTTACGCTTCCTTAGCCTTTAACACCAACAAGGGAAGGGGCTTCCTACTACAGCGCCAGCAATGAAGAACGCATGAATTTTGTGATGCTTGAAGTGCTACCAGGCAGAACGCAACATATCACGCCATTCCTCTGGTCCTGGAAATTACAGGTCCATTAACCTTTTTGTGTGTGCGAGATTGTCTTCCCGCTTGCACGCAGCAAATAAGCAAGGAGGACACGCATGGTGAACATGCACAGGTATGCTACCAGGTGAAGAAGGCCGTTTCTAATGCAAACCTGCTCGTACAAAGAGTTCTGCTCCCCAGTTCCGATGCCATCATTTTATGATGACAACATTTCCTGACCCAGTTTCTATCTTGCTCCTCATTCCTCTGCTACAAGTAGTAATTAGTAATGTCAGTGTTCTGGCTGGATTGCTACAGTTCCATTAATCATGCAAGAGTAGTAACAGAGCAGAAAAGAGGCTTGAAGGTTAAAAGCAATAAGAGAATGCATTTTGGGGGGCACTGGAAGGGGAGGGAGAAGGAAGAGAAGAAATGCTGGCCTACTGAGATTATAAGCCATATACTTCAAAACATATCATTCCTTTCAGGTGGAAGTGGTGGGTGAGTCAGTCATGGCTAATTAGAAGATAATATGCGATTAAGAATGACACACAGAGGTGATTTTTACTAAAAGAAAACTTGTTTCACCTTCCCTTTCCCCCTCTAAACTTGCTGCCTCACCACTTCATGTTCCCATTTCTCCATTACTCATGTTTCAGAGGTCAACGGCAACCTGGCATCTCACACATGATGCACACTGAAGTTTCCTCTCTCCAGAGAAACTTCTGCAGAGACCAGCCCATACCTGCCCATCCACAGCCAAACCTTTAACACCAGCAATCAAGCTGCTCCTGGTGCACCTTAACCTGAGGCTCTGCTGAAGCTGTTTATGACGTACTCTGAACCTAAAATAGTGCTGCATTTGAGTAGGTAACCCAGCATCTCTCTGTGCTTCCAAGGCCAGGGAGTCTTCTCCAACACAGACAGCAGCTCCCTCAACAGCAGTAGCTTCACCACCATCGAAGGCACACAAGCCTCCCGATAGCGCCGAACGTGCTATTCACATACTGCTGGAGCTGCATCCTTGACTGCATCACTTTGAAACTTCCCCCTGCTCCTTTCCCTGCTAAGCCCAGCACAGAAGTAAAAGAAAAAAAAGGAGCCTACAGGTTTGGTGTTGATTCCTCCGCTGCTCCTATCGCTGAATGAAAACTCACATTGACAGTGGAAGGGCTAAACCGTCTCCTGCACGCCAGGAAGGCGGCTTGTTTGGGGCTGACTCTGGTCCAACACCAAAAAGCAGGCATCTTCTAAAGGAGTTGGTGGTCCCTTGTTTTCTTGAGGATTTGCAAGACACATGAGCTAACTTTTAAAGGTCATTTAGCAGAGCTGACCAGCCACACTATTCTTCTCCCAGCGTTTGGCATTTACAGCTTCCTACATGGTACCAGGCCTCTTGTTAGTAGCGACGTATGAAACAAAACAAAGCACGTGCTCTTCCCATTAGCTGAAATCACACACGTCTCTCCCCCTTGCAATATATATTCCAATATATCAGCTTATCAGTGTTGTTATTTAACTGCAGCATAGCTCCCTCTGTCACTTAAGAGAATTATTCCAAAGTCTTCTAGCACTAAGGGCTCAGATGACCACCCAGAAGGGATAAAAAGCGAGCAGGCTCATTGAAGTGAGCTCACGAAGAGTGGCAAAGGAGGAGGGGGGGGGGGGGAACTGGAAAGATCAGCTTCAGAACTGCATTGCCTTTTCAAAGAGACCTTTCAAGTATCACTTCCTCTGCAGAGAGGAAGTGAGAGGAGCTGGAGGTTCTCCGACACAAACAGCTTCCCCTCCACGACAATGATATAAAAGGATGGGTGTTTTTAAAAAGAAGAAAAAAAAAAAAAGAAAAAAGGAAAGCAGGCCAGCCCTGAGCACACTGTGACCAAATTAGGAAACAAACTCTACCGACAGCCTCCAAAATGGACATCGTCTGCAGCAGCCTTGTATTAGCTCAGGAAGTCTGATGACTGTGTCATCTGCTGAAATCTGTTTATGTGCAAACAGAAAGGAGAAGCAAAACACCTCCTTGCACTACACACGCCAGGTTAGGCCATCTCAGTGCTCTGGCCCAAAGGAGACAGTCATCAGCTGCCCTGACACAATACTATTCAAAACCTCCACTGCTGACTCATGCCCCTCCAAAGATAACTCTGCCCTGGAAGTGCTAAGGTACAGTAAGATGAGGTGTACGCAGAGAGTCGGGGGTTTTTAAGTGCATATTTTAAGTGGTTAGCTGTGGCAGATGAAGCTGAGATTAGAGATCAGTGATTACTATGACAGGAATGTGAGGGGGAGGAAAGAGAGGGAAGATGTAGCTTCTTGACTAAGGTCAGAACAATGTTTTTAATTTGGCTTGGGAACAGCCTTTTTCCATCCTCTCCAACCTCCATTTCCACTGCAGCAGCGAAATGATAACCCTGCTCCGATGCTCTGCAAATACAAGTAACACCGGGCAGAGTTTTAACCTTAAACTCGCCCCTGCTGCCATGAAGGGTACCTGTACTGAGCTCCCACAGCAGTCCCAGGGCAGCTCGGTGGCATCGCTACCTGTTGTGTGGACAGGCAAGTGACAGAGGCTAAGTTACTTCACTGTTTAAAAATCAGACAAATCAAGCAATCTGAGCAGTCTGGTCTGTACAGAGGTTTAGGGTTTCTCCCTGATGTTAGGGCAATCATGTTACATTACTCCCTCTCTTGTTCCCTGCATGAAATGGAAGAACACCACTCCTCCCTTTCTTTTTCAAGATGACCTAGGAGGAAAAAACAAAACTTACAGCTCATCTCAGCCTGCAGTGGGTCTCAGCCTCTGCTCAACCTTCAGCACAACTACAGCCTTCAGGGTCCTTCCAGCCCCAGCAGTTGGGCTACAGGACCACTCCGTCGACTTGCCACATTCAAGGCAGCCAAGGACCTTTCACGCCCCGGCACCACCCACCCCTGGTGCTCTTATCCAACCCCTCGTGGAGTCCATCAGCTTTTCTCCAAAGTCATTGTCATCACACATCTGCGCCGACCACCACAGGTCTGCAGCTGCTCTCAGTGGCTCCTTTGCCTAAATGGTCGCAGGCTGTGCCCAGGGAGAGAAGGCAAGACGAGACTGCTGAGGCTGAAGTTTCCATCCCCACATGAAGTTGTGTTCAGTTTATTACCTTTCCTTGGCAAAGGACGAGGCTACGAAGTGAAGATAGCACTGCTACCTCTTATGGACCTGACAAAGAGGTATTCACTGGTTAGTAAACAGTGGGAGAATTGCCTTTTCACTGAATGGATATTGCTATATAAGGCAGAAAGCAAGTACAGGAGTAAGCTTTGTTGCTTGAAATTGCACTGACTTACACGGTCTATTTTTAAAGAGACTAGTTTGAGTTCTTGCTTTCAGCAGCTTTCCCCCCCCTCCCTCTAAGAGACAGATACCCCATTTAAACCAACCTCTTTCCTCAGGTCCATTTCCAGGCTGGGCTTCTCCCTCTCCTCCTCTGTCAGACTCATTTATCAAGTGAAGCATTTCCACATACCACTGCATAAATAGACTTGACCTTGTAAAAGCAGCAGCACCTGAGCTCCCACTGATGGAGTTTCTCCACCCCACCACAGCAATTAACCCAGCCCACTCTTATCCTCTTTCCAGGTGAGGTATTCTCAGAGCTCTTACAGCCCCTTCCTATGTATCCCAAGGAAAGGTGGCAGGTATATAGACAAGGCAAGGAGTGATTCTGGGCTGATCATTGTGCCTTCTCTCTGGAAAGAGGCATTTAGGAGCAAGCTACTGCTGGCACCACTCAATTCTTGTACCTGCTCCTGGCCCAGACCAAGCATACACCAAAGAGCAAGCCGCAGGAGCTCCCCCAGGGGGGACAACTCACTTCTGGTCCCTGCCTTTCCTAGATGCTCTCTCTCAGCCAGGGAGCAAGCTGTGGGCATGCACCGTCCAGCTTCCAGGGAAGCAAGGAGAGCCCCTGGCATGTGGCTTTCCCTTGTTTCCCTTGCAGCCCTCCCCCAAGAGGTAAGTATCTCGCCCAGCATAAAGCTGGGGGTGAGAAGATGTCCCAACTCTCAGCGCTCCCCATGCAACTTTGACCCTAGAGGCCTCGACAGGACGAACCACGTGGTTTAGCACGCACACGCTCTTCCTACATGGGACTGTATTTTTAAGGCTTTGCTGTACCAGGAGCACTCTCCTGTTATCTATCTTCCTTTAGGACCTGGCAGTAAAAATCTACTGAGGTGTTATCTGCCACCTACAATCACCTCAACTCCACCTTTGGCCTTGGTCCCTCCCTCCTGCCCATCCCTTGGAAGAGCGATACGGAAATCACCAGCGCTTCTGCTGCAGTACTATCGGCACTGCCATCGATAGCATCGCTGCTCGCCCTGCCTGCAGCACAGAGCACCGCCGCTGCAGACGAGTTTCAATGTCCTTTTATGGAAGAAAAATGAAAATCGCCTGCCCAGCCACGGAGTGCCTCAGAGCCGAGCTGAGATGACAGACGGAAACTTGCCATTTGTTGTGGTTTTGGCAGTAATAGAGTGGAGCGTGTTCCCATGCGCACCACTCATTTAAAAAGGGTGCAGCGAAGGCACTGAGCCGGAGGAGAAAGCTGAGAGCTCCAGAACAGGAGGTTTCAGGGATGCAACGCTGAGGAGGAAGACGGCAGAGTCATGAAAAGATGGCTTTGACTGTTCTGCCAGCCGAGGCAAGTGGGAGACAGGCCTCCGGACAGAAGCACACACAGGCACGAGCGCTCCATTCCCAAACCCCCCAGTGAGACATGTAGCAAGGTTCTCCACACCGCATTCCCCTTTCTTCCTCATCCCAACAAATTCTGCTAAACTGCATTCACACAGACACAAGAGGATGGGAATTTAAATGAGGGAGTTGGTTCTTGAGGTCATTGCCAGCAGAAAGAAATTACAGGGGTCTGCCATAAGCGAGTGCCGCCTTTGGCTCTGTTCTCCACTAAAGCTGTGGGGCTAAGCTCTAAGTAACAATCAAATCTAAATAAATAGGCTCAAGGAAAAGCATACAGAGAACAGCAATAAGAATGGTTGAACAGAGAATGAGATGGGGCCATGGGACCTTCAAAATGTTTGCGCTGCTGTCAGGAAGCTGAATGAGACAGCAGACTTCCAACAGCTGGGAAAACATGTTGCAAAACAAGGAGAATTAAGTAATTCTCCATATGCACATCCTACTCTGAGGCATTTTGGACAAGCTCAATTTCTCCAACCAGAACAGTTTTTTTTTTCCCCCATGTTGCACATGCACCCTGCCAGTGACAAATCTTGATACAGCTTAAGCCTAAAACCACAGCGCATCTGGAGTTGGGCAGGGCAGCTCCGGGCAGCAACGGGCCAGCCTCTAGCACAGAAGTAATGGGCCCTGTGGTATGTGTTGGATGACATCCTTGGAAGGCTATGTCATCCTGAACACATCTCCTGCTGCTGGGTACTTGATTACACAAACATTTCCCCTTGCACCCTATAAAACACTTGTAACTGGATCACAGGCGGCTGGGGCTGCCTCATTACCTAACTCTGAATCACAAGCAGCTGCATGCCCCATTACCACACCAGGTACAGAGATCACAGGCATTGCGGTACGCCCCTTACCTGCTTCTGTAACTGTAAGTCTGGTTGATCATGCAACAATTCGTTACTTCAGCAAGGCCACTCGCATCGAACTTGCTGCAAACCGTACAACACGACTTACGCTTATTAACATAGGTTGTGGATGCAGTGTTAGCATCCTGCTAAGAGAAGCCATGTTCAGACACAGCTTGCTAGGCAGAACTGTGTACAAGCTTAAACCTGTCGCACTTCCAACACAAAATGAAGGTTAAAAGCAGCTGGGTACATCTGTTCCTAGCCAGCACCTTAAAAATCAATCCTGAGACATTCTAGCAGCTTAAGAAGTTCCCTAAAACACCACATCTTAGTCCTGCAAATTAAAAGTACACACAAGGACTGCAGTGGCCAGAGAGCCTAACCCGGAGATGAAAAGGCAAGAGTGTGGAGATTTTATCCATCTGACACAGGCACATCAATGCTTATTTTTCCAGCGTGACAGTTCAGATGCCCAGCAGGCAAACCCACTCCCTAAACACAACCTCATTAACAGCATGCGCTATAGAGCCCTGAACAAGAGGGGCAGCTGCCCGGTCCAAGGGCAATGCAATTTAGCACCATGCAACCATCTGCCATCACCTCTTCACATCCAGCCAGCACCGAGGCAGACAACTCGGTACAATAAAGTAACAAAAAATTTTAAGCTATGCAAAGGAGTTTTAAGGAATAGTCTTGGAAATGCAAGTCCCTGCAATGTGGCCTGGCTATGAATTGAGTGTTGAGGGTTTCGAGCTCTCCGGCACCGGAAGGACAGCGCTGCTCCGTGCATGCATTATTTCCATGGCAACGGCAGCTTTCACCTCCCCATCTCTTGGCTGGCTGAAAGCCCTGCAGCGCTTTGTGCTGAGACTGCAAAGAGGGGAGATGATCTCCCCTACCCGCAACACGGCGCCGCAGATAGCAGCAAGCAGCCCGGGAACAAAAGCCTTGTCTCCACCAACAATATGGGGTCTTGGGAGGAGGGAGGCAGAGCAAGAAGGATGGACTTCCTTTTCTGGTGGGAAACAGTACTTCCCCCAATGTGCAGAAGTGCATGCTCACTTCCCAGTGCTGCACAAGTCAGCAAGCAACATGTATCTTTCCTAGTTTTACCAGAATTGCCAGCTTTGGTTTGCTCTGTCAGAGCACAGGGAGGAGAAACGCGCATCATTAGAGATGAGAAATTCAAGCGCCACACTTCCACGCAGGGATCCCTGTGCAGAATAAGATGGAGGTTGACCGAGCAGGCTGGCAAATCCTCCTGCCGCCAGGAAGCCTGGCTCCATGCGCAGTCAGCGACCCGTTATAGAGCAAAACCACAAAACTCAAGCAGGTCTGAGCAAAAGCTGCCTCTCCCCCAGCACCATCTCAGACTGCACACACACACAGAGAATGCATCCATAAGGTGGCTTGGGCAACATTTTTCCTTGGCTAATTAAGCTTTTCCTCCACCCTGCAGTTCTTGATATTAAGATTCAAGCCCTGGCCACCTAACTAGGAGCCAAACTTCACGCCACACAGTTGGAGCCACAGTGGCCCTGGCAGATGGTGCAGGCTCATCTGCATGCTCTCCATGCAGCCATTCAGTCACAGAAGGTGACCGGCAGCTCTGCCCATTGCTGAGGTTACAATTAGCCACATTTTGGTCCCTGCAAGGTGCAAACGACTGGAACTACAGGTGAGATGCATAAGCAGTGACCTGGGTATGCCTAGGGCTCCTCTTCTTATTGAGCCCAACATACATATACACAGCCAAAATGAAGGCTTCCAGCTGGCTCCCATCACTTACGTTACAATACATCCATAGCTGGCCAAATAGGAACCAACCTCTCTGCAAGATTTAAAGGAAAGCCTGAGAGTTTCAACATGAACTCTCAAAGCAAGACAAAGGATCCAGGTGATGGAGCACAGAAATACAACAGGACCACCATCTGGTCCTCCTCTCCCCGCCCCTGAAGAGCCTTGAGGTTTCAGGAGAGGCACATTTTGACCTTTCCCTTTCCACACTTCCCCTCACTTTAGGTTCAGCTGTGCAAGTGCAGTCCTTCCAACCAGAGAGGGACTCCTTCCAGGATCAGTCATCACCACCACAGAGTCTGCCAGAGGCACTGCTAGCAAAGCCAATGCATCCTCTTCAACCTCTGTAGAGGTCCCTAGATTAGCCCTTTCCTCCCTAAGGGCAACAGTTTCCTGCAAGCAAGAGCATTAACCGAAATTCTTCATTCTGGAGAGAGACAAGATAGTGGAAATCTGAAGAACCACTGCAGTTGCTGCTGTGAGACAACACCACATCCTGCTATGCGAATTCCTCACCCTCGACTTCAAATCCTAAAGTCGTTCAAGACTTCTAAGAAGAGCACAAAGCTACTCAGCAGATTTTCAGCTAATGAATCAACACAAGCTGTCCAGGAAACCAGAAATCCAGCCCACTGGAATGCTGCAACCCCAGGGAGGGGGGACAGGCAGTATGCTAGGAAGGAAATGAAACAGCAAACCAGAAGGAAAGGAACATTTCAGCACTGACCCCTCTTACCACAGTTACTGTACTGCATTACTCATTTTAGGAAAAAAAGTGACTTCAATTCGTTTTGCACATTGAAGCATTCATGTTCTTCAACCCTGAATTTTGTTCTGTGGTGCTGACATATGTACATTTTGAAAACAACTCTGTTTTTGCAAAAAAAAAAAAAATTTTTGATTTAAATATGGATCAACATTGCCACCTAGTGACTAGCAAACCTCCTTGCTCATGACACTTGGATGATCCATCAGAATCACATTTCTTTCCCAAATGCTAGTGGTGGATGTTAGCAAAACCTATCTGGAGATTAGAGATCTAAAATGGAATCGTACACCTTTCATAAGCAGCTTTCCCCTGCCAGTAAGTTCGATTTTCACTACAGAATGCAAAGTTCACTGCTGGCAACTTCAGTTTCTCCAGACAACAGAATTTGAGTTCCTATTACTTTCTCAATACAGGCAAATGGTGGTATCACTTCAATACAAGAACCCAAAGCTATGGCAGCTACAAGCATAAGGTTAATGCACTCAAGAGGAATTTCAGTGATTAGCAGAAATCTCTGCTGGGGGACAGGCAGTTCCCTGAATATTGCACGAGAATTCACTGTTGTGGCTAAAGTTATGCAAGACGCCTTGTAGCTTCAGTGCTAAACACTGATACCGTACTGGCCTCGGCTCACTGGCACCAGACACCAGAACTGGGGTTCTGCATCCATTCAGGAGACCGGGAAACACATTTCTATGCTTCTATTTTTCCCCAGAACAGATGGTACAGAAGCAGCAGCAGCAAGCTTTCCCCACTCTGTCCCCCCATCGGGCCTGACGATTCTCCTGTTATGGCTGTTAGCAAACTTTGAGAGAAGCGCAAAGATCTTCTGCCCTTTGAATGGACACATTTCAGTCAGCTTTTCAAACAAGTTTTTTGTCACTTCAAACTGAATCTGTATTCAGGGGACAGCATAAAAGAAAAATGCAGATGCTAATTCTCTTAAGGATAGCACGTAAGGTTGATTCAGCTCGTTCCCCTGAAGTTTCATTAGATAAAGGATTACAATTTGGTTTTATGCCTTTTAAACACCCAGCTCCCTGTTCACCTAAAACGTTTCTGTATATGCAAGACAGCAACCCAAGGCATCTAGCAGCTTTTTTCAGCCAACATCTTCCAAGGAAAGAAAGGAATACTGTTGTCTCATCTGTCCAGCCACACAATTTTATAGAACATCAGTAGTATCCAGCAAATACTTTGATTGCTGCCCCATGCAGCCACATTGGATATTCATTCACCTGCTGCTAGGAAGTGTGAGTTGTCCTCCCAGCTCTCCTGCCCAATGCTCCAGAAGAGACCAAATGGCAAAGTATCCCCCAATTACCTTTCTGCAGCGGGGATTAGGGCAGCTGAACCGCTTCACATCGTTGTCCAGTAGAGCTGGGAAGTTACAGAATGGACACCTGCAGCCCAAAATAAGACGCCATTAATGCAGAGTGCCAAACATATCTTTGCTGAAAGTGGATTTAGTCAAATAGTTATGTGGTAGTTAATAAGGCTGCCAACCAAATGCTTGCTGCCCGGATGTGCTGACTACTGCTTTTTTGCTCATATTTCTTTGATCACTTCCCTGTTTGCAATCAAAATATTATATGCTCAGCACTGCTTTTGACCGTGTAATTCAGAGGATCAGCACAGAGCTGGCAAGCAAGTCTTGGGGGAGACAAGTCTATTGAATTTTAATCTGCTCCTAGTCAAAGGCAGACCAACCTGAATAAAAACAGACCTGGGAAGGCAGAAGCCTGAATTTATCATACAGCGCTTTGAAAGCTACCTATCTCACAGTCAGCACCCATTTAGGGTTTCAGGGAACAATTTTCTACAACAGTAAGCGTAGTCTGCATCCTCTGCTGGACACTTACCTGACAAGCTCATCTGCACAGGCAGCAGCCACCTCCTCCTCGGCTTTCCGCTCATAGTATTTACAGAGGATATTCTCCGGAAGCACCTTCTCCAGCTCGCTGGTGGGGAATGAACACGTGCAACTGCCTTCCATGCAGCTGAGCTCTGACTAGGGTTGGAAGGAGAGAGCTCAGGTTCAGTGTGATGCTAGCAACAAACGAGACTCAGTACCCAGAACATTTCCAAATAAACCAGCGCAGAGCCTTGCTTAGAGAGAATAGAGCTAAGTCAGCAGACGACTGCCAGAGAACGGGTTTGCTGTGGAAAGAACAAGACTAGTTAAACAGATCAGGCCTCAAACAAACGCTGGGCATGAAGATGCTGTTGATAGCTGGGATCACAGTTCACTCACTCCAAGTCCACTGTGACCACACAGAGGCCCATTATTACTGTACGGTCTCTGCTGAGAACTAGCGCTCTGCTCACGAACAGCATGTTGCGTTCTTGTCAATACAGTCATATAAAATACAGCTGCCAGTTTATATGTTTACATGAAATATAGATCCCAGAGTACAAAAGCATGCCACAATTTGATCATCATATCTCAAGGCAAAGGAGCTTGCACACCTCAGAGCATATTAATAACTTGTTTATAGGTCAGCTAAGTACCAGGATAATTGCTAGCTAAATGGGAGACTATGAAGGTTAGTAGTATCATAGAGGAACCAACCCGCAAATTAAGGTGGGACCACAGTAAAATTATAAAGGACAAACACTCTTAGCTAGGAGGAGACTGGCCAAGTCAGAGATAAGAGTGTTCTCTGTGCAGATACCATTGGTTTATTAAGCAGAAAATAAAAACCAGATGAGTGCAAGTTATTGTTGTCACTATGAATGCTGTAGAAAGTTCTCCTAGTAATCCAAGCTGCTAAGCATAGAGGACAAAAGATGAAGGTTAGCAAAACTGAAATCCTATTCAGCAAAGATCCCATTGTGAAGTTGTTGGCTTCACTTGATCGTGAGACTGACTTGTTGGATTTGGATTTCAGGACACAATTCCATTCAAATATTTCCTGGGAAGTGCAGTTACATCTGATTTAAGCAACACCACCACGCAAACAGCAACGTGATCTCCCAACAGCAATTTACTCATTTTCCCCTTGTCCAGTTGGCAAATTCTTACCTTCCCAGAGCCAAAGACTGCCTCCTGAGCATATTTAATCAGGCACTCCTTGCAGAACAAGTGACCATCTGCACACTGAGTTAGCTCTTCAAACGCAAACTCCCCATAACAACAACGGCACTCTATCATCTGACCATCCTGCAGCCGTAAACAGAGGTATTAGCATCATCATCATCAAAACATCAATACCTATAGCAACATACAGACACATACAACTGCAAGCCATAAACAATGCCAACATTAATTCTAAAAAAGAGCAACAGATATGCACCATTCCATTAGATACCCTATTTGGTGGTCAAAACTCACTAAGCACTACCAGAAACTCAGTTTCAAGTAACTTAATATCTACATGTCCTGCTCGACAGGTTCCAAAAAGCTACAGAACACATGGTGTTTTAGTAATTCTTAGCTCACAGGCAGAGAAGCATCTTGGGTTCGGGAAGCTGCAATCGCAGGGCAGCAGAGAGTATATACCATTCATATGGGGAAAACCAAGCTTCAGATCTGTTGCCCTCTAAAGGAACATTTAGCCACCTGCCTGGAGAGACCTTGTCTCGGCCTCTTCACTGCAGGGGTGGAGAAGCTTGCCACTGTTAAAGAGTAAGTATGCCCACTTCTTCAAAGGTCCAACATCTTCTCCAAAGTTTGAAGAGAAATGGGCATTGAGAACAAGAAGGTAATCCACAGCTGCTGAACTGATCTCTACCTTTCCTCTCTTTGTTTAAAGGGAGACACCTGATTTTCAGGTTTTTAAAGAGTCCTTTCTGCAAATGAGGAAGGCCTTTCCACTGGCAGAGCTCCAACAACAGCAAATATGTTTTAAACAGCCATAATGGTGGTAGCAAGAGCAAACCTGGTACTATTCTATTGCAGTGTTTGTTCTGGCCACTGAAGATACAAGCAGCAGCTGACTGAATTACTACAGATCATTACATGCATCAATACTGTCTTGCCGGACTCAGCTCTTGTCTACCTTTTCTAAAAGCCAGCCAACACACACTATGCAGGTTTTGCCAGCTCAGCAAAAGCAGCACAGTGCAAATGCAGCTTCAGAAAAACTCCATTCCAGAAGCCAAAAGAGTCTGTGAAGTAGTAAGTGCAAAACAGTGTCTATGCATAAGCTGAACTCAAGAGACCACATTATAGATACTGACCTTCTGATACTGCTCCTCATTCATCTGCAGAGCAAGGAGAAAGTCTGCATGCTGTAAGAGAGACATATGCATTGGTATTTACAGAATAGATAAAGCAATTTTCCAGCCTCTACACTCTTTTACTTTATCTCGGGACTTACAAACCACCATAACAGGCTTACTATCTGCTTACAACATCACTCAGCCCATCCTTCCAATCCATTAAGCTATTTATGATTCAGCTAAAACAGATGGAAGAAGCAAAGGCAGCAAGAACAAAGAACCGAATTCTGTATTATGGAGGGCTGCTGGTTCAGGTTTCCACAGGCAGAGATGATCTCACCCAACGGGCCCCTCCAGAGAAAGCCCCAAGGTACATTAGCTCTGTGTTTAAAAGGAGACACACTCCGTCTGCCTAAGAGACAAGTTAGGAAGCTGCTTTAGAAAGGACTGTAGGTGCAGAGGTGTGAATTCAGTCTTCCCTTGGACTACGAGGGGAAGACAACACACCAGGAGGGTTCCAGGGTTCTACTTCAAAACACATGGTCCTCAGCACAGGGCAAGACATTCTGGAGACACAGGACTGCCAACTTGTGGAAGGCAGAGCAAGTGGACAGACTGCCTTGGGCCAGGTCATTATTTGCCACCAACACTGAGCTGCAATTACAAGTCCTAAAGAAGCAGAGAAGTCTGCTAACAATTAGAAGAAATAATTAATTAGTAGAGCTTTTACTACTTTGTAGCAAAAAAGGTCCAGAACAGTGTTGTATCATGGACTACACATCGACATTAGCAGATATATGGAAGGTTTTCAGCAGCAAAAGTAGCAGATATATATTTAAGTAAATATGAAACACTGTGCTTGGTTTTTTTCCTCCATGTGCTGGTTTTGGCTGGGGTAGAGTTAATTTTCTTCGTAACAGCTAGTACGGGGCTATGTTTTGTATTTGTGCTGAAAACACTGTTGATAACACAGGGGTGTTTTCATTATTGCTGAGCAGTGCTTACAGAGAGCCAAGGCCTTTGCTGCCTCTCACCCCACCCCACCAGCGAGTGGGCTGGGGGGGCACAAGGAGTTGGGGGGGGACACAGCTGGGACAGCTGACCCCAATTGACCAAAGGGATATTCCATACCATATGGCGTCACGTTCAGCATATAACGCTGGGGGAAGAAGAAGGAAGTGGGGAGAATGGTCAGAGTGATGGTATTTGTCTTCCCAAGTAACCATTACACATGATGGAGCCCTGCTTTCCTGGAGATGGCTGAACACCTGCCTGCCGGTGGGAAGTAGGGAATGAATTCCTTGTTTTGCTTTGCTTGTGTGCCCAGCTTTTGCTTTACCTATTAAACTCTCTTTATCTCAACCCACAAGTTTTCTCACTTGTACTCTTCTGATTCTCTCCCACATCCCACCAGGGCAGGGGGGAGTGAACAAGCAGCTGGGTGGTGCTTAGTTGCTGGCTGGGGTTAAACCACGACACTCCAAAACTAAGTTAATTGGGAAGAGTCATACATGTTAAGGTAGTAAAGGGGCAAAGATAGTTTTTCAACATTTTGTTCAGCATTTGAATTTCTTTAAGAGGCAGATTTCCATGTTTAGGGCCAAAACCTCTACTGTAGTTGAAGTTGTTTGCACCACAAGATCAAAGCAGCTCCTACCACTCACCTCTGCCATCTCTTTAACTTTCTGCTCATAGAATTCCTGCTCCAGTAGCACTGGTGGGAGAAGAGCGAGCTTGTCATAGGACCTCCAGTGCCGCCTCTTATTCTCCAGGAAGAACATGCGCTTCTCAATTTTCACGTCTCCTAAAGCAGAGTTAAGGGCACAATGAAATAAGATGGAGCAGCCAGAACAAAGCTTAAATCTCTCTTCCTCCGTACTCCACCAGCTGCTTAACTTCAGCATCTCAAACAGCACCGTACCAAGCAGAGGTACTAATGAAGAATATCTCCAAAACAGATACCAGACAGTGACAGAACCACAGCTGTTTTGGGACCACATCCCTTTTCAAAAACAGTACTTTCTGTTGCAAGCCAGTTCTGCTTGCAATAGCCATGCAGAGAGCACAATACGTATGGCTTGGAATTTACCTTGCTCAAATTTGAAGTCTATATATGAATACTGATTCATTTCTTTCCTCCTTTTTCGTTTCCCACTGGTTTCAGGAGACAGCTCCTGCCATTTTTTTATGGCATCTGAAAAGGCCTAAAAAGAAAAAAACCCATAGAGACTTAAATCCTGTCTGCTCTCTGGAAGAAAGCAGCAGCACATACTTCAAATCGAAGCACAGTACAAACACGTGCATAAGTGATCCAAAACCGGAAAGCCAAACACCCTGTACAGAGGCAAGTATACCTCTTTCCTTTGCTCACCTTGTTGCTTTATGTGCTCATAAAGCAATCATTCCATAAAAACAAAATAGTTGAACGATACTTCACACCACCTCAGCTATTAACTCTAATACAGCTGGTGTCCACTCTGATGCAACAGAGCTGGTTTAGTTTTTTTTGTTGTTGTTGGGTTTGGTTTTTTATAAGAAAGAAAAAAAAAAGAAGCTCAAATACTCAGTGCTCAATTAAGCAAGTGAAGAGACAAGGAGTTTTTGTTTTAGTTAAGTCCTAAAATAGTGGAGAAAGAAGCTCAAGCAAGAGGAGCATATCAGAGGAGCAGATCCAAGTCAAAAGCTTGAAGCCACATTTACATTCAGTTTGTTAATACTTAAAATAAGTTTCTTCACAGCTCCATTACAGTGAAACTCTTTTATGAGGAATATAGGACTCATTCCACAAGTCATAATAAGAATCAGGACAGTGAGACTTGGGCTTCTTTTCAATTACATGCAATCAGTTAACTAACAGCAGCAGTTAAACGTTTTAAGGTTTAGCTAAATGTCTAGGCTTTATTGGCAATTATACTGCACCTCAGCAGCAACATACAGGAACACTCCTCAGTTTAACGCATCACCTACCATCAACTGTCTAGTGTTTCCCCAGTTCTCCTATTAGGGAAAAGTAAAAACTTCCTGCAGCGTTCTGTCTGGCCAATAAATTTTTTAAGCCTCTACTACATGGATTAATACTCCTTAAAAGGAAGATTATGAAAAAACCCATAACCACACACTAGCAGATGGCCCAGTATGGCAAAAGACATCGCACTGCTCTCCACAGACACGAGAGGTAACCCTAGGAAAGAAAACAGAGTTGAACCGGAGAACCTTTCGTGTGATTGCATAGTGTCCCTTGAGTTCATGTAGTGCCCACTTAATGTCTTGGCTGCTCAGCATTTTGAAGTCTGCCATAAGGAGGTCAGCCGCCTGAATAAAGCACCGCTGATCAAGTGGGGCAAGTTTGGAAAAGTCGAAGTAGTCCACTTTAGGCACCTAAGGAGAAAACGTGAAAGATGTAAAAAGGCTGCTATAAATACACACAAGAACACCCCAAACCACTCTTTCAGTGATCAGGACCTTCTGCAAGACCACCCAAAATTCAGGTTACATGGCAGCCAGTTCTGAGCACCTATCTAACCATCAGCTTAGAGCACAGCCTACTGGTCTATGCACTTGTGGGGGTAACCTGCCCTGAGCTGCACCACGCCGCACCTCTGCTCCTAGCAGGACCCACACCGCGTAGTTTAAAGCCATTGTACGCGGCTGCACAAGACAGCGAGGAGAGGATACATTTAGGTTACTATAAACGGTGAACAACTTTATTGGCTTGAGGATGAGAGATGCTTCCAAGAGTAGAAAGAAGTATTTGACATTTCTCTCTCTCAAGCCACACACAGCTATTTCAACATTCTCAAGGCAGCTCAGAGAGAAATTTTTGTCCAATGGACTTTAAAAAAAATAAATAAAATCAAGAAACTGTAGGGAGATTCGCAGTTAGGAGGCTGAAAGGCAATGCCTAAAGGCCACACAAGAGAGACCTGAGGGCCAAGTCTACCTCATGTGACAGAATGACCAAGGAATTCTTGTATCAGTTATCAAAATGAACATTTCAGACAGGGTGGCTGACAGGCAGGCAGGGCAGAGGGTCTCACTGAAGGCAAAAGAGCAGACATGGTGCAGCTACACAACAGCAAAACAGGAAAGTCTTGAAATAATCTCGCAAGCAGCTAACTATTGCTATCTTAAGTGTACCCAGAGGCCTCCTATAACATACGGCTCAACCAGGCACTCTACAAACACACACTAATAGAATCAGACATCCCAAGATCTGCTCAGGTTGGAAAGACTGGATGGGAGGCATGCTGTAGATGGGGATACTCTCACTTGCCTTTGTCTCATCTTGGCTGGCAAGCAGGCTGCTGCTGGGATTTAAAACCACTCTGCCTTCCTTCTTTGGGTAATCTGGATTTTCCAGAAGAAAGTTACAAAGTCTGAAAAGATAAATATAGTTACTTCAGGGTTTGGGAGCTCAGGTTCATTCCTCGCTTGTCCAATTTTTAGTATCTTATAATTAAGAGGCTGGGCAGGCAAGTCACAACATGCCCTGTAAGAACCAAGGGAGGTCTCAGACTAGAGCAAACTGAAAGTAAATGCCTGAGAATTAAGTGAAGAATGATCAGGTGCATGACTGCAGAAGGAAAAGCAAACAGATTTGTCTTTCAACAATTGCATTTACATAAGAGAAGCTTGTACAGGTGAGCTACTAACCAACCTACACCTCTCCATGCCAGAGGTGAACAATCAGGCTTACTTCCCCACTCACAACCATGGGTAAAACCATGCGAAGTGATGCCTCCTTTGAGCACGTGTCAAGCCCTGCAAGACTAAGAGTCAAGGTGTACTAACTTTCTGCTGCTCTGGAATTAACATTATGAAGACCATACAAGAAAGAACAGTCACAGCATTAGCAGCATTAATTGAAATCTAGCTGTCGCTAATACAAATGCATCTATGGAAAAAGTATACGAACCCCTACAAAACCTGGGAAAGGTTGATGTCTTCCTCAACAGAAGTTTCAAATTTTAATTAAAGCTTCCAGTCTCTATCTACTTTAACAGTAGAGCGGAGACAGAAACAAGTTTAAACTGTGTTTACATATAATATGTACTCTGAACACAGGTTGCATTGTAATAAAGCTTGAAATCACACCAGCATTGTCCAATTCACACTAGAAGGTGGTCTAGTGAGAACAGCATTTAGAAAATAATCACTAAAAATTGCTGAAAAAAAAAAATGCACACTAGCCTGTAAATGCAGCATACCTGAGGTCCTATCACAAACAATCATAGCTTTCTCAGGTAAATTTAGTTAAACTGAGTATTTCAGCTTAGAAGAGACTCTAGCAAGTAGTTTCAGAATACCCCACTGCTGGCGATCTGCAAATGCTTCAGAAGCCCTTTTGAAAGGGAAGCTTGCTGTAGGCTATCTGTCTGAATCAGACTTTCACAGTTTATTTATTCTCAACCATCACTAACCAGCTGTGCTACCTGGGTCAAGTAACATAAGCTGTTCCTCAGTTTCCCCAGCTGTAGAATAATATCTTTCTGAAAGGAGCTAGGACAAGCAATTAACATTTGTAAAAACTTTGAATGAGAAGGTGCTAGGTTGCAGCAAAGACATAATTGCAGCTAATTTACATTCCTGATGTCAGAAATCAGTCTCTAATTAAGAAATCTGAACTGGCTTGAAGCATTAACCCACTATCAAGGCACGATTACTTTAGCCCTGCTTTCACATTCAAAGCAGAGGCATTTCTTTTTGTTTAATCAGGTATTGACATATTGAGCCAGAAGCTTTTGACTGACTGTGAATGCTTCTGCACACAAAAGCTGAATGGACGATACCCTGCTAAGAGGAGCTCCCACATCTTATCTTTCACATCAGTTGAAAGTTTTAAGACAATCATTTCGGAAAACAACAAAATATCCTGGCACTGAGCATTTAATAGCTTCCAGCCCTCCCCCCCATCCCCTTTATAGAAGATAACTGTTTTAATCCAGCAAAACAGAAACTTCAAGGAGCTCAAATCACTGCAGCTCAAATGCAAGGGTTTCAGCTGGGGCACAGTCAGAATACATTTGAACTATTCTGCATGTTGCCATTTCAATGCTCAGGATTTTCAGATATGTTAACCTTCAATGTCTGACAATTAGTTAAGTGGGTCCCAGCGCGCAATGCACGCACACTTGCAGCACTGTTCATTAATATCTGCACCACAGGACACAGAGCCAGTTAAAAGCCTCATCCCTGCCCAAACCCAGCCACCCTTATTTATTATATTTCAAGCCTGATTCAGCTTGACATACCACGGAGATCAAAGAGACCCTGCCAGCAAGGCTGACCAGTGCTTTGACCCATTTGTTCTCATACAAAAGATGCAGTGACAACTCAAAAGATAGTTTGGTTAAAGGAATAAAAATATGGAGAAGAAATCTTTATCATCCAGTAAGTGGGTAATGCACCGCTGAGCAGACACTGTAGATGGCCTACAGGGAAGCCTGTAAGCACCTTTTCATCTCTCTGGGTCTGTGGCACACAATAGGAGAGAAGAGATTTTGGGAGCAAAAAGGGAAGAAACACATTAAGACTGATAGAAGCCAATACTGGGATTTAATTCTAGCAGGCTTTGCTAAATCCCCACAGGACACAATAACGAGTTTTTTCACATAATCTGTGAGAGGGTCCTGCAGCCAGATGTCTAACTTCAACGGCCTGATCGCCCCGAGGAATGGCCCTACCAGTCTCCTACACTCCCAACGCAACCATCCACGCCAAAGTGCACCAAGTACGCGGTGCAGGCACCTGAAAGCTTCTCTCATGCTGACCATGCCAGCGCTGCAGGGGAAGTGCTTTCGAAAGAGGAGAAAGAAGTTACAGTCTGATGGCTTTCTAACCAAGAAGCCCTACTTTGGAGACATGACTTCACAACACAGGCAAAGGCAGCAGAATAGGAAATCCGGGCCCAATGGGTGGGATCATCCTTAGTTCCGTGCCAGTTAACTTATTTATGGTCCAATAACTAATTCTAAGCCTCACGCACTTGAACGCTGCTTAATTAGTGCCCTAGTTAACTGGAAAGGGCATCGGATTCATACAAGATGGAGTGAATACTCTGGCAACCAACACCTATTCTTCATTCTTGTATCACATAATAACTAGTTTCAACGTGTTTGAGATAGCAGTGACAGCTGCAGAAAGAGAAAGAGAGAGGGGTCACCTAGCATAAGACACAAGTCACAAGTGATTTACTTCAAACCACTCTCCCCTCTGTGTCGCTGGTGCCAACGCACGCAACCCTTCGCTCTTCAGCTATGCAAGCTTTACCCAAAAGAGTAGGAAGATGATGCAACTTATTGATAAGGTTAATGACTTTTTAAACTTTTGATTCTAACATGACTCCCAGAGATATCAAGCATGATGAACACCAAGGTATTCTTGAGCTGCTAACACAACCGGGAAAGCAACAGTCCTCACCCTGATTTTCCACCCCTTTTACTTCCCTTCTTGGCTCCTGTTTCTGCTCAGTTTGACCAAAATCAGTCCCTCAACAGATATCTAGGATATCTTAGGAGGCATGGTGGTGTTGGTTGACAGTTGGGCTTGATGATCTTAGAAGTCTTTTCCAACCTTAATGATTCTATGATCTAGAATCAATCCTACCAGCCCTTAAATGTGTTTGCTCTATTCTATCTGCAAAAAGTGATATGAGAACTCAAGCAGTATCACTGCTACTTGATTAAGTAAAGGGGATAAAAGCCAACATGATGACACTAAATAAGAGAGTCCAAAACAGTGTCAGCTTTACCTGGAAAAAACCAAAAGCCAGTGAAATGAAAAGGTAGGAAACTATTTTCTCCAACTCAAAACTCACCAACCCACCCTCGTACTATGTTTTACAGAAGTCATATCAATGCCTTAATCCTGACACTAACCCTTTTTAAGAACCCTAGTAATAGTTAAGAGGAAATTACATGTAATATCTTTAAATAAGCAAATGATCTTAAAAGCACAGAAGCTACAGCATAACATCAGAATTAGAGAGGATTTAAGAAAAGCTCTATTAGAAGGGAAAAAAGAAAATTCTCTGCTCTTTGGCACTATCAAAGCAGTGCTGACTCCCAGCCTGGATATGCTCTAGAACAGCATCATTAGCAGGTGGGGAAATGGAAGCGTGACTGCAGCCAGACTGTTGTATGATACACCCTGGCTCTTAGCTCTATACTTACACATTTAAGTCATAGCAGTTCTTGATGCTGATTAGCTCTTCAATATATTCCTCCTTCACATCTGGGAATCTTGCTTCCTACAGTAGGAAAAGCTAAAGGTTATGTAGGTATTAGAGGAGCTGTGTAGTACCACCTAGCAACAGCACCAGAGATTTATAGATAATTATCTAGCACGCTCCTGAGACAAGGGCCAAAATGGATTTCAAGAGACCATTAATAACCATCCAGCCTGGATACTGCAAGCTGCTGGCTTTCCTTTGCTCCACAGGATGATTGCTAACAACAGCTCTTTCTCACAAGAAGAGTTTGGATAGTGATGTGAATGGCCATGAGCAGCTGGCCTAACGAGTGATTCAGGCTGGATGGAAAGAAGAGAGGCACATAGATATGATCAACAACACAGGAAAAGCTAATATTTACCTTCAGACAGAAGATTAAGGAGTTCCAGATTGTGTGCTGAAATACAACATTCCAAAGCAAAAGGAAAAAAACCAACAACACGTATACCCACCCAAAGCACCCAGACATACTAGGAATGAGACCAGAACAGACAACAAACCTCTACTGGCACTTCTGTGAAAGCTCTCCCAAGCATTAGCCACGTCACAAAGAGCACCCTTTGCTGCTCTCTCTCATTGGGTTTCTGTACATATATCGCAATCGATTGCGCCGTATGATATTTTGTTTTGCAAGACTGGACTGGTCAGGGTTGTGAAGCAACCCTGACAATGCAAGAGTATCTAGCTGCCCATCTCAAAACAAGTCACTGATCAACAAGGCCTCACTTGGAAAGAGCTGATTTTATTGGACTGCTACTTAAAGAATATTTTCCTCAACCCCAGTTTTTGCAAATAGAATCAGATCTGGGACGTGGAGGGAAGACTTGGAGGGGATGGGGGTGGCAATGCAAGACACAGATGCAGTAAAATATGCTTGTTTGCAAAAAAGTATTCCATAAGACATCAAGAGAGACCCTTCCTCCCTAGCAATCAAGGGGAGGAGTGTGCACTGGAGGGGAAAACATTAGACACGTGAAGCATCACCATCTTTGTTTTGGTTTTTAAACATACACCACATCGCCCAAGCTGCTGAACATACCAAAGGTTATGGTGGTTCAGTTCTTGTAGCTAGCGCCCCTCATGCTCAGCTTCACACGCAGAGTCAGAAAGGAGCACGTGGAGTTAACATACACGAGTCCTCCTGCTGCTTATCCAGTAATTCCTCAGTGCTACTGCTTGGAAATCCACATTGCAAGGGCAACCCCTGACCACTATGGTGACCTTTACACGGTCATGGACCAAAGTACTCTAGGAAAGCCAGCTGAAAGCAGCCATGGCTCTCAGCCATATGTCTCTAAGCCTTCTCTACCCCACCCCTCTATCCCTCAACCAGTGTTTAGTGTCTCAGTTTTGCTCTACATCCATCCCTAAACCAGCTCTACAGAGTTGGGTTAGGAATCAGCCAGACAAAAACAAACAAGCAGAACTGAGAGGACGGTAGCCTTTAAGGGAACAGACCCACATTATTTTGTGCCCTTGAGACCCTGCAGTCAGTTCTGTTAAATCTCCCTGGCCAACAGCCTACCTCGAAGCAAACAGTGCCCTCAAGATTCACATCCTTTCACCACTTCTGCCATAGTGCTGGGGTTAGTCTTTCAAACCAAAGTTCTCCAAGACAGTTCATTGCATGCTCCTCACCTGGTGCGTAGCTGAGTCTCAGCCAAAATGAAGAGGATTTGCAGCTGAAGTCAACAGGGCTGTGCTTTGAGCATGTGAAACTACACACCTTGAAAAACCTGTCTGAAAATAACATGCACACTGAAGGCAAACAAGCCCTGGGAATACTTACCGTCTCTCTGATGAGCAGCACAGTGAGGTCTTGGTCCTGCCCAGCAGCTCCTTGTTCTGGCACATTACTAGAGCCAAGTTCGTGAGAGCCGTGTGCAGGGAATGCCGGACCTGGCTGTTCATTGTCTATTGCTGCCTGCTGACCCGTTTCTTCTGGTGGATGTGCCGGCTGGGGTGAAGCAGGACCTGGAATCGCATCCTGCTGTGGTTCAGGTCGGGGGAAGGCTGGCCCAGGAGCCTCCTCTCCATATGCCCTCAAAGACCCTGGGTCTGCTTCAGGCTGCCCTTGCTGAGGAGCCCAACCATTTACCACAGCATGTGACTCGCCTTCCAATGGCTGGAAGTATGGGTGATCCAGCTGGCTGTTCTTGTGAATCTCGTGGTCTGTGGTAGTTGCAGCAGCTGTTCCTCCAAGGTTTTGCTCCGGCTCCAAGTCCTCTCCTTGCCACCCCTGGGCTTCCACCTTTTCTTCCTGTTGTGGTGGAAGGTCTGCATTTTCCAGACCAATGATTTCTCTGTTAACAACAGGCTGTGGACTCGTCTTTAGTGCTGGAAGCAAACTTGGGCCAGGCTCCTGGTGACTTGCAAGTTCAAACCTGGGGCCATTAAGCTCAGACGGTCCGGGCTGCTGCAAGGCAGAGTTCATATTCTCATCCCTGCTTGGTCCAGCACTGCTCTCCACCATGTGATTATACCGGTCTCCCTGGCACAGCAGAGCTGAATTCTCATCTTGCAGATACACGCTCCTCAATGGCTCCACAGCACTTTTGGATCCTCCTTCTCCCACGGTGTTTGCACCCTGCCATTGAGCAGCAGGTCTGATGACATTGGGACGCAGAAGCTGCTGCTTTGGGGTCTAAAAAGAAGACAGACAAGAGTAAGTAAGAGTTCTTGTCTGCATGTCAGAATCCTTGCTCCAGATGATCTTTTGCATCTAATCAAATTTCTGATGGGAAACAGATTAAAAGTCTGTTTAGCAAGGTGCTTAATAAGACATAAAACTGCAACCCCCATATCTTTGTTTCACTGAATTCCATCCTCAGTCTGTCCCCAGGTGCTAAAAGAACATTTGCCAGAACTGGGGATGCACAGGACTTTCAGACTGGAATCATTTCCTGAGCTCACCTCAGTCCCCACTTCCCTCCCAGTAAAATAGTCTGGGAAGGAGGAACTAACTGATGGCATATTTGCATTCCCACCAATTTATTTAAATAGGCAGGAACCAAAGCTCAAACATTAATCTCTGGCCTTGTTCTTGCCTCTGGCAGACAGACTGCTGTATGCCAACAGAGTTTGAATATTCTCTGCTACTGTTTTCAACTAAGAAACAGAAAGGTCAGCTTCACAACCCATTTTCTCAATACCTCTGGTTACTTTAACAAAAAAGTGGAATATATTCTTAATATAGCTTAGATATGAAATTAGACACTTAAAATAATCAGGGTAAGCTAAAGCCTTTGGCCCTCCTCTGTGTGACTGCCTGTGCCAGTGGAAAGGGATTTATCAGGTGGGCAGGCTTTGTAAAACTGCAAAAATATAAGTGTCTGCAACAGCCCAACAAGAATCCAAACAGCATAGAGGAATATAAAGCATACAAGGTCAAACAAGGCATGTTTTGAAAACTCGTCTTCTAAGGAACATCAAGTCCTCTTACAAAGGACTTTTGTTCCAATCCACCCTTCTGGATTAACATAGATAACTTTATGGAAGCTACAGCCTTCGTTAAGCATAAATTTAACTAGAAGGCAGTTTAACAATCTAGTTCTCCCCTCCTGTGCCCAAAATATGATTAAACACTTAAAGCCAGCAAAATGCCATAATTTCAACGTTCATTTCAGACATCCTAAGTAAATTACTGTAACCGGACAGGACTCTCAAAGGAATGCATCAGATATTTGCACAAGAGTTGGCTATAAATGCCATGAATAAAGCAGGGCAAGTACAAGAATGAAAAATTACCTCTGCCAAGATGACTACATCATCGTCATCTTCCTCATGCTGCTGCTCTGCTGGCGTTTCCAGCAACAAAGGTAATTCTTCATCCGAAGAATCTGATATCATGATAAGACCTTCGTCCCTGAGGTTCATCCAGTCTGGAGTAAAGTAAGTAAAGTTAGCTATTTGCTAAAAGTAAATAACTGAAATTACAGGGCACAAGCACCGAAACATCTGAAAAAGCAATCTTCACATTTGCATTGCAGCAACAGGGAAGAAGTGCTCAAAGGTCACTGGTTCCTCTGCAAGTTACTGTTACGGCCACTCCTACCTCCCTCAGCCCTCTGAGCAAAACACGTGCACAAACTATAGCTCAAGAGATGACGGTGGCACATGCACAGAACAGTCACTCATTGACACTTACACAGAGATTCTTCTACCCCAAACTTCAGCACGAGTCAAGCTGCTGCAAAAATTATTCTGAACAAGCCACATGTAGTACTTTCTAATTTTTGCAGAGAAGTCCCGAACGTTCAGTATCTCAGGGATGATACATTTGCTTTTATTAATGTGCAGTGCATTCTTGAGGAGAGGTAAGGTTCACTGTGTAAGTCAGCCTCTTCTGAAAGAGTGTGACTTTGCAGGAGTACCTTATGCAAGACAGAGAGAGGGCCCCTGACTGTGGGTGCAGAAGATATCCTGCTATTAGATGACAACCTTGTCCCTCAAGGCTTGTCAAGAGTGGAATATAGATGCTACCAAGCACAGACACAGGAACTCAGGAGAGACACTCCAGCCAGAAACAGACAGTTTCTGTACTGCAGAGACAGCATACAACCATGCTTTCCCTACGATTTGACACAACACTTTGGCTTACGCTTTAGCATAAGCATTCACGAGTATTCATTTATCACCTTTCAGGCATACACAGAAAACATCATTTTGAATTCCACTTTTGGAGGAACGGGTGCCAATACATACAGCCCTATGAGGATAGGAAAATGCAAAGCCAACCTCTCTCCTATGAGGTCCTCAGAAGGCTGGAACACCATAAGCCTCTCAGATCTGCTGAAATACCTCTACATGGTGTTCCCAAGAAGCTAGCAATCTGCCTTAAGGCAGTACAACATGAGAAAGACGAGAGACAAATATTTTGCATGTCAGCATAAAATGAGAGAATTTTCTGTAGGTGGCTGTGAAGTAAGTGTAACAGAGCAGCATATGACAGCAAAGCAGACCACTAGTAGGTTCCCATTAACAGCACTCTTGCAAGTTTAGTATCTATGAATCCTGCTGCTTGTGAGCACAGTTTTACAAAGAGAGTTTTGGAAATATGCACAAATCGGTACTCACCTTTTCCCCTGTGACTACGGAAGTTATTCAAGTTAATTACTTCTTCATTTCCACCTCTCTCTGCCATTTTAAACTGCTATACCCAAAAGCGTCAATGCCCAGGCATGGCAGTCAGGCTTGCATGAGGAACTAGACAAAATAAAAACAGGAGAGAGTAAGGCAAACTCAGCAGCACTCTAATCAGGCTTTCCCAAGACTAAGCCGCTAGATCATTTTGGGGGTTCTGGCTCTCCCAGCACAGCCTCTCCATGAGGATATTTTTCTGTACCACCTTCTCAGTGCCTAAAAGCAGACATGTTTCTGTTGTCTTCTTTTCCGACAGTTAAGACACCTGACTGAAGAGTGCAATCAGGCCCGAGAAGCCTCTCTGGAGAAGACAAGAAGATGCTTATAGCTATGCAATCACAGAAAGGAAGGGGAGATGCAATCCCGTCCAGCCAGGACTCAAACCCTCCCCATATGCGGATCTTCTCCTGTTTCCAAGAAGTCAAAAACTTGATGCATCAACTCACATAGCGGTGTTTCTGCCACCATCTACTGGTGAGAGGAGCAAAAGTCACTTGCCTGAGCTGCCACAGGGCAACACCACATAAGCCTGCATCTCAGATGTACCAGTTGACATAATTACAAGCATCCCCTATCGCACTTAATGCCACGAAGTCATACCACACACAAGTGCTGCAGAAATGCTAGCGCCGAGGTGAACAGCCAATGTCAGACCTGAGAGCCTAGCTGTTGAGGAGCTGAACCGTGAAGTGAGCCACGCTGCTGAAACGGAGACACCAGCACCAAACCCTGAATCCCCTTGTGTGCCACCAAGCTGAGGCACAACTTCAGGGGGACCAGAGATGCTTTGAACTCACTTCCACAACGTCCATGCTGCTGACACGTCAGAAGGAAGCTGCACCCCGGCAGGGCAGTATATAAGCGCGTTTTGTGTCTGCACTGTGAATCGGCATGGGAACAAGTCGCATTTACAGAGCACACTTTCTTGCCATCATCTGCTATTTTAAAGAAGAGACCTCCCTGATTTATGACACATCCCCTCCTCAATGAGGGTTTGGTACAAATTCCAGGATACACCACCTGCTCTCAAACCGAAGGAGAGAGCACAACAGGCATCAGGGTCCTTCACAGGACTGAGCTTTTGGGACTAAAATTTGCTACCCCCACCTGTTCTCAGAGAGGCACAGTGAGCCGGCTGGAGGCTCCCAAACAGATTAGGAGATCAGAGGAAACACTGCATCCTGAACAGTAGGTTTCCATTTTATGCTCTGTCAGCTTATAGCTCTCAATTCCCACTATCATGGAGCAGCTGAATACGTACAGGAACTCTGACCACAATTTGATCACTGGAGCAAGAAAGGAGGTCTTTTTATTGAGAAGTATTCATCTCATTATTACAGCACGGAGGAATCTGTATTATTAAATATTTACTGATGCCTAAGTTGGAAAAAAATGGTGGGTCTGCTATAAAATCCTATTTGCTAGTACACAAGAGCAGCATAAATTCCTCCTCAGTAATTCTACTTAACCTCCTCTGCAGGGAGCAGGATTTGCAGTTAGGACAGCAAAACGAAGAAATCAGTTCAGATGCACACTATGCACCCATACCTATGCCTTCCCTCCCCTCCCCCAAGGAACTAGTCATTACCATCTTCAAAATATTCTAATACAGGATAAAATAATAAAACTTAAAAGTTTAATTTAGCGCTTAAAGCCAAAACCCAAGCCACACTTCACAGAAAGCACACGCTGCACAGCAGCGCTGAGAGTCGGCCGGCTTTGGGCAGGAACGCACCCTCCTCCTGCAGAACAGCCTGCACAGACATGGTCCAAAGCCTCGCAGCGTAGGCAGCGGGATAAATGAGCAAGGCGGCAGCGTTTTCCCGTTTGCAGGGCAGGACGCTTGTTTAACACACACAAAGGGTGCCAGCAGCACAACTCAGTGCCTGAAGCAGCCTTCTCCAGAGGGAGCCTCCACCCTAAAGGCTTGGCTACAAACAGCCACGCTTACCTGGTCCCAGCACTGCTGACGGTCCAAGTTTGAGTGGGACATTGGGCCAGGGAACTACAGAAGCCTCTTCTAACCATCATTAACACAATTATGCAACTACCCCTATATTTCAGCCCTGAAACCTCAGTAGCACACCCTATTTCCAGCAAGCAGCTCCAAGAGTATCAGAGGCATACTGATGCTTTGAAAAAGCTTCAAAACCGAGATTTTGGGAGTGTTTCCACCAGTTCTTCGGCTACTGCCTTCTAAGCAAGGAGAAATAAATCTTACTGTATTTGCCAGAATGGCATGAAAGCGCTGTTCTCATCATTGCAGATATGTGCTGGAGCACTGTAAGCATACTTGGTGAAAACCCTGTCCTTTTTAAAAGGTCACATCCACATTATTACAGTTGTATTTTCCCTGGTACTCGTAAATAGCTACCACCTGGTCCTGCATAGCATTTTTCCATCCTTAGCCCTCTCAGTACTTTAGAAAACAAGATCAGTACACTTCTTGCCATTTAAAAGATGGAGAAATGGAAGCACGGAAAGGACCGGTGTGGCCAAGGCCACCAAGCAGGCTAGCAGCAAAGCCAGGAGCGGCACCCAGGCCTCTTCAGTTCATGTACCCATGCCAACCACTTCTGCTTCCCAGCAGGTTGGTCCTACAAAGTACTCCTTGCAACAACCAACAGCCCTGCATAGCTAGCACCCGCATCATCTCAGCTGCCTCCACGCAGGCTCAGGCTCAAAGGAACCCCGTGGCAGGCAAAAACGGCAAAGGATCACTCCAAGCCTGGCTGGGGAGCAACAAGGACATTTGTAAAAGCCACACATCAGTCCTCACAGCATCAAGCAGTGGGGACAGAGGCTAGACAGGTGTCTGCTCGGATTTGCTCTGAGCAAAGCTAAGTGGCTTGGATATTTCTCCCCTACAGGGGCATGCAATGCGTTAGCAGAGTTGGGTATGTGTGGGTGGGTCAACACCACAAATGCTCGGCACAGTCACCAAAAAATCTTCTCCCAAATAGCTCAAATGGTGCTTTGTCCAATGCTGGCTAAACTACAGCTGTTCACATCCAAGAACAAGGGATAAGCCGCAAGACTAACATTAAGACCATATTCTCTATAGGCAACTCTGGTTCCCGCAGAGACAAACTTGCACACTTCAACCTTCAGCATCAAGAAAGAGGTACAGGAAATAATCTGAAAGGAAATCTGGGATAACAGACTGTCTACCCCCCTGTACAAGAGAAAGATAAGCGCACATCACCAAAAGACTCACAGTGGCTTAAAGGCAGGAATATAATAAATAGNACAGACTGCATAAAAACCCAAGCAGCTTAATAAAGCACTGCTTTGAGGGTAAAAGCCAAGCTTCCACCGAGAGCTAGCAATTCATTTTGTCAATACTCAATACAGAGCTCAAGTTTAAACAAATATCTATAAGCACGGGCCAGTTCCATCTAGTGGCATGAATAAGAAGTTTATTCATGTTTATAGCACAAGGCTGCCAAGAACGTGAAGTAACAAGATCAAAGCCACCCTAGGGTCTTGCCCTACATAAACAACATAATAAAAAGCAAGCAAGACAGATGGAAAGAAGCTATCCCACGCTACCTCAGTGATTTCAGTGCCTATTTATAGGTAAAGAATAAGGCTACCTATAACCAAGCTCTAACATGACCATCAGCTTTTTTGCAATACAGTCAAGGACAGGATACTAGAAGCGTTTTAAAAGAAAAAGACCTGGCAGCAGGCAGATATACGCTTTCCAAGCTTCCCCCCCTTTTTCTTAAAAACTGCCACCTGCACTGCAGCACACCAAACTGGATTTGGGACTTGAATCCCTATACAGTATCCAGATGATACGAAACTCCCATCACGACTTCGAAGGCACCCACTGACAGCACAGTGAAGACCGCCACACTGAAGATGTGGTTCCACCAAATCTCCCCTCCGTTTTCCACATTACTCCATGTATTCATGACTCTGCACATCCAAGTTGTTTCACTGCACGGGCAATAAAATCCTCCCTGTTAAGGTTTTTCCTACAGCAACTTGAGAGGAGAACCCCCCATTAACAGAACAGCTACTGGAAAAAAAAAATATCTGAGACCATCAGGGACTTACATATAACTGTTCTCTGAACTGACTGAACTGACTAGATCTCAGACTGACAGTTGAAGTCGCATGTACTTTCCAAAGAAGCTTCTCATACATGCAAAAATTTAATCTACAAAACTGCTGGTCCCAACCACAACTACGAGTTGATGGATCAGCTGCTAAGAGGTGAAGCAGGTCTCAGGTGCACACAGAACGCTTACACAAGGATTTCCAAACCCCCTTCAAAATCCCTGCAAACACCACGTTACATATTTTTAGCCTAATCTAAAAATAGCAAGCATCGGTACTGTGCATATATTTAAACTCCTGGTATATGCAGGCATTTCTGGACTGCAGTAATTGGAGCAGAACTCAAATCCACTCCCTCCACCTCGCATTTGTGCTGCAATTAGCATCTTCAGGTGGTGCTGGAATTTAAAGTGACAGTCAAGGGGAGACCGACACCCCCCCCAGATACAGCGTAATGTATTTCCCCCACCACCACTTACAGCATTTGAAATCTTGAACTCCCACATACCCAAGACGGGACTAGCCTCAAAGTGCTCTTTTCTGGCTCTAGCTCAAGGCAACAGGACTAGACAGAAAGCACTGCCGGGGAGGTAGGAATTGAAATCCCAACCGAAGGAGGGGAAGAAAAAAAAAAGAGCAACTTGAAAGAGATGTCAGCAACATCAAATCATTGTGTGTTTTAGCCTCTCCCCCGTACAGCAACACCACTGTTGCTCACCTACGTTGACAGAAGAGCATCAACTCCTACTTTCTGCCTGCGGGCAGCAAACATGTCTGCTGGGTAGCCTGCAAGCAAGGTGAATTTCTGGCTTGTTTCAAGCTGCTAAAACAAAGAGAAGCTACTTAAATAATGCATGGCTTGTGACAACCAGCAAAATGAAAAGCTAAAAATTCAGCCCTTAAAAAAAAAAAAAAAGCACAACAGAAGGGAAATAAACCAGCCCGACTTACTGTCAAGCATTTCATTGAAACATTTCAAAGGGTTCACGATTTGCTGGGGGCTGCTCCTTGTAACAGTCACTTAGCAAAAGCAGGGAGAGTTTAACAGAGGTTGATCATCTTAAGCGGCGTCATCCCAACCGAAAATTAGAAATCCCCTGATTGTAAGCCCGACAAGAACCACTGTGCACAAACAAGTCCTATTTGTTATGCACCAGGCAGCTACCGCCACTGCATCGCGCCTTGCAAAGGAATAAAGCCAGAGGTTAAAACATGGACCTGAAGCAGGGCTTCTGCTGAGCAGGTTTGCACGGAGGCATGCCCACAGCTCAGGCAGAAGTGGGAAACCACGCTAAAAGAAAAGCATTGGCCCCAGCCCAAAAGCCTTACCCCTGGCCTCCTGAAGATAGGTGTGGGCGGGCAGTGGCTCGCAGGCAAGACCACCTGGTTTGCTAAGAAAACAGTACAACCAGCTCCAGATATCACACAAAAGCTCCTCTTAGGAGCACAGAATGGGAGTAGATTTAGGACAACTGCATCCATGTAGCTCTGCCACCAATTTCTGGACCCGTAGCAAGTGCTGAAGAACAACATACCAGAAGATCATTTAATAACAGAATTGGCTTATAAGTTTTAAAACACTCCCTGTTTCACAAGACATTAGCAGCTGGCTTGGTTTACCAAATGATTTTAGACAAACACGTATGTCCTCTAAGAAGGGGAGGAGAGGATTCCTGAGATTTGAGAAAAATCAAGGAACAGAAGCCAAAGTGAACAATTTTTTCTCCATTAAGAGCCAGGTAATACAGTTCTACTGCAGAAAGCCAGAGAATTGATTTCGTCACACCAAAACGTAAGACACTATAACACTAGAAGCATTGTGTGGCAAGTAAATCAAAACTGAACGTCTACCTTCCCATACGTGCAAGACAACCAACACATGCATTGTTCAGAAAGTATCTCAGAAGAGCGCTGACTATTTCTGCAGCCACACCAGCGTCCTAACCAGCTTCAGAAGCAGTGCTCCAGGCTAGAACATTATTAAGATGGACAAGAGGGACAGGGACTCTTCAAGCTTCTCTGGCAGCAATCACAACTTCTAGTCATCTTACGGAAGTTCCCTATTTCTTACGCAAGAAGAAAAGCCGCACTGCGAAACACACACCGAACCAAGCGATGCCCTTTCCACCAAGGCTTACCACTCTTACCCAAGACGAAAAGCCACACGGTGAAGCTCACACCGAACCAAGCGATGCCTCTTCCACCAAGGCTTACCATCGATGCGAGCTCTCGTGATAACTGCAGAGTGCTTAGCGATCACTGCATCGATGAAAAGCAAACTACGAGCTCACTAACACAGAGCTGTCGGGCTTTACTAAAACCCTGCTTGTGGTTAGAACAAGGACCATGTGTTGTAGCTTCGTGCAGAGCTCTGCTGTGCATTTTTTGCAGTCAATTCTCAGCCAATGGTGTTACCAAGAACACATCGGAAGATACTTTGGAAAGGGAAGCTATGGATGAACAGGGTACAAGCTACATCTATGCATCACTGCTCCGGTCTAATGAAAATTGGTTAGTCAGGAGCAATTAAGAGAACAGATTTTTAGGGACTACTTGGGTTCAAACACCTAACTATACCTTTCCCATTTCGCAAGTCAACTTAGGACTTATAGGAAACATCTTGACTGTCTGTACATCACAGGACTTCTAATCAACCTCATTTGCAGTTCATCATTCCATTAAGGTGACTATCACTTAATCATATTTTTTTGGAAATACCCAATCTCCATTTTTATTGCACCTATTAACACAAAGTATAAGAGGAAAGAAATCTGTCCAGCTTTATCTCATTCACCTAACAGCTGGCCACCTACAATGATGTACAATCCCCAAAATCCAAAACCTCCCTCCCACATCACAAACAGGTGCCAGCTTGGCATTTCGTGTTCAAGCAACAATTCAGTCACTAGCAGCTCAGCACTTAGCTACGGCAGCACATACACACAAAACCAACCTCTTTGGGCTCACAGCCTATCTCCCAAACCATCGTTTTAAAGAACTGTTTTGTTCTGATTTTGTGGTATAAGGGTGGGGATGAACAGAAGAGCACATGAAACCATGTGATTTGCAGCTTTGCCACTTCCAGAGCGAGTTTTACTTCCAGTTTTCTTGCCCCGAACTCACGTGTATCCCAAGAGAGGGGGGCAGAGGCTCCCTTCTCTGAGCAGCACTGTTATTAAACCCACTGGCGTCCAAAAGAGCCGGACTCCACGGACTGCCGGGTGCTGCAGGCACCTGCCAGGGCTCTACATAACATTAATTGCAACCGCCTTCTCTTCCCCATCAACCCAGCGGCCACATGGAAAAGAACAAGAGAAATGCCCTACGTGCCCCAGGATATACATGAGAGTGCTCCCCTGTTACTTGTACTTCATAGAGCTCTCCAGGAGAAAGGACATAGCATTTCCTCTCCAAATCCTTATATTTTTTCTCCTTTTTTCTTTCCTTTTTTAAGGGATCCTGAATGTCACCTTTAAAAGGTATAACAGAACAAAGAAAACCAAGTGCAACCTTTTAAGTAGCTATTTAACAAGTTGGATGCACGTCTTCAGGAGCCTTCAGGTTACCATCTTAGCACCATTTTTCACTGAAGAGGAAACAGAGAAATAAAGGAATTTAAGGTTGCTGGTTAGAATAACCCCAACAGGCTACGGCACTGACATTCACATAGATGAGCAACCAGCACCCTGCTCCGCTTGCAGCCCTGTTTGCAGGGGGCACCAGGAGCAAGAAGAGGAGAGACAGGCTGCACACAACCAGCAAACTGCTATTAAAAGCAGCAGCGAGGGACTAACTAGACCCAGGTCAAGAGGGCTGGAAAGCACAAAGAGTCAGTTTTAGTTGCAGTAACAGCCAGAGGACTTTAAAATCATGAAGGATTGATAGGTTGCAATGGCATCCTAGATGTTAAGCTGCTGCCCAGCAGACCAAACTATGGAAGCAACCATCTAAGCTGCACTTGGGAAGTAGCGTTCCAGAAAAAAAAGCGTAATGCACCACCAGGAGCAAATGTGGAAAGGAAGGGGGTATTTTTTTTTTTTATTTTATTTTAAATGTGACCTGAATCTATCACAAGAAACCTTGCTTTCAGGGATGGCTGCAGTCTGCAAAGCACACCTCACCTCATTTCACAAAGCTGCCGAAAATATAAAAGCTAAGACTTGACCTTGAGGTGGCACGGAAGGAGAAAAAAAACCCCCGACTTACTGCAGTAGCCCACCTTCGCAAAAAGGAAGGTTTCTGTGTCAATCTGCACTGTACTTTTAGAAGTATCGACTTAAAAGCTTGCCACCAACCATTCTAGGTGCCAAACATCCCAGAATTAGGAACTTCCGAAAAGAATGACTTCACAGGTCACATAGTCTGGTTATTACAGCCGCACGCTTTTTTTAAGCCATCTTAAGCATCTGCACTTGCCATAACTTCAAAGGTCAGTGGCCAGTGGTGGCCAGAAGCTGTGGCTTCATGTTAAGAAGGGTTTCACTGCAATACCTGCTTAAGATGGTCACGTTCCCGCACCACAGCTTGTTGTCTCCTCTCGCACGGAGCTCCACCAGCATTTTTTACAGCTTTGAAAATAAATGCCCTGGAAAACTTTTTGTAGGATTCAGATCAGATACCTTCTCTCCTCACACATCCACCATGGCATAAGTGGGAGAACAGAACTAAGATGCTAAAATAAACTGCAAGAATGGGGAAGATCTTAAACTGCAGCCTAACAGTTGACACTATGCAGCCACAGCCGATACCTAACTAGCACTCAAACCACACGCCCTCCTAGTCCGAGATCAGGCACTGCTTTTCAAAGATGCTTTTGAACATTCAACTGAAGGGCTTAAATATGTACAAGAGCCAGCTTAGAACCATACTGAGCCAACAGGCCAAGCTCACTCCACAGTGAAACAAGTCTTAAACTGCCTTAAGTACTGAGAGTACAATACCGACAGAAACCTTGTAAGGCACGTGGAATACTTGAGCAGCGAGTGGACTCGCTCTGCACCGATTCCTGCTAGAAAGAGTAAAAAAAGCTGCCTATTGCACCCAACAACTGCTGCACGAGAAGGACTGCCACCAACCCATCTGAAGAACGGTAACTATGTCCTTACTGCTCAAGCACCACAGGTGACCAGTTGTTACAAGATTTTCAAACCAGCCAGCGACTGCTTTTGTAAAACCAGGTTTTGTTTTGTCTGCAGCCACACGTTAGCCTTGCGGCCAACCGATCCCAGGCCAGCAAGCAGGCTCTCGGCAGCAGAAACCAAGGGCAGCCTTCCAGGCTCACGACAGTTGTCCAGTCTGACTTCATCCATGCCACGTGGCAGCGGCCGTTGCAGGGTTTAAGCAGAATGTGGTAAAATAGCAGAAAAGCAGAGGGTTTGTATTTGAGATAAGCACATCACTACATCAGAACCGAAAACAGTGAAATCAGATCGTGGTCAGATTTAGAGATGCTCCACATCCAGCATTATTATTTTTTGAGACTATAAAAGTTCACAAATGAATTATCAGCTGGCCAGCTAAACAGCAAGGAAAGAAGCACTGCACATGAATTCTCCAGGTCCACAGTCATGCATATTTAGGAGACTACAAGGCACCTAACAATTTCACTCCAAGGGAAACAAACATTTTGCATATGCAAGACTAAGAAAATCACTACAGGCCACAGCTAAGAGGTTACGCAGGCTGCAGTGAGACCATTTGCTAAGGACACGACTGTTTTCAGGCTGTAAATTTGCGTGCCTACCCCTTAGTCATCGCAGTCAAGTGTCCAACACTGTTTAAGCCCTCACATAGAAGAATATAAATTCTCTTCCTGGGTGTTGCAACAGTACAACATCAAACAGATTATTTAACCATCTGGGACGGAGGGTCAGTAAAAGCAGCCACAAACTGCTAAACAAACACAAAAACATTAAGCTGAGGAACACTCTTCAGACACTGTGTTCAAGTCAGAGGTGCGTTCCAGCCATTGCAAGCTGGTCTGTGCTAGTCGTGGCTGATCCAAGGGCACCTCCCAGTTTATACACAATGAAGCCGGCTCCACTACAATAGGATTCCGGTTTAACAATATATAGAGAGGACATGAACTGTTTATGCTAGCCAAGTTACTGTTAATGGGTCTTGCCAGTCTTGTTCATCTGTAGCTGGAAATCCTAGCAGCAGGGGAGGTATGAAACGCCCTATACTGCTGGTTTCCTGCAAGGGAGAAAAAGCTTCTTTTCCTGCCTCCCCATTATGCTGCTGCTGTCATCTTCCTCAAATTGCATTACAGCGCACTGCAGGGAGAGGAGGAAAGTATTCTAGGCAGCATCGCCACTCTGCTGCGGGCAGCTGTCAACATCGCTGCCTGTTCCACTCTGCTATCCCACTGTAACACGTTTATCCAACAACATTTTGTACTTGCCACGGGTATGTGGTTAAGTGCTCCTGCCGCTACCGGCCTTCGGGCACCTTCAAGCAAAAATGATCTGCAAGAGAGGTTTCCCTCCCCCCTCCATCAAATATAAAAATGCATCACGTCTTTGGGATGGTATTTGGAAGTAGAAGTGTAAATCTGTTCCCAACTCTGGTTTTGCACAGGCTGCAAAAAGCCAGCCGCTGCCTTCCTTTCTCCAATCAAGAAACAGCAATAAAGGTGCCCACAGCTTGGTAAGAGCATGTCAGTATTGACGAAGCAGTACAGGAGCCTTGTGTGAGAAGCGCTTTAGACAAAGTGTATTACTTGAGGCCATTTTCCATCCTTATATTCCCCAAACAAAGACTCTAGCTAGTACAAATCCTGATCACCTTATACTACAGAGTAATATCACATGATGCCTCTACAGATCTTGTCCAAATGTTTATCTAAATAATACAAACAGTAGCTTGGCCTCCTTACAGAGGTAAGCAGACCAAGTGTGAGCAATACAGCACTTGTCCTCAAAAGCCAACTGAAAACATTTCAGGTCACCCTGACACCTACATACGCTCCCAGATTTATTTCAGCTCATCAACTTTGCTTCTCGTTATGAGTGATGATGACAGCCTCCAAAAGTCACCCTGTGAACAGACCGACACCACCGGCATCAGCAAAGGAGTTGGGCTCCCCCAAAGCCAGCGAGGAAGCCACGCTTAATTTAAATGTCCCCCAGCCTGGGTCAGAAACACTACGAGATGGCACCATGACTCAGGGCAGCAGCTGCCCCGTGTTGAAATCTTTCCCCAAAGCCCAATGCTTTTTCCACTTAATCAGACACTGACAGTTCCCATCACGAAGGTGGGGGAGGAACCACAGTGGTGCTGGTAATTAGGAGAAAGGTGTCATCCAGCAGGAATACGATTTCTAGTCCTCAGGAATTAAGCTTTCTCAAGGATCGTTATGAATTTAAAACCACCACAAGATCTTAAGCACTGACCCAGAGGAAAACCATCACTCCTGAGATATTCCAAAATAAACCTGAAATTCTATAAAAGTGACATGAAGGCTGCTGAGAGTGAGATTATCCCAGCTCAGTAAAACATTCCTTATTATCTCACATCTCAGTGCTTTGGCAAGGATAACTTAATCAAGCCACCAGGACACTGCTAAGTGGCCTCTTTCTCTTTTTCCTGTTCTCCCTGCCTACCCCTCCCCAGTTTCCCAGACTTCCCCATCCCAGCAACCTGCTTAAAACAAAACTACTCTACTTCTTGTGAGACCAGTGCTGATCAGCACATTATTTAGCTCCATTTCAAACACAGGAACTATCACGTCAGTACACAGATAACCTTATCTCCTGGGCTGCTACTGGAAGATAGCTAGTGTCCCGAGCCAGCTGCGTGTTTCACACCTTCCACTGCTCACTGTACTAAAAAAAAGGCACCTACCCCGTCGGGGATAGATCCTACTGAGAGTAATTGAAGTTACACGTACCAGCTTGAAAAGCCCACCCATCCACCAAGGCATGCAATACACAACGCTATTATTTTAGTGCACACACAGACTTCTGAGACTATTAGCGCCTCTCCTTTAAGTAGTTAAGAAGATGTCTGAATTCAATAATTTAAATGGAGACTTAAAATATCTCCAGACCAAATCTACATGCAAAAAAACCCCTAGCTTCTGATGAGAGGAATTAGCGGCGCAGTTCTGACTGTCCCAAAAAGAATGCAGCCGGCGGCAAGCCCCGACGCCCATCGCCGCGCCGAGCTGCCGGCGCTATGACACAGTAAACCACTCACAATGACTTTAAAAAGAAATAAATAAAAATAAGACACCCATTCCAAATTAATGAATGGGAGCTTCTTCCAGCAGGCACTAAAAAACACCCAGAGGGCTCCAGATCTCTCGCACTTGGGTTTGTGCTACTCCGGCTTGCTAATCAGCTCCTGGCCCCCGAGATACGCTTCCTGCCTCTCTCCAGCTGCGCCGAAGTTGCGTGCTCGCTCCACCTATTTTTGCCACAGGACTTTTTAATGATTTGTATCCAATTTCAAAGCATAAGCCACGCTGCCAGTGATCATAGCTCGCTGGCGGCAGTAACGCCCACTGCATTCTCAGGCAGACAAAGCATTGGTCTACCCAGGAATTTGGACTTCCGAGGCAGCTTCTGAAACACAAGCCCAGGAACAGGCTGCCAGCACCCTGCTGGAAACCAGAATGTACCTTATCACCAGTAAGCCTGCCCCAACTGCTCTTCCAGGAACTGTTATTCATGCCCTGACTTACGCAGCTACCCAAGAAGGATGCCTGCAGCCAGGCCGACAGGAAAACATCCTAGGAAGGAAAGAAAAAGAGATGGAGGAAGGCCCATTACCAAAATGCAGCACTACCAAGCGGGCTGAATGTCTCTACAGATCTTCAGGAAGTGGGTCTGAGTCCTTTCCCAAGCCTTGGTATTCCAGGCACAAACTCCTGTCAAGATGATTGTTTATTAACATCTAGTCACACCATGCAGACACCCTGCACATGCAATCTATTAAGATGTTTACAATATCGAAAGGCCTGATGTAAGGCAGTGGAATTTTTGCACAGCATTCGTCCTAGAAATGAAAAGCTCAGATTAAAGCTGTAAATCCCACAGTTCTACAATTCAAAGCTGTCCCTGCAATTCTACTAGTCCTAAAGTAAACGGGTCCCACTATACAGTTTGTGCTGCACATTCCTACGGCACGGTACCTGCACAGGGATGTACTAGAACCTGCTCAAGATTTGGGTCTGCAGAGTGACGGGTCTCAAATGTTCTCTCTCACCTTCCAAACAGGTCACTGGAGCCAAAAAGCTCTTACGCCATCCTCTCTGGGAGCAGGAGGAGGCCACTCTATAACCGAGCGTGCAAAGTCCCGTCTATCCACCTGACCAGGGACACCTGCCTTCTCCTCCACTGCTACTGCTGGAAACCTGCAACAGCTCTGAAGGACATCAATCGAGAGAGCAGAAATTGTAAGAAAGAGGAACCAGCCACCACAGAGCAGAATAGAGAAACGGGGATCTGCTTGTAGGTCTTAGCACTAATGCTGCCTGTGCCTTTCAGCCACCAAGGCAATTAGCTATTGCTTTTAGGTTTGCTGCCCGAAATAAAGCAAGAAGAGCCCGCTGTTCTGCATAGCGGTCACTAAGCTGGAAAAGAACCACAAGAAGAGGCACTGCAAGAAGCACAAAGACAACCGAGCTGTAGTCCCTCAGCATTATGCCTCGAGAATGGAAATAAAAGCACACAGCAGCAACATTAGTTTTTCTTTTTTAAAAAGCACCAGAGGTCTCAAACCAGTGACCGAACCGTAACACTTCATGTAAGAAACTGAACCTTGCCTGACGAGCGGTAAGGAAGCTGAACAGAAACATTGACAACTAAACTTATTCACATGAAAGCTACGTTTATGGTATAAGCGTTTTTCAATAAGACTCTAAGATGAGGTACTAGAAGACATTCGAAGACAACACTTCAGGTCATAAAGCAAAGGTGAGATAAAAAGAAAAACCTCCCAGGCCAGACTTGCAGGCGTGAGCGGCCGTTATCCACCCAACGGCCGCGCAGGGGTTCCAGCAAGCGCAGCTGCGAAGCCAGCGGATCCGCGAAACGACGGCGACTTTTTAAGCCGACCTACGTTTCGCTCATCCCAAACCGACGTGCGGGAGCGCTGCCTGGGCGAGCTCACGCTCCTCTCTTCACGCGCACGCTGGAGTTAGCTACAACTCTTTGGTTTCAGAATACTTTGCATGAAAACCTGACCTTCCTCCGGCCCTTTGGGGGGAACGAGCGCGGCTCCAGAGGCAGAAACGCCCGTCAGAGATCTCCGTTATATAAACGCCGCGTACGTTGGCGCTTCCAGCGTTCGCTCTCTCCCACCACGCTGAGCTAGCAGTCAAATTGATAGGGAGAGGAGGAAAGCGGAGGAGGAGGAGTATCTCTTACACAGATCCCTCAACTCTGAGGCCAGCTGTGTTTTGGGTTTCTTTTCTGCAGCGGCTCTCACAGCAGATACCCGAAATGTCAAGACGTCCCAACGGCACCAAGTGTTTCCACAACAAGCCAGGGGTCAGAAGCAAAGAACCAGCTCACATCCGCCTCTCCCCACCGCAGCCGACGCTGTTTTTCTTCCTCAGCATCAAGACGCAGGCCGGGGTGCCTGAAAGGAGCCGGTGAGGAGAGCCCACGGAGAGCAGCGCCGGGGAGCCCTGGGGTGCCCCCCACCCTCTTCACCTCCCTACGAGGCGG
>WAAD01028240.1:103264-156081 GCA_013389945.1 Fregata magnificens
CCCTATGGGGTGCTCTGCCGGGGGAGGGGGGGGGCAGGACCCTTATGGGGGCGCTCTGCCAATGGGGGGGGTCAGGACCTCTATGGAGCTGCTCTGCTGGGGGGGGAGGACCCCTATGGGGTGCTCTGCCATGGGAGGGGTGCAGGTCCCCACGGGAGTGCCCTTGTGGGCTGGAAGCCAGACCCCGGGGTGATCCCCCGCCAGGGCTCTGCTGCCTGTCAGAGGCATGAAATTGTGGTTTTGGGGTACAAAGTGGCTCTAGATCAGAGCCGTGGGGCGCTCTGCGCCCTCGCTACCTGCAGTCCAGGGTGGGTTTACTTCCCCCATCACCAGTGTTGCTAATTCAGCCCAAAAGCACGGGTGAAGCCAGGAGCTTTCTGTCTCCCATACATTGCTCGTAAGGACCCAAACTGGTCCATGGACTCTTCTTGCCTCCCTGGGGCCCACAAACTGCCTCCTTCTCAGCACCGGATCAGTGGGGGCTGGTTCCCATCCCAAAAACTCCCTGAAATCCAGCAACCCTCGTCCCCCCACTCACCTGGCCGCGGGACAGAGCAGCTTTGGGGACAAGACACCACCGTGAATTTCTGATGACATTAATTTCTCCTTTGATACCTGGTTACAGGGAGCTGAGCCCCTCGGGAAGGGCGAAGGCTGAGCCGCATGCCACTCCCACGAAGCCTTCCAGCCCAAGGCCGAACCAGCACCGCAGACCTGGAGAGACCCAGGAGATGGGGAAAAATAAAAAAGAATAGTAATTAAAAAAACAAGTGTCATCAGAAAATGATCCATCTGCACTGACAGGCGTTACGGAAGGAGCGGGGCAGGGGTCCAGAGGCAGCGGGAAGGGCTGGTGGGCAGCTGGGGCATCCCGGCATCCCTGCCGCAAGGGCAGAGGGACAAATCCCCCCTCCATCCGGGCTGGTCCCCCACCTCGGGAGGCAAATGGCTTTTCCAGGCAGCACTGTGGAGAGCGGAATTTCCTCCAGAAGAGCTCCCAGGGGCGGCTCTTGGCGAGGGAGGACGGAGCCAAGCACGTGCATCTCGGTGCGCTGCCACCCCGAAAATGCCACCACCCAGCCCCACACCTCTTCCAAAAGCACCAGTGACCTCTTGGTCACCTCCCTCCTCGGCTGCATCCTGGCCGCCATGTGCACGGTGGGGGTGGTGGGAAACATCTACACGCTGGTGGTCACCACCATCTCCACGAAGTTCACCGGCTCCACGGAGGTGTACGTCATCACCTTGGTCCTGGCTGATCTGTACTTACCCGCCATCCCCTTCATGGTCTGCACGTACTTTGTGCGGGACTGGTACTTTGGAGACCTGGGCTGCAGGATCCTCTTCAGCCTCGACCTCCTCACCATGCACGCCAGCATCTTCATCCTCACCATCATGATCACCCGAGCGCTACCTGGCCATCGTCAGACCTCTGGACACCCTGCGCAGGTCGAGGCACCACCGATGGGTGGTCACCTGCCTGGCGTGGCTGATGGCCCTCCTCTTCGCCCTCCCCACCGTGATCCTCATTGACCTGCGCACCAGCCACTGTGACGCGGTGACCAAGCGCACGTGCCACCCCACCTGGCGGATGGGAACCTACAAGGTGTATCTCACGGTCCTCTTCAACATTTGCATCCTCACCCTGAGCATCATCATCTGCTGCTTGTACACCAAGCTGGCTAGGACCTACTGGAGGTCCCAGCGGGCTCTTGTTCTCAGCACCGAGGAAACCGGCCGATGTCCCAAGCAGAAGGTCCTGCGTATGATCTTCAGCATCGTGCTTGCTTACTGGGCTTGCTTCCTGCCCTTCTGGCTGTGGCAGCTCTTCAGCATCTCTTGGTACGAGCAGGGGGACCGGGGTGGCACCACCATCGTCTCCATCAACCTCCTCATGACCTGCCTGGCCTACAGCAACAGCTGCCTCAACCCCTTCCTCTACATGCTGCTCTCCAAAAATTACAGCAAGCACCTGCGGAGCCGGCACCAGGCTGCCGCGAGCCTGCCCGCCCCCCAACCCCTGCTGTGCTCCCGGCCATCACCCGGCTCCCAGGGGACTCTGGAGAGGACGGGTGCTCCCTGTGAGAGGTGGGTGCCCGTGTTGCACGCTGGCGTGCCATCGGGTTAAGCCCTTCTGCCAGGGAACACGGCGCTGTTGCTTCCTGCGTGAGGCTGGTAAGAGATACCGAGTACGGTAATAAATAAAAGAATAAAAGTTGGCTCCCCTGCGGTGGGGCGGCTCCGATCACCGCACTCGCCCTGAGCCTTTTGCTAAATGCCTCTCTCGCAGTTAAGTTTTTATCTGGGAGCTCTATTGAAAACTAGTTTATTGCCAGATTAGTCTGAAAAACAATTTCCCGGAGGGAATTGGGGCTCCAGGCTCCCACTGCAAGTCCTCTGGAAACCGCTTTTCCGGATCATTTCAGCCAAACCCTTTCAGATGAGCCGTTTGCCGAGGGCTCCCCGCGGACCATCCTCCCACACTGCCCACGTGCCACCACCGTCTCCCCCATCCTGCAAAAGGGGGATGAAATTTCAGTGCCTGGGAAGCGGGGGGAGCTCCCCTTGGATTTCCACCAAAAAGCAAAGGCATAAGGAGCCCCAGCACTGGGGGTCCCCACTCTGAGCAATGCACGTGGGTGCTGGGGAACCCCACGCTGTCGTCATCCCCCCCCCCACCCCGCGGCAATCGATGCTCGTGGAGGTGGAGTGAGTGACACGGAGCCACCCAGGACGCTAGATTTCCCTCTCGGCCGGCGGCTGTCTCGGGTGGGGACCCCGCTATGGGGAGGTGGCAGGGGCTCATGCAGGACGTGGGCTCAGCCCACCCACGGCTGCAGGAGCTGGTGCTGCAGGGGGTGAGCCCTGGCCCTCCCAATGCCCAAACACAAAGGACAGCGCAGGCACCTGGTGACAGTAAACACAGCCCACATCAGACAGCAGGGATCAGTCCCTTTGGATAAAGGACCTTCACTTGCTACTCCTGCAGAGCCGGACCAAGCAGATCTACCCGTCGGAGCATCCAGCCCAGAGCCACATCATGCAGACATGTCACCGCCCCTACCCCTTCCAGATCCATAGCAAAATACAAAGCATCAGTCTCACGCATCCTTGGTATGCTCAGGAAAAGCTGCCCAAGCCCAGCATCACCAGCCACCTCCCTTTGGGGTCAGCGGGGGCCAGACACGCTCCCGGACCTGACCTCTGCGGGACTTCGATGGCAGGTCTTGCCTGGCCGCGTCCAAGACTGGAATCGGGGGAGGCAGCCGGACTCATTTAATCAGCATCCAATTAAAATTTTATTTCAAAATCTTCCAGAACAAATGCTTTACACCAGCCCAGGAAGATGCAACATAGAGTAACTCTCTGACCAGGGTTACCTCTGTAGAAGACACCAGGTTGGACCAGCATGACTCAGGTTGCTTATCTTTTCCACCTCATCACCATGCCCAGAAGGTTTCTCTCGCAGATCTTGTCCTAAAACCAGGCCAAATACCACAACCAGTGCCAGGGTCTCCCCGGCCCTCCAGGAACATTTTTCTCCCCCCTCCCTACACAGGGACCACTGTGTCTCAGCCATATGGTTTCCAGTCGCAGCCTGACCTGTGTTTCAGGTGCCAACTGCTTCTGGATCTGGGACAGAGATCAGCAAACTTGGCACGACTCTCCTGCAGCCATCTGCGAAGCCACGCTTACCCACCCCTGAAACACCCCTCTTCTGCAGGCCATAAAAGCCAGGTTGTGGTGCAAGAAAACATCTGTCCTTCTCAACCTGCTGGTGCCTAACCTCCTTCCCGTCATGTTACATCCAGCCAGGAGCTCTCCAGGCAGATTTTCTTTTATTGCATGTCTGTGCAACACAGCAGCGTCCTGGTCCCATGTCGGGGGCTGGTTCTCTAGAGGGATATAAGCAATGAAATAATGCTGCAGCCAAGGCTGGGAGAGGGTCCGCAGGACAGGTGGGCGTTGTTTGCATCATCCATCCAGCAAGTAGTTGTGAGATTGCAGAAGGGGGTTATAAAAGTTTATAACCCCCTCCTGCTCTTGTTTGATCTTGTTTCAAATTAGCATGATCAGAAAGACAGGCAGCATCCCCTCCTCCTCCTGCCCTCCATGCCCCACCACACCTGAAAGGATTTCATCTGTGATTATTTATTGGCAAAGCTTTGGGGTTTTCGTTTTACCCTAAGCCACATGTGAAGAAAGGCTGAAAAGGGAAGCAAGAGGGAGGGTTTAGCTAGGCATCAAACTGTAAAGCACCAACAGAAAATATAAAGAGGTTTGCTTCTGAATTAAAACCCATTCTGCCGTGTCTTTTTAAAGTACATACTAGTGGGCAGGGGCTGTCTTTCCCTGAGCAGGCAGACTACCCAGGATACAGGAGCATCATCATAAATCGGAAAAGAAATTGCTGCTACAAGACCAGTGCTCCTGCTCATAGTCTGGCTTTGTACGTCCTGCAGAAAGAGGAAAAACTGGAAAATTTAACTTGAGGAATTTAATTGACTGGCCAAGCTTCCATAAAAGAGACAATTACTTGAGCTCTATAAGATTTCTTCAGAGAAATACTAATTTTTTATCATGTCTTCAAAAAGTTCACGTAGTGCAGACGTCCTACAGCGACCCCTCTACAGCTTACCACATCCACTGGAGCTACAGGAATCCTCTTTTCTCTTAGCCATGTCCACATACCAAAAGGATACCAGAAATCAGGAATACTTCCCCAAAAATATTTATTAAAGAAAACACGAAGCCGGACCAGTGTTTGACAGAGCACTGAAGAACTGACAGCATTTCTTGCTCTGAACCACCAAGCAAGAGTTGTTCAGTCCCTGCCGCTGGCTGAAACAAGGGGGTGGGCAAAACCAGCTCCCCAGTCGTCTGCTCACTGTATGTTAGTGCATTTGATCACATTGTGAAGTTCCTCAAAGAATAAAAAACATTATTGAATTGTTCCCCCCTCCCTTTTTTAAAAAAAAAAAAAAAAAACCCAAAATATACATGGATTAAAGAAATCCTAGCTTTCAGCTTTAGAGAGGGAAGGCTCTGCTGCAGCCCACACTGATACTCAGCACTGAATGATCACTGCCAGCACTGTCCTCAGACTCGTACCCATCTTTCTCCACTTGCAAAACACTACTAATTAGAAAAAAAAACCAAACAGGAAAGCAGAGATTCATCAGCATTACTGAAACTTTCTCCAACTCTCATTAAGGGGGGGGGTTATAATTTCTTTCCTGAAAACTGAAGTTTTGGAAAAATAACCGGACAAATAATAAGGTAAGAAGGGAAAAAGATTAAGGCTGGTAATTAATCAGTTAAGGAATGAATGAAACAAAGTGTTCTACCTGGAAAGGAGGACTTCTATCTGGGCAGTCCATATAAATCTGTTAAATCAGTTGCACTTCCATACCTTGTCCACTGAGTTAGCTACCACAACCACAATCCCACCGCAGAGGTGCTGGTACTCAGAACAGCGTGAGCCAGTTTTGTGAGAAAACACTGATGCTCAATATTCATGAGAGACCAGTCACTGCTAACACCAGGACAGGTTCATCACACTGAACTCTGTGACTGTCAAACAAACGATTTAAAAAAAAAAAAAAATCTTACTATTTTGTAATGCTACAGAATTTTTAATGACACCAATATTTTTCTGTTGTTGCTGCCTTTAACACTCTGCCTTCATCCTCTACCCCCATCTCCAGCTAAGCTAAGCACTACCACTACTCTTTAATTACGAGCATATCAATTTTCCTGTGACTTCCATGAATACTTTAACAAACAAAATGGTGGATACCAAGAGTTTAAAGTTGTGAGTTTATTGCATATGTAACAAAAATGAACATGACCTCCTGGGTCCAGCCTACTATACAATCACTGTTTATTCCAGCTGGTTCCATAACCACATTAAATAGAACTAGTATTTCTTTAAATACTTTGATTTAGACATAAAATGAAACATTAGTGTACAACTTTCACAAAATAAATCTGCAATAAAAACAGTGGGAAGAATAACAAGGATAGCAGCAATACTTAAACATGACATTACAAAATAATAAATTAAAAAATACATTATAAAGTGGTTGAGGAACAAAAAATTAACAAATTAAAACCAGATCCATACTGTGTTTCTGGGAACTTGCTGTGCCACACGGCCCTGAACCTGGGCACCGGCTCCAGAGGGCCCGGTGGCTGGATCACTAATTTACAAAATCTGTTGGATTTCATAACCACCTCAACTTGAACTAAGTCCATACTGCTGAGCAAACGCTGATTTCACCATCTGGAGCTTTGAGCAGCCTTTTTGAAGCAGGGTCTTGTCTAACATAATGCCCAAGTTAACGCTAACATTCATAAAACAGTCTCGTTTCTTCCCGATTTAAAACACGAGCAAAAAGTGGTGGTTTCCTACATCCCTGAGCATATAGTATAGGCTGATGAGCAATATCGGGGCAAGCACTGAAGGTCTGTGCCAACGGACCAGCTTTTAGGTTTGCCTTTAGGACAGGAACAAAAGACACACTGTACCTTGTATTTCCTTCAGGTCAGATCCAAGAGTATCTGTGTACAAGACGGAACGTGTAATGACAAAATGAACACCAAACTTGATGTTATTCTTTGGGCAAGTTTGAGATGTAACAACCAGTTCAAGTGCTGGCAGACCAAGTGGGAATAAACATACAAATTCAGACAGCTGAGGTTATCCGAACAGCTCCCGAGACCTCAGAGAGTCAATGGCTCAAGCCATGCAAACTCTTGTTCGTATTTCATCCTTCCCCGGCCTTGAAACCAGCCATAGGAGGAACAAGCCAGCGCTTAAAACCCATTCTGCCCCACTTCTTTATTTTCCTCCACCCACCCAACCAGCTTTAAGGCCTGCCTCAAATGCATGTACAGAACAATACAAAAAAATGTCTTCATCGTCACTGAAGTGGCACGAAATTGCAAAGACAACACGACGGGAGAGGCGGTGAAGCTGTTTAAAAGAGAACTGAAATAATTAAAAAGATAGTGCCCTATTCTCATTACTGTCAGCATGGAGGAGGTACCTTGACAAGGGCTTTTAAATACAGCAAAAAACAGACGGACTTTTCAAAACAACAATCCTTGCCTATTCTTATTTTGTGCATTCAATAAAACACTGACCTAGCAAAGACATTAGGAACTATCATATGTCAACTGTGTCATTGACATAAAGCTACTTGACCTATAGCTCTCCGAATCAAGGGCCTTTACCCTCACCTCGCTTGGTTTTTACTGAGCCAGTTGTGCTGCATGTAGAGCTTGCGTGATAGAATTTTTGTTAGTAGTGGGCTTTAGTATCTGGGTTTTTTAAACTCTTTTAGTGAAAAATCCACATGAGACTGCATGCAAAGCTTTTGGGCAATAATCCATTTTGCTTTTTTTCCTATCTGACTGGTTTATTGCACATTCAAAAGTACTGAAAGGATTAAATACACTCTATGAACAGGTACGACTTCACAGCCATTTTGAAAAGCCAGGGCTGTGGGGATTCTGCTACTCAGCCCAAGACCGTGCAGATGCTTCTCTGCAGACAGTTGCATTTCCTCTCTTTTCTGCAAGAGAGTCACACAGTTTCATTTATGTCCCAACAACCAGTACTGCAGAAACTGGTCCCGAAGTGCCAAAAGATTCCTACAGAACATGGGTCTAAATACGCCTCTCCTGTACAGTCTTGCAGGATGAGCATCTTTAGCCACCCCGTGCAAATCTCACAATATGGTACAATTTTACACCTCCAATGCAAACCTTACTCCCAACAACACATCACAAGAATTATGATCAATGGAAAAAAGAAAACCACAAACAAACAAAACAGAGAAAGATGCCAGGGTTTTGACAAGTGTCTACTTTCTGTCCTATCACAGTTTAAAGCTATTATCAAATTCAATTAAAAAAAGACAAAATAGAAGTATTCCAGTAGACGTCTTCTAAGAACGATCTCTTATCCACAGCTGAATTTCAATGCACTATTCCATAAACATAACATCTGTTAAATGTTTCAGTAATGAATCTCCTAAAAATCAGGCTTGCCAAAGAAAAAAATCCTATACAAGCAAGTCTGCTTTACTTAAGTTTAGACGTGTTTGATAGATAACTGGGTCTTTCTGAAGCCGTGTTATTTGTTAAAATACTGTCTCATCTTGGTGTGCAAACTGGAAAAAGTGTTAGTGATTCAGGTATTTGATTTGCTTTTGTTTCCCCTCGGAAGTCGTTTTAGCAATGTGTTAAAGAACGAACCTTTTTAATATTAGTTTCAGATATTTGAAAAAAATAGCCTTATATGGCTCTCTGGAGAAATTTTCATCCCTACAGAACTGAAGTCATAAATTCTTCCAATAGCTTTCCATAACATTTAAAAATGTACTCACTATGTAGTTACCCTTTTACCTCAACCTCCAAGTAAACCTTTCCCAAGGCCAAAAACTTCAGAACAGAAGTCTGCTCTGTTAACTTAGCTTTTAGCGATTTCCATGTGAGTCTTAGAATTCGAAGTCACACAAACACATCTCAGGTGAAACAGTGGCACAGAAATCACAGCTTTGGGATTGAACAGATTTTTATCCTCCGTCTCCTCCTTACAAGGCTTCTCTGCAAGGTACTTATATCTGAATGAACAATGGAAAGTAATTCTGCAGGAAGAAATAATTGTTTTCATGTGCAAAACAATTAGATTTCAGCCAGGACAACTAAAAAGAAATCATACAATACCATTTAAGCTGTCCCAGATTCCTTCACTTTTCTCAAGGTGAGCCACAGCTTCCACTGGGAGCTTCCTGCTAAGGCAGAGCTTGGATTTCTTTACCTTTCAGTTAAATGTTCATATGGAGGTATTTTCTGCTAGAAGTTTACTTTTTAAACAGGTGTTTAAAATGTGCAATGCAAATTCCAGTGCCAGTCAGACACTCTGCACCCGCTGGACTCTACAAGGGCTCAAACTTGATTTAAGACAAACTAACCAGGTACACCTACCAGTTTCAAGTCCTCAGCAAATCAAGCTCATTCTTAATTACACTTTGATTCTCCTATTAAAAAAATCCCACAGGTCACTGACCCTATCACAATATGTGTTACAAATCTAGCAGAATATCCTGTGTAACCAAAGCCAAATGCTGAACTTGGCTGCATTTCGTTTTATGGGGGATGGAAGAAGAGGGAAGGGGTTATTGTAACAAAGGGGAGAAAATAGAGTTGGAAACCACCAACAAAAGCCCCTACCCCCACCCTCATCCACCAATGGCGGAAGGGAAACAGCCCCATCGCTAAGTTGTCTAGAGTTCTGATCCTTCAGACAGCTTAGCAGGAAGTTCACAGCAAGCTTCTTCTAGCTTTTGATTTGGTGGTCCATGAGCTAGCATCTGTTTCCTTTGGTTGCTTTTTCACTCCACAGCAAACCCACATGTCTCTTCCACAGCTGTCAACAGCTTCTCATAAAGCTTCTCGTATGACTCATAAGGCGGAATGTCAATCCGGTTAAAGCTAGAGGTAAAATAACAACACATTGCAGCATATGAATCTAAAATATTTATTGAAAAAAATAATCTACATCAGCTACATATAGATAGAATTTGTAAAAATCAAAGAAAACCTCAGCCACTTCGGTGGCCAAAGGAGACAAGAAAAAAACAACTGTACTTCTGCAGCAGGAATGCACGACTCAATAGGGCAGCGTTTGGGAGGAGGAGGCAGGTGGCAGATGCATGAGACTTGCAAATAAAGCAAGACATGAGACAGGCCTACACCCTGCTCTGCCTGCAGACAATCTGTGCCTCTGCTGAAACGATTTCCTGTCTCTGATAGAGTGAGACTTCCATACAAGAGCTCAGTTGTGTGCCTATACTGTACCAATAGCACACTTTTCCTACATTTTACATCTGAAAACTATTCTTTGTAACCCTGGATGAGGACTCACTGCTGTGAGGCACTTCTCGGTGAATATTTTTGTTGAATGTGTAAAAATAAACTTATAAGCATCTCACTATCCAGAGTAATCAACTCTGGGATAAACAAAACCCATGGATAGTATAGAAGACAAGTCAAGCTATAAGAAGAGAAGTTGATTATTTTGCTGGCTGCAGAGTACAGGTATTTCCAAGCTAGCAGAGCACACTTCGATTCATCTATGCATATCACATGGCTAATCCATAGCCGGGACCAACAGAGATGACTCCTTTAAACCAAGACAAAGGGAAAGCGAGTACCAACATGCAGAATGTTTTCATCTTACCAAGTGTGGGCTTTTGGAAGGTTGTCTGTGTTTGCATCTATTAAATGGATGGTAAACAATCTGGGTCCTGCAGCGCCTGTAGAACCTTACAGACAGACATTCTAGTTAATGCACTTCAACAAAATGTCATTCATGCACACAGATTTTGCTACTTCTAAAAAGGCAAGAGAGAAAAATCACAGTTCCAGCTGCAAACATAAGTATGTCATAGGCTAAATCTGCAGATCAGATTTGCAGCTGATGAAGGGATGGCAGAAGCGTTAGGGCTGTTCGTGACAATGAATTTGCAGACTAGTGTTTTGGAAAGCTGCTAAATTTTATATTAAGAAAGTTGCACCTTCAAAAATGAAGAGACTTAAGTGCAAGAAGGTTTTCCTTATGTATTTTAATTTTGAATATAAGTTTATTGTCAGCCAACAGATGGAACCTTACCAGGAGAATCACAACTGCCTAGGACACTGCCACCTTTGCTGACGACAAAAATCGCAATTTTCAGGAACTTGTTTTAAAGTCTAATGATTTTTTGCCAAACAACAAAGGGAATACACTTTTCATGTGAAAAAGTTGTTTGGTCAGCTCTATAATCATGTGCGTGCTTGCATGCAATTATTTTAACAGTCCACAGAGTTGTAGGAGACTGATAAGCTAATATTGACATCAGTCAAAGTGCTACACTATGACAGATTGACCAGCTTGTATCACTATCAGCAACGGCTAAAGTGTTCGCCATCAGCAGTACTGCTGACAAATGAAAAACTGCTCTTGGGATCTAAAGTCTGTAAGTGCTTGAGTTATCCAGTAATACAGTGATATTCTACAAGGGGCTAGTAAATACCACACAATTTTTATCTCTGTCTCCCACCACAGATAAACTTGGCCTCCACATCAGTCACCTTGTAAAGCCTTGAAACCTTGAAGTGGGACACGCGTCGAACCCGTCACAAACTGCAGCAGCCTTGCCCTTCTTTCTTCATCAAATGTTTCCACTGCTTGCCAGAACCACTTCACGATATTGCTATCTGCCATGCAGTGCTTTAGACGTGTGTTTGACTTCCAGTCATTCAGGTCTATCTTATCCAGGCCTCCTATAATGAGCTGTTAAAGATTAGAAAATGCTTTAAGATTCAGAGTCATTTCAGGTTTGCAGCTATAAAAACGTATATCCAACCATATCATGAAGCCTAGCATTCTTTATGCACTTGAACCACCTTTTTGGTGCACCCAAAACAGTTTGGAACTGGCAGTAAATCTCTCCAGTTAAACTGCAATGAAACTAGCCACGGAGTACACTTACTAGAACCAGAATTTTCACAAGAAATGAGAGACAGAAGCCCATTCAAGACCTGCTTTGCTAAATCTATCCTACCTGAAAAGTACAGCATATCTTTATAAGGGCACAGCACAGACTTGGAAGAAGGCATGCCATCTACTGCGCTACACAAGATCATTGTCCTGATGCAGGTTTGTCCTAGGGGTGCGAATACCAACTACGACAGAATCCTGCTCGGTTTATGGTAACATCCTAGTTGGTTTGTTGTTCCACAACAAATTACAGAAACTTTGCATCTGTTTTCTGATGTTGTTTGCGAGAGGCTCTGACATAGACCAGACATATTACTTCAATCTCTTTTCCAGATGACACCAGGTTGCAAAATACTGTAAAAGGAAGTCACTGCTGGCCATGAATCTAACCACCTCCCCTGGCAACGACAAGTAAATGGCATAGAGAAAACTTCATCCCTCAAAACAAAATGTGCGTCATATTCTAAATTTCCCATAATATTCCATATTGAGGACCACATTTCTGAAAGCTACCGTTTAGCAGCTGCCTTTTTGTGCCCCCAAGACAGCAGCCACTTACACTCATTTACATTATTAGGACAGTTGTGATTGTTCTGACACAGACAGTATTGAAATATTTAATGGATTTTTCATCTGCCTTTTCAAGCAGCTAGCAAATGGAATGCAATAACTTCATGTGATTAATCAGTATGCACAAACAACTAGCACAAAGCTAGTGCTTCCAATACCACAAATGGTCCATATTCCACGGGTTGGCTTAGTTCTTTTAAAAAGGCAAAAACAGAGGAAAAATTGCTCTAACAGGAAGTATTTTAAGAGGTAGCATTCTGTGTCTCAGGATTAAATGAGAAGACAAATTAATTTCTTTTCTATATGCTCTACATTTCTATTTTAGTCCCTGTAAACCATGCCCTGTGTGAATACAGAAACAGCAATGCACGAAAACAGTTACTGAAGAAAACAAGTTCTGGGGTAGATAACACGTTAGGTCTTGCCAACAGTTCCTCAAACTTGCAGTACTCCCTCCCTGCTCAGATCATGTGCTGTGAGCATTAGTCCTTGGTCAGACAACATGGTGTATTCGTCCTTCCCTGTTTAAGTAGCCCTCTCAATAATGCTAACCCAAAGAATGTCTAGAATAAACCAAGAAGGGTTTGGTTAAACAAATACACAGCTTTCTGGTACATAAATTGGAATAAGTTTTGTGGGTTTGTTGTTTGATTGTTTGTTTTGTTTATTAAAATCAGTGCTTGATTGTGAATCAAACAAATGACAAAACAATATTCCATGTGGATAAAACATATACCTCAAGTTCCTTCTGGTCGAAAGGCTTAAGGAGATGTTGAGGAATAAGTTCATTAAAACCCTTCTGCAGAGCCAGAAACTGTGCCTCTATTCCTCTCATAAATCGCCAGTTTACATACAACCTGGGGGAAAAAAGAAAAAGTCAGGAATGATGAGCTAGATGGGACTGGGCTTTTCATAGCAGAGCTGGAAAATGCGTGTTTTACAGAGGAGCTTGCTTTAATACATGTTTTGTATTATGAAAGAAAGAAGTGCTTATCAGTTCCTTTTTCCATCAACAATTAATTACTGCACCATCAACAGAAAAACCAAAGTACATTTCACTGCTCCGTCTTCCCAGGTCTTACAACGCTCCATTGTATGAAAACACTCAAGTCAGTTATGACTCACGTATTTCCCCCAAAAATACTTATTTCATTAGTTTCACTATATAAAAAAATTAATCTGTTTACTACCTTCTTTCCACTACATTTGCAAGATATATTTTTGTTCTGCAATACCTGACATATTCCTTCTTGTTCTCTTCTGTCACTGGAATATTCCTGCCATTTGGTTTGAGTTCATGCTGTAAAATCCTCCCAAAAGCATTGTGCTCCACACAAAAAGTATGGTCCAGAACCGGGGTGATATCGTTCTCTCTGGCAATGGAAAGACAAAACGTAAACCTAGTATTTTTGATTTTTTGATAACTCTTAGTGGTGATGCTGACAGTTTGTTATTTGAACACTTAGTCTTCAGGATAAACCTAGTAACCAGCCATCTGCATTTCACACCACTAGAGAAATATTGCCACAATCACCAATTTCTGTATAGCTTAACGCATATTGAAGAGCCTGACCAGATATGAGTCATCCACCTAATTCTAGTAGTACTCACAATAATGAATTAAATCCTATATACACAAACGTATGCGCGCACAGACATATATTCTATTTTTATACTTATATTTTATATATATACACACACACACAAAGGAATAAACTGATCTGCTGTCACGTATCAGTATGAAGCACCGAAGAGTTAGCTTGCAGTGAATTTCAATGACATAAATAACTTTAATTACAAAGCAGAGTTGAAGAGTCCCAAAGCTACACCGAATGGTGGATTTTGTTCTGAACTGTAAGTGTACAGAAGCCCAAATTAATTCAATTTATTTCCTTTTTAATCAAAGTCGGCTTTCTCTTGAACAAGCCTGTACTTTCTCTCAGAACTCTGTCCTGAGTTTGGATTTTGATACTGTGATATTCTACCGCACCCATGCAACGTTTAATAATTTAGTATCTGCTTTGCTGCAAGGAGAGCTAACACAGAGTTTGCAATGAGAACTTTTCCTCAAGTACCTTGAGCTTTCCGACACTGAAACAGTAGTTTAATAATTTTGTACGGATCTCCTCCATTACAAGATTTTTGCAAACATTTTCTAGAAAGCGTATCTCACTATTGCCAACATACTCTACCCCATCTTCTCTACAGTGAGGCAATATCTAAATACAGTACTTACAAGATCCAGACTAAACTTTTGTGTAGTTCTGGGTCAACAGATTCCAGATCGGAGAGCTGAATGGGCTTCCCCAGAAGCTGTTTGTAAAAGGGAACCGTGAAACCCCCATTGATATAGTGTCCATGGAACACAGCCAAACCCATTATCCGACCAACAAAATGGAAATAAGACAAATGGTCCTGCAGGGAGAGAGGAGAGAAAAAAAATCAGACAGCGGGAAGACACTGACATCTTGTGGTTATATCTGTGCCATCAGCTGTATGTTCAGTGCAAGTTATCTGCAACCCTCTGGGCAAGAGGAGCCACCATTTTTCCTCATAACATAACCAAGAGGACCATTTAATGATTAAATGCCTCAAACAAGTCTTTGTGCATTACCCAACTAATAAATGGAATACAAGTCCTATAGACCTCTCAAAGGACAAAACTCAGGAAAAGAAAATCCCCATGAAATCCCCAGAATCCAAGATACAACAATTCCAAACAAATTAGTTTGTTCTTCATTTAACCATCAAAATCTTTTTGATCTTGAAGAAGCAGGCCATGTGCTCGTTTCCTTCGTGTCTTTCATGTTGCTTATGAACTGACTTTTGAAAACTGAAGCATAAGTCCTATGGTTGAGATTCTTCCAATCTATCTCCCCCATCTTACAGAGCAAATGTCAGGAAATGTCATGTCAGGAAAAATTCCCCTATACTAATACAGAAATGCTGCTCATTTTAGGGTCTGCATCAATGCAATTCCTCCAGTGAGGGGGGGGGAAGCAAGCACAGGAGCTTATTGAGAAAGGGCAAGCAAGGAACGGTCATGGGGTGAGCACTGCTTAGGATGCAATGCTGTTTACACAACCGCCTGCATTCACAGTGAAGATGAATTTTACCTACGTATATCTTCTCAGAATCATCATGCATCCCAGTCAGTACTGAGGAGTCTCAAAGAAATCAGATACTTATCAAAGGATACCTCCTCTCTCATGTTTTTCATTTCTGAACAAAACCCCTCTGCTTCAAGCTATATCAATATAAGTCTCATTAACACATTCTTATTCTGCTTTACCCTTCAGTTTACACTCTTGTCATGGAAGAACAGCTACAACAAAAAACTGCAGGGGACCTCTGTTAAAGTAGGTATGTTGCTCAGAAGTTAATACTTACAGGATTGATAGAAGAGTCTGGATTGATTTGCAGCATGTAAATATTATCTGTGGAGTACTGGAAGAGTCCATAATAGGGATTCAACATTTCATGGCACAGTAAATACAACCATTCTCTGCAAAAGAAAAAAAAAAAAAAAAAAAGGAAAAAAAGAAAAAAAGAAACAAGGTATTTTAGAAGGGTGCAACTTTCACTTAAGTTTCAGACAACATAATTATTGTGAATCATCAAACTAGTCATCAGTTATGAAATGCTTATTTCAAAATCAGATCACCTTCTACTGCCCTCCATTTGCAGACCAAAAAGGTATGCTTAAAAACCTGTAAGTGTCTTAGTCCACTCACAGGCAGACTTGTTTTAGTTTAGAAGTACTGAAGGGATTAACATCAATTACAGAAGGTATAGCAAGCTGTTTGTTAGACAACAGCCACCAACAATGGAGTCTGAACAAGACCCACTTCCAAAAAAATCTTGACTTTGTACAGAGTTCAGATCTTTGGAAACTAAAAGAGATGCGCTCCTCTGCAACCTGTACAGTATAAAGAAATATTCAAAAAAAATCTGTTGTTTAAAATCAGCTCAATCACTGGAGGTCTTTAGAAAAGCTGTTTTTCTGCAAATGCTTGACGACTAGAGAATCTCTGCTTTCAGCAGAGAGCCCAGAAAGACCAAACACATTAAAAGAGGAGGGCTTAGGTAAATTCTCTCACCTCAGTAACATACAAGGACAGGAATGGAACTAAAGCTATTTCTGACCTCCTAACTCACCATGACAAACACCCCTTTATTATTAAATTTGGATACCCATCCCAGGTCCAAAATATTCTCAGAGAACTATCAACTTTAATCCTTAGAAGTGGAGCAGTACTGATCTGAAAGAGTCTGTTGCAGCAAATGGGCAATTATCAAAGCCATCAGGGCAACAGGATGTCAACAGCGGAGACACTCAAGGTTGCCTCGGGTAAGGCAGCTCAGAATGTTCCAACTTCTTTCCTTTGTCCAGCCATGGGTTACTGAAAGACACCTAAGTGGGTGGTGTGGCCTTTGTTAAGGACTAGTTCATCTCCACTCCTGCTCCAACAGATCAGAGGACTCTCCTGAATGTGGCTCAGACATGACGAAAAGGAACCCCTGTTGTCTTGCAATCCTTTTGCTGGAAATCAGACAGATGCATTTAACAGAACATCTACTGTGATTTGGATTTTACTTCAGAGTCTATATGCTGATTGAAAGACCTCACAATTTGAGCTGATCACACTTGCACTTATGAACCTGGAGCCTGTTGCTGGGATCAGCACTTTCTGCAATAAGATTAATATAATAGCCTATCCTAAACAAGCCTTTTACACTCACTGGGTAATGGTGATGAAAATGTGATGAAAATGGTGATGAAGAGTATGTATGGGGAAGAGGGGAAACAGAAGCACCTCAGTGTGGCATTAATTGCAGTAACGTTCCCAAATCCAAGGCAAACCAAATCATTTAGTACGAGCCTTTGACACAAGGAGGGCTGTGGGACAACTGTTAAATCACATGCTTCCACTTTCCAATCTACCATGAAATGAAGACTGAACCTACGACCGCTGCCTATAAACTAGATCACAAATAACTTAAATATACCACTAACAGATAATTTGAATATACCACTAACAGATAATTGAGATATCAGCCACAGGTCACTTTAAGGACAATTTTACAGTTAAAAAGTGTCAGACAAACCCCCAAATCTCACCTTGCTACTCCTCCATAATCCAGGCCTTCCTCTCCTCGAAATTTCACCATAAGCCTCTTTTTCAAGTCCTTTGGCCTCATCTTCATTATCTGACGGTAGGATTCCTGTATGTATATTTTTACAATTAGACATTTTATTTCCTTCCTATAATTAAGTCTACTCTGTAACACTTGGTGGTATTCACAACCTCTTGTGTGAAGCAGACTTGTTATAATCAAAGATCAGTTTTACTTAACTCTTGAGTTACAAAAGCTGCAAATAGTAGTAAAAACTCAATCAAATACCTCAAATATTTCCTCTCTGGATACTTCAATGCGGCAGTGACCAGCCTGCGGTTGCTGAAGAGAGAGCTCATGTCTAAGAACTTTCAACTTTTGTACCAAGTCTCTTTCATATCTTTGTGCAGGCAACTCCTCACCGTCTTCTAGTGACCCCTCATTTGGAGCTGGCAGAGGCTGCTGGCTGGGCTCTTTTAGCTGGCATTGATGGCTTTGAAAGAGAAATAAAATATTTATTCTGGAAGCATAACAGTAAGGGATGTGTAAAACAATGATGGAAGAACTGATTAAGCTTCTCGAAGAGCAACCTGGAGTGACATGTATATTCAGCTGGGTAACTTCTACAGCATCATTACCCTACATTCAGGGACATAAGGAATACAGATATTTATAATAAAGAGTTTCAGCATTTTTCAGCTCAGTTTTTATATGCCAATACATTGTGGAAGGCTGTGGAGCATGATCACTGAATGCTGCCTGAGCAGTAATTAAAAAGTTTGTGTGGTATTTCTCCCATATAGTGACAACTTTCAAGAGTATAACATGAAAAGAGGCCTCTAATGGAACAAACAACAGCTTTATAAATGGAACTATCTAGCAACCGCAATGAATTTTATTCCAGCTCCATGCAAAATAAAGCTGGGGATTCTTGACACAGTAAAAGTACTGCATCGATGGTTATTAAAAGAGAAAGATGTACCTGTCCCAAAGAGTTGCAGCTTTGTACATTCAACTATATTTATCAGTGTTTTATTTGGGTTGTGGAACAAGGATTTTTTAGATACAGAGATTCCCCAGCTGGCTTCAAGCACAGACAATTCAGGTCCAGGAAAAAGTCTGATCTTGGGCACAACAAGCACTGCCAGGCTGCTTCCAGGGTCAGTTCTGTAACAGTTCAGCCGCCTTTGCATGATGCAGAGCTTGAGCTTATTAAATCCTGCTAAACCCGAGCTGGCTGTGCACAGTACCAGGCAACCAGACTCCAGCTGGCTTTATATTCCTGTTGTCTGGAGCTCACGGGAGCACGAAGCCAGTTCAGGTCTAGCATAGCTAGCACAGAGCCAGAACTGCTAATCCAGACAGGCATAAGCTGACTGCTGTGGAACCACCTGGCAGACCCTCTACCCCACACCCCAGCATTTCCAGAACTGCATATTCACTCCAGCGCAGCTTGGTGCAATTTTGTTAAACCAGCTTAAAGAGATCAGTGTTGTGCCGAAATAAGCAAGCCCTCCCTTAAAGCTGAGGACTGCAAAGCATAGTAGAAACATTTTTGAAGAGTCTCTGCAAAAAGCTTGGATAAAACCAGCACTGAGAACCAGTGCTCGAACTCTGACTAGAGCATTGGTTGCATCTGTTCCCCAATATCGTTATCATGCAGTTTTTCAGCCCCTCATGACTCCCAGACTGTAGTTAAGATTGGACAAAAATACAATGTTTAAGAATCCAAACTTGACATGAATTATTTATCAGGCAAGGCTCTTACTTCATGATGTGATGTAGTCGTGGATCTGTGAATTGTGTGGTTCTGTTGTTATGATCTACAAAATATATTCTTCCTGAAACTGTACTTCTAACTTCCCAACCTGGAGGCAAAGGTCCTAGTTCATCACAATTCACACTGTTAAGGTCTCTAAGGAGAAAAGCAAACAAAACATTAAAGCACTTCTGAAGTTAAGATGAAACCAATTTACATTCAGGGGAGAGGGGGGAATGAATTTGGTGCTCAGTGATTCTAGGCTATGAAAGTTTTAGGAAGGACAGAATAGCTATTTTAGTGCTGTCTTTTTAGAATCCTCAATCTAAGCAGTGCAACTCCCTATGTATGCATGGTACACAAATAGAAAGGTAAATCAGCAAAACACCTTCTGTCTTTGAAAGGCTTTGAAAGTAACAAAGCCATACGGCTTAAAAGTAACTTCAATATGCAACCTCATCATTAAGGTGATGACAGGGCTTCTGAGGGCTGTAAAAGGAGGAAGAGATATTTTTTCATAGCAAAAATTTCACGGAAAAATTCCCATTAACACTAATGCGATCCACATGCAGAAAACCAATTAACCAAAGGCCCCTGCACCAACCACTGTCTCCAAAGACCCAATAAATTAAGAGGCTAAGGCAGCCAAATACTAAGATCACCTAAAAAAAAAAAAAAAAAAATCACCTCTTTAATTAGACAAGATTAGAATCCTAACTATTTGACTGATAAATCATTGAGAGTAAGGCTTTACCAACACATTCACCCCTTTCATCCTAGATAAATTTCAGGTATCATTTTAATTTCTGCTAAAGGTAGTCACTCACTTTCAGGTAATGTTTGAATTCAATACGTAGGATGTATTTACACATAGAAAATTGAAAACACTTAAGGCCCCAGCCACCTAATAGAGGAAAATACTAAGGCTGGCAAGAAAAGGAAGGAGGGAAACCTGAAGATTATTTTTAGACAGAAAAGGTATTGTTAAGTAAAGTATTCTCTAGACAGCTGGCATGGATTCATCTATTATCCAGGGCTGAAGACACCACTCTATATATTTCCTTACCTAAATCTAACCATGCAACATCAGTATAAATGAGTAAACTGAGAGGCTTTAGAAAGGTAGAAATGCTTTGTACACCAAAGGCTTCATTAGTGTCACAGTGAGCATAAGCCAGCAGGGGATACGGAGGCAGAGAAGCCTTTGTTAGGCTCCTTAAAGAAGGTTATGGTTGTAACCATTTGTTTCAATCAGCTGTGCATCTGAAAGTACTGTAGAGATCTGATTGCATCAAATTTTAACCTAGCTCTGCGCTACATGCCAAGGTTAGCTTTTTGCACTGCAAGTTGGTAGTATGAAAGCCACCTTTAACTAAAATAAGAGTGACCTGTGACTCACAAGACACTGTTGTATCCACTTACATTGCCGGTCCTGAAAACCTGGCTCTAAGATTTGTTGAGAGAAGCAGCAATACCTTTCATTAGGCCAACCAGCATCACTGGAAGAAGAGACAAGGCTTTGGGCACACGAGCCTGACACGAGTGACATGAAGAATGAGCATTGTCATTTCTTCTTCTAACGATACCAGCTAATCTAACATCTGCGATTTTCTCTCTCTCTCAAGTTTATTTTTCATATCCTTCCATATACTGTGGTTTTATCAACACTTTTGCCTACACTACTTTATATCATTTTTCTAATATCCTGTATCACATTCATGTATCACCCAGCCAGCGCAGCAGCTGAGCAGTTACAAACTTTGTGTTTCATTTTTGAATCTGGTGTGCAGGTGGTCCAGCGAAACAGCCCAGATTCAGAGCTCCTCAAGGAAGAGTGCCAGCCCTTAGTCACAAAAACCTGGATTAACTGCAGGTTAAGGTTTAAAGAGGCTTTACTAAATTAATCATGGGGAGGATTCAAATTTTCTAGCTGCAAATCATTGGTCTAAAGCATAAAAAACCTCAACACCACTTCAAGTTTAAAGATGACAAGTAATCTCTGCTTCAGTTATACATAAGTGAGCACTATTAGAGCAAAAGTTACAAGTTCAATACTCAAGAAACAATGGCTTTAACAAAGTAGTCACTTTTTTCTTCAATTTGCAGGCCAAACTGTTTTCATACAAAAAAAAAAATCAGGTAGGATTCAGAAATCTGTAGCTTCACCAAAAAACAAAGTCACATCGACATTTTAGGAAGAGTTTGTCAAATGGGAATTCCTGAAGGGCTACATTTTTTTCTCCTTTTTGTTTTACATCATTCACAAGTAGGTAATTCTTTCTTTCAAAAAGAGCAATCCTTAATGTTTGCTGAAGAGGTAGCTAGAAAGATCCAAAATTATTCCTCTGCTCGTAGCTCTCCCTTTAAATTTAGATAGGCCATTTCATAGATTTTTGCTCTTAAAGATTCAACTCACCGCCATACACACACACCAAAAAACCCTGACTTCGTAACTATAAATACATACCTTGGTATCCTAGGGTCATGCCATGTGCTAACTCCAGTCTGTGTGTGCAAAAAATAAACCTGTCCCTGTACCGTTGTTCTTTGTTCTATGAAAAAGGAAGAGAGATTATTCTAAATTACAAATCTGAAAAATCTGAATAAACAGTTTGTTTAAAGCCATTAGAATATTACCTTTCTGTCAGATCTAGGAGAAAGTACTTGAGCCAGCTCCCTGATCTCTTGCAGCATGGACTGTTTTGTCCTTCACAAATCTACTTCAACTACACATTTCAACGTTCTTTTTGAAACTCACAAATCCATGCACCAACGTGTTTTAGTTTGTGTTTTTATTTTTAGATTTTGAGACAACCCAAACCCCCAAATTAGATTTCTTTACTCCTAGATTTGGTGTGCTCTTTTCCGAGATTTAAATTCTCCTTAATCTTATCCTCCCTAATCTTCTGTACTACTGGCTTCTTTGTTGCTTTTGTATTTTCCTGATCTTTTCTCAAATGTGGGCTCAAACCTACACAACATGCCAAGGGGGAAGGAAAAAAATAGCATTACTGCTCTAGTTTGAAGAGCTCTTTACATTCGTTCTCCCTAGATACACAGCCAAGATTAGCAGTGAATTTTCTGTAACAGCACCACACCACAAACTCATGTTTAATTTACCATCAACCCCTCAGTGTATCCTGGCGTAGCCAACTGCTAATTAGTGAATCTCAAACTCCCATCTGCACTGCTTAGTTCCTTTTCCAAAATGCAGACCATTAGATGCATGTGGATGCTGCATGTTCTAACAGGTAAACCACATCTATATATTAAAATGGGAGAATTTTTCTCTGAAGTCTTTTGAAAAAACTTCAATTTTATAGTTCTGGAAAACTCTTACCGTAGCCTTCTGGTAGGTCAGGCGACTGGTGACCATGCGGTCTGTTCTGAGGTGTCTGTACATGACCTCTGACTTCAGGAGTCCGAAGTCGCTGTGCCTGAAGCCTCTGATCTTGACTGGGGGACTCTACGAAGCGACAGTTGCCTCCGCCAGCAGCCCCCGTAGTGTCTGTATATGGTGCTGGTTCCTCCATAAAACAGCTCAGCGGCCTTCCCGGTCCAGAATCTTCATAAACCGTTCTGAAAATGGGGAAACTTCAAGAGTTTCCATCACAGAGAAGTGAATGCAGAAAGAACTGTTTCTCTCTCTCCATTACTTCAAGTACTGCAACTTTTAGCCCAAGATATGCCACTTTCTTAATGTTTTTATACCCAAATTTCTCACAGAAGTGCCAGAAGCACCAGTAACAAAAAATATCAAGTCCTAGCCAGTTTAGCTTATTTTCTTCAAGTAACTATCCAGCTATAACCTTACTACCTGATACATATTCCCAGACTAACATATTAGTCACACTGATATTTAATATTTCTAGTGTTAATTATACTCTTTCCACACATAAACCATTTTTCTAATTACGTGTAAAGAAAACAATCCTTACCCTTCATTCTCCAAAAGCCCTCTACAGTCTACTACAGAACCTCCTGTGCCTATTCTGTCCCGTGTCTGTAAACTGACTGAAACAAAAAAAAAAAAACCAAACACAAGTTAATAACAAAAGAACAGCTGTTCCCTTAAAAACAACATAAAGCCAAACAACCCACATTTATACAAGGTAAAATATTAAGGAAAGCTGTATCCTACACATGAGAGCACACCACTTACCAAAACTCCTTCTATAACCCTAAAGCATTACTGATTTTTTAAAACGGAGAAGAGAAACCAGAGGCATCACCACATCAAAACTTAAGCTGAGCCTACTTCTGTAAGTATCAAATGTCAGGTTCTACACCTGTGTTTCATGAGGACCCAGAAAGGTAAGCTGGAAAGAAATTACTCACCACTAGGTGTCATCATTACAGTGAAAATTTGGGTTTTGCCAAGTATATTTATGTATCGATGAAAAGCTTGGGTTGGGGGGCAGCAAAACACGGTAAAATGGGGTAAATTAGCCGCAAAAGTAGCACTGCCTTGCTGAAATTTGGAAATGGGTTACATGAGTCAAAGGTATTAAAACAGCAATTTGCAAAATTTCTTTTAACTCCTCCAGATCCTCTTTTCCATATAAGATTCTTTTTGCCTGTCACCTTGGTCCAAATGCAATCAGTTTCACAGGAACATTTACCCTTCCAGAGCTGCATTAGAAACCTTGCCAGATGCATTCCCTCTTTTTAATACTGTTTCCCATTATCAGCTGAGAGAAAACAAACTCCTATGTAGGAGTACAATGAAAATTTTCAGGTTATGTAATTTAATCCCATTAAAGTCAGAAGAAACAACACAGAAAAGGCATGGAAGCAATAATGACTACAGGTTTCTTTTTTAATACAACATTTGTCCATATAGTGTATTTACCCAAGAAGATGAAAGTTTAGCCGAGAGTATTCTTACCCACTATTTGGCCTCGTACAGCATCGGTATCTGTGGGATTTAGTTTGCATAGATCCAAACGCTGATCTGGAAATGAGAATAGGAAAGATCAACAAAACACTGGGGAGGGTGGGAATACTATTCACTACTCAGACACAAGGCACCGAAGGTTCTTGATTGCACCAGGTAGGAACTGCTCTTACATCCAGTATCTTTTAGCCTGCTGATGGCATTGGAGAGGAGTCGGACACACCCCAGGAAGCCAGCTCCCTGTTTCTTGTGGATTTTTTTATGGTTCCATACACTGATGGTTATGGAATCTGTCTTCCCAACATATCTAGAAAAGTACATATTAGAAGAGTCATTTTAGAAAAATAACCTCGTTTTACTCCACAGAATTTATGCATTATTTGGTACAAATTTTGATACATTTTAGTACATTGGTCATGCTGCTTTATTATAAATACAGAAGTGCTTAAGCCTGAAATGGTGTTATTAATGAATTACTGCACTATGATTTCACACAGCATGTTAAATTGATATTGCTGCAGCATGAATTAACTACAGCCAGCCTCATTAAAAGCTATGCAACAAGCTGATTAATGTACAAAACTTTAAAATTTATGTTTCTAATAATTTGAAGAAAATAAATCACTACAACAAGGACAATCTTTTGTAAAAGCTGGACCGCACTGCTCCAGTAGAGCTTACTCTAAGCAGCTGTGCTGTGTACCTGACACACAAATATTTCCAAATTCAAACACCTAAAAGCAAAGTACCACTCCTTTATTAACAGGTAATTTCTTGTTGCAAAAAACTCAGTCCTCCTCAGCAAATGTGACTCTCCTTACTAACGCGAAATGAAGTTTCAGTGCCAACCCTTGCATTCTATTTACTAGGTAATCTCTGGAATATTGTTTCCTTATGACCTTACAAACAACTCACAGATCGTAATGCTGGTTCCATTTGGGGTCCAATGTGTTCTTCACAGTGTCAGTTGAATGGCACTGACCTGACCCATCAACAACTATTTTTGCAAACGGGTCAGGAAGTCCTGTGGAAGAGAAAAGGTGCTATCAAACATAGTACTTTTTGTTTTGTTTCTTCCAAGATAATGCTATCATGAGCTTCTGCTTCGCCCCCCCCCCAGCCCACGAAAGGAAAGTTGCCGTTATCCTAAAACTTTTTTAGTAAATCCTAAATAGAGAATTGAGGTCCTAATTAGATAACATACTTCCGTCACACAGATGGATATCTGCCATAAATTGGGAAAGTTCTTAGAAAACAAAAGGTTAAACGTGCTTAATTTAACAGCGCATATCCATGCATACTGGTAAGTAGGCATTTTTATTCAGTCCTTAACATAATACAGAGACTGCAGCGCCACGGTACTTTACTCATATCATACCCCTGGCACGCTTTACAAATAGAGCTGTCTTTGAGATGGATGCTCTTGGTACCCCACACACAGAACGGTAAGCAGCAACCTTCTGGTGGTCTCATCAGCCAGACTTTCAACTAGAATTTCTGAGTCCTCGGTCTTTCCAATCCCAGACTCTTTGCTATCTAAACACAATTCAGGGTAACGTCTACTCATGTAGTAATGCAATGTTACTGCAAGAATGGAACCACAGAACAAATGACATACACAGATGAGCCACGACAGTAATGCACAATCTACAAATAAATCTGATTAATCAAGAGCAGCAAGTTATACAATTAGGGCATACTTACTGAAGAAATCTTTCTTTGCAAGATTCTTGGCACATAATACTGCAAAACAAAATATCAGACAAAGAAATCTTAAAACCATAAAAAAACCCTTTCCAACAATCATACCAGCTATACTACTACCTGATCATAATTCATAAAACCCACGCAAATATTAAATGTGAGCATTGTTTTCTTTATCTGTGACTGGAATATGTATTTACATAAAGAAAAAAATTCCTTTGCTTTTGTTCTATTGTTACAATATACAGAAGATTTAATGAACGTCCCTTTGTGTTTAAACCTTCTGATTTTCTATGCTGCATGCTTACACAAATGCTAAACCAGAATTTTTTTGTGTTGTTTCAGAACCCACCCATTTTAGAACACGGACTAAACCGTTTCTGAACCAAGACCAGTTCTGGGACTCCTGGAGGAGACCTCTACGCTAATTCCCATCAAATACAGAGCAAACTCCTGCTCTTTGCACACAAAAGGTATGTGATACATCGTAAAACAAAACATGGGAGGTGTGCTATAGCTGCATAAGCAGTTTGCAAATGCAAAAAGGTTTTGTGGTAAGTATGACAGGACCTCACTCAGGAGAAAACAAAATACAGTGAAAAAAAATTACATCAATATGTTTTCCTTTGAAAGGGCCACAAATGAGACATCATTTCCCTCTCTCCAATTCTACTAAATAGCCCAGTAGTTTAAGGAAAAATTAGATCAGGAAACTTGCATCAATCTCCATTTCTACTATGTCTATTACCAGCTACAAGCCTAATTTTGCTTTTCAATAGGGACTGCTCAGTACAATCTCAGCAATCCAAGTTGTTCAGTATCCATTAAACTCTTCTAACAGGCCAGGAAAAATAACTACAGAGCCAAAGATGAAAATATTAGAGCTCTAACTTACCTAAAACTAGGATCCAAGAGAGGAAGATAACTATAAAAGACCTAACTATTTTTGAGGTAGTGTCTTTTCCACCCAGTTCTGATCTTCAGCATGAGAATGAATGCTCAGAAGATACTCAAATGGCCATTTCCCCTGGTACGGACCCCTTCTCATCTCCATCTCACCTTGCTCCTGACTCACACTCAGTCTCACCGTAACTCTGTATCAGGGAAAGTGAAGACACGGTAGCAAAAATATGGGAAAATTTTTTTTTATTTTTTTACACTTCTACTAGAACTCCAGAGCAACATTCCCCACTTAACATAGCTAGCAGAATAAAAACTGCCTCACCTCACACGTTAAGCAAACAGACCAAACTAGTCCACTGTTTAACCCAGATGATCATGAAAAAAAAAAATACACAAATCCCCCGTCTTAGTAATAATTAAAGCAGCCGCACCAGGAAACTATTTTTAGAATGGATTAAAAATTACTTTTTTCTTACATTGGCAAACTGCATAGTCAGAGAAAGCTGCTCTTCTATTTTTTTTTAACAACTGACCAAAAAAAAGAGAAGTCTGCAGGACTATGGCAATTCAATTTGAAACAAAACATTAGAGAATCACCGTCTACTGTTCTATGGAAACACGACAGAGCAACCTTTAATTTCCTCTTCCTGTTGCAAGCAGTCCAGAGGAAAAAATACCAGAAAAACAGGGAATAAGTACAGGTAAAATCAGAACTTGTATGTTCTAGTACTAGCCAAAAGGAATTTTGAAGTTCCTGTGAGTGGTGGAGCTTTTTTTTTTTTTTAAAATCAAATAACTCATTTTACTTCCCCATCCCCAATTTTAAGTATACAGTATTAGGCTGGAAAAGTATGCCATCTGTAACTATCTGCATATACTCTGACTATATAATTATTAACTTTATTCTATATTTCAGGTGTGCTTTCTATAGCTAACTAGCAGCTTAAGTTTTTAAAGCTATTATTGAAGAACCATATTCTTTCATTTAACTCTTTTCCCTCCGCCACAGGCTTTCAAGTCTACTGTAGAGGAGCACGGCTGCCAATTTTCCAGTTGCAGCCTGTGAAGCCCGCAATTTTAGGTTGCAAAAATCATTACTCTTTCTTGCAAGAAAAATATTGGCACAACAGCTAATAGCTGAAATAAACCTTTATGGAGCATTCTCTAGAATCAGGCTGCCCGAGATGGACCATTGGCTCTGTTCTGCTATTTGCATATTAAACCCACCAGAGCAAAAAATATTTTCAAGTGCCCTATCACTTAAAAGCCATAGATTTCTAAATTCCAGTAAAGAAACAGGTAACAAAGGTCAGCAACGGGAGACTTTGACATGAAACCACGCCAGCGGCGGAGCAGACAGCCCCTCCCTGCTCTGCAAAGCTGTGTATACGCCCAACTTTCTTCTTAAATACATTGCCTCCAACAGGACGTCAGCAAGACTGCTAGCAGGATCTGACTGCTGCTACTTCAAGCCCGAAACCCATAAACTTGGGTAGATTTAGCTGTAAAGGCTTAAAAAGTTATTAATTTTATCCCTGCATCAGAGGCGGTGTAGGAGAATGGGATGGATACTTATCTGCAAAGCAGGCACCTGAGACGCACTTTGCACAAACCCCATCTTTGCCTACTTTCCATCTTTCCAAAGAGCTTTTTCTTTTCGTTTTTCTTTCTTTTAAACAAGAAAGGTTTAGGGCTTGTCAGCAGGAGCGATCTCCCTGCATTTGTTGCAACCTTACAAAAGGTACTAATTCTCCTGACTTGGGCATTTACATTCTGCCTTCTCAAAGTCAACCGACTTGTTTCAGCTTGACATAGTATTTGTTTATACTCCGCTCTGGATTGCTGCACAGCACTGAAGAGCTATTTTTTAAATACAACAGATCCCAAACAACACTGAAACAATGTCTTTACATCTAGATTATAATATTTATAAAGGGATGGGAATGTTTTTTTAAGTACCTGACATTATTGAGATGATTTCAAAGGCCAAATTAGCCAGCTGGGTAAAGTACTAGTGTGAAAGCATATTTGGCAGGAGGTGAAGAAAGGACGAGCCTTATACAAAGTCAGTATTCACCCTGGGGATGTCTTCAATGCAGATGTAACTTGAGTGAGTTGAGTGGTTCCTCTGCCAGCCCCCGGTTGTCCACCCTGCTTCCAAAGCAGAAATGAATCATCTGCTGTGGTTCAGGAGGTGCCGGAGGAGCAAGCTACAGACGGGTGCAGTAAGGAAAGCACGGAGTGGCACCAATGTCTGAACAACCCGGCCGAGAATTGCATCAGAAAGCTGCTGCTTTTTTTTCCACCACCGAGACACCTATCTCTGCAGCAAGACCAGCATTTTCAGAAAGGAGGCAGAGAAAAGACAGCCTGGGTGCGGAACCATTTCAAACATCCCCGAGTAAACAGACCAAGCCTACAAAATCAAAGCCTTCGTGTGCAAGTTCCTCCTCCCAGATTGTTAGCACTCAAAGGATGGCTGCTAGTCTGCAAGAGAGTTCTCACATTGCTGCCTCTGCATCAACACCAGATTTATTCACATGTAACATGTAACGTACCCCATCCCACAGCACAGTGCTAAGGTGCTGCAACGATTTTCAGCCGCAGAGTGCTAAGATGCTACAACTGTTTTCAGCTGCACAATGTAAAAACTAGGTAGTTGTGTTTTGGGACCTAGGGCAGGGAAAAAAAAAAAAAAAAAGATGAAAATATTTCGTAGGTCCCAGCCTGTACCAATGCAAAATAGCAGGCAAATTTGCACCTCAGACTGCGTTCATTCACACTTTGCAAGTTAAAGGTAAGAGCCTCCTTGCTCAAATTAAGGACTTTTACACGTGGATAGGATCTGAGCTAACGACGGCCCTCAATCTAGTACTCGAGTTCATTTTGAAGACAAGACAAACCAGCAGCATGTCCACATCTTCCCTAGGAAAGAGAGGGGAAGGTCACACTGAACGATGCTAGCAAATACGCCTCTCAGCCATCTTTGGCCTTCCCTTTGATATTCCAGGTTAATCATTTGTGCTTGTACAAACAGGCAGCTAGATTCCAGGATACATTCGTTTTACTTTCGGACAGAAGGTAAACACAGGCCAGCAGGCCGATGACGTAGAAAGGACTTTACTTAATATTTACTTCTGTGTAGACCATCTTTAATCATAGAGATATGTAGCATAATCATTAAAAGCATCACAGGTTGGTTGGTTTGTTTTAAGATATAAGCAAGAAGCAAAGAAGAGCAACGAGGCTTTGAGGAGAGAGGAATAAAGATCTTGACATAAAATGAAACTAAAGTTACTGCATACCATTGAAAAATAAAAAAGGCTGCAAAGCAGGTCAAATTTGATGCATCCAAGTAATGGAAACATCCTACCTAATGCTTCAAAGTCTGCCCAGCTTTTGACTTGCGAAGCTAGCAACCTGTGTTGGAGGTAGGGTTGCTCCAGGTCTACTGTACGACAGCAGGACAGCCCCCCATGCATTGCTAGCTTACAGGCTGGTTTCCACAGCAAAAATTCTGCCATTCTGAAAAACAGTTTTCAGCAGGCTGCACAGCAAAAATAACGTGCTTGAAGCGTAAAAAAGCCTCCAAAAAAAAAAAGAAAAAAGCAAACATCAGCTATTTACCACATGCTGCTCTAATGCCCCAAAGTGCCGTGGCCCACAATTAAAATCTTTGCTGAATCTGTTATGTGAAATCACGTCTCGTCCAAACGGTTCGGCGTATTTTGTGGAAAATACTCTGAATACCACAAGCCACCCCTTCTGAACCGCCTTTACGAATGACTCTGCTTGCCGTTCCTATTCTCTGCACAGAACTTTAAATGAGACTTCCCTGCAGATAAACGCCTGTTTTTATTTCTACTACTAGGCAACCCATGAAGGTTTTAAGTGTTCTGGGTTTTTTAAGGGTGACAATCATTTATATTGGGTAGGGTACAAGAGAAAGGGTTTAATGGGAAAGGAAAGATGGCTGAAGGCACCAAGTGTGTAAAAATGCAGTTTCTTTACAGCTAGCCACATCACTAAACTGGAATATACCACTTTATTCACAAATTGGAGTTTAAATTGTCACCACAAAGGCCAAGGTTTCTGTTCTAGTCCTTTTTTTGTTTGCTTTAGGAATACTTTTGGTCTTTCTCTTCATCTGCTTGAGACTGAAATGCATAAATCCACAGACTGCTTTAACTTCTCAGTAACCGAATCTGAATCACTGCAGCGCCTAGCATGCAGAAAAAGATAAACAAAACTGAACTCTTCCACTACATTTGCCAAATAAATCAATTAGCTGTACAGAAATAATTTTATACAGACATGTACATTGAGTGGCCTTCACGAATGATCATGGTGCCAACAAGATTTGCAATCTGACACGTAAGCCAACCAAAAAACCCCTGAGACCCGCTCACACTTCAGCATACATCATGCCCTGACATTGGAAGACTCTGCCTGAACTCATGCTAAAACAGACCTTGACTACCAGATTAAAGCAATGCTTCATTAAAAAACCCTCAATTCTCAAAGAGTTGCTAGATTTGATACACGAAGCCTTTTTGTGGCCCTTTTGTGTAGGCTGCAGTAAAAATCAAAGCCTCTTTTCAAGGCATGCTTTCCTCGTGGGTTGGAACTTGGCTGCGTGCAGCCAGTTGTAAACACTAGACAACTTTGAAGAGATCTTCAAAAAACCACACACCCAGAAAAAGCCATTTTTATTAGTCCATTAACATGTCATTAAAGTATCTACTTAGCCAGGAATCAAAATTCCGTCCTACCTAAGCAGAAACCGGTCACGAATGAGAGTCAGTCCTCGTAGTGCAAACAATACCAAGTTGACAAAACAGAAGAGTTTCATCTCCAGGATTCCTAAGAATTACTGAAACTGACAAATCCTGCTGGGCACTGACCAACTTCAGTGGTCTTCATATACACACCAGCAAGGGCTGATTTAGCCCTCAATAACCTAAATCATTAAAAAAACAGCACAGGACTATTGGAAGAACAAGACTCATTAAATTCCCAGTTAACTGAGACTGCGTGCAACACAAGACCAGTAAAGCAAGTTTAAGAATGACCTGAGATGTAAAACTCGGAGAAACACTAAGAGTTACGGAATTAGCTGAAGAACTTTGCAGGGATAAAAAAGGGAGATCAATAGGAAGCTGAATTAATGCCGATGTACAGAATCAGAGAAAGGCACACAAATCAGAGGTGGAAATAAGCGTATCCAATTATCCCTCACACTAACTTTCCCTTCTCCTCTTCCCCCTCTGCTCACCCCTAACAAATGCCTGAGATAAAGGCTACCTCCCAGATTAAATCTTTCATTAAATCCTAGCTATTACATCAGTTTTCTTACGACTTTGCTATGCCTTCCTCTAATCCAGGCCAAGAACCTTCTCATACTCTCTACACAGTCTCCTATTTCCTAGACAGACATAAACCCCAAGCATCCTCGACTGCTTGAGCCTTATAGACATGCCCTCAGCCCAGCCTCAGCTCCGAAAACAGAAGCTGCCCATAGCATTTATTTGCCCCATGTACCATGGGGCAAGTTCCAGCTGCATTAAGTTTCTGTTTCTCACCCAAATTGTCCTTCCAGGGGCTTTTTTTTTTTTAGTTTATTTTTTAGGGCAAACCTTTCATAAACTGCTGCTTCTCCACCTTCAGCTAACCATTCTTCTTGGCCCTACAGTGACTGCTCAGCTGTAAGAAACACAGCCGGAGACACTGGGGCAAGAGCGAGACCGCAACTGGTGAAGAAGCCTCCTCTGTCATCGAGAAGACGCCCTTGAAGCACCATCTTCCTTCACATCCTCATACCTTTTCTTTGCAGACTGTTTCCCAGCACGTTCAAAGCACAACCACTTTCTTAGAGAACTGGAATTCAAGAGGTAAGTCAGTTATTACTATCTCCATTTTACAGCCATTCTCAAAAAACACCTTACCAATTACACAGTTTTACCAGAGAAAACGTTAACAGAACATGAAGTCTTTTATATCCACTGTATGGTTTTTAAAACTCAGTCCTCCACCCCCACATCTGCCAGAACCACAACGAAGTGGAATAATAATTCTGTAGAGAGAGATTTCCCAAATTCAGTCAAGTTTTCCCTTTGTTAAAGTGCCCACAAATGGTCTCCCAACTCTCTGAAAACAAAGTATACGCTCAGGCTTCAGCTATAGTGCCAGCTTCTCTTTACACTAGTAAGAAATAGAAATCTCTAGAAAGAGCTAAAAATTTCTGTTAAAACCACACAGAATAATATCCCGTTCTCAGGGCAAATACAATCTCTTAGCTGACAGCTAAACAAAATAATTGCAATGACAAAATTCCTACTGGAAATACAAAATGGCATTTTACGTTTACTCCACACTTCATTGTGCAAGTTGTATTTACTGGGATCAACACAATTCTGGATTTCTTCCCTTACATCCCTTGTATCTCCAACCACACACGCTTGCATTGAATAATTCATATTTTCAAGCAAGTAGTGTCTATCAAGATAAGCTTATCTGCACAGCTTGCACATACTTGTGCTCACATTTTGAAACAGACACCAACGTGCGCTGTGCAACATCATTGCCATAATAAAGTTAAAAACATGCCACAAAACTATGTGGCTCAATTTTCTTAAATTACATTAAAACTACGGAATAAATCCATGCTGGAGTCTCAATACTTAGCTTTTATAGTTACCCAAGCACTGAGAAAGCATCTGGAAAAAAATTCCTAAAGCATGAAAAACATGTTCCTCCACCCACATGCACTCATAACTCAGATTCCAAACTGAATTTTACTAAGATTGCCAAAAATATTTTGCACTTTTAACACTTGGAGTTTTCAAAGCACCTTTTTCAAATCTCTACAAATGTCAACACCTAACAGGACCATATACTCAACCTAACACTGCTCACAACAGGTCCCAGGCAGCGCTGGGGATCAAGCTCAAACCTAGCCCTACTCCCATACTCCCAGTAAACAAAAGGTCCTTTCGAGAAATACTGTCCAAATCTTCAGATGTATAGATTAANGAGATCCCCTCTGCAGCGCAGTCTACTGCTCAGTCAGCATTTCATTTAGGTGTGTTTAATTTAACATGCCTCTGATCTCCACTTTCATAAGTTAAATGTATAAAGCGTTAAACACCTTATTTTCATTACCAAAAAGAAGCTTATAAGGACTCTCCCGTGCAGCTGATAATTTGCTTACTAATTCAGTACATAAAAGGCTTTTCCAATAAATATTATGCTACTATAAAACACAGAAATTTAGATTCCCCTTCTTCCCAGATATCCTCTATGGGGCTACCCATACCACCACTACAACTATATGTTTTATAACCAGTTTGTGAGACTCAAGTTACAACTACATTTCTGTATTAACAGCAGCTTTTTTTTCCCCCCACAAAACACCACCCAATTAATGGACTTAGAGCTTTTACAAGACGTTCATTTCCTAAGTCCGGGAGGAAAACGCGCACAACTGCTCTCCGCTGCTTTATAAAGGAGGAAAAGGTACAGAACAAGAGACCAAAACCAGAAGCAACACATGTGCGGATGCTTACCACAGACCTAGAATTAGCAGAAAGTCCAAGCAATCATACCAATTAAAACAGATCCAGCCTTGGGGTCCTGTCCATGGAGCAAACCAGTTTTGAAATAATAGAACAGACAACTTTTGTACTTTCTAACCCAATATTATCTCCAGCTCTCTTCAGATACATGTTGTCTTGCCTCAAAATATCTGCCTGTTTTGCAGAAAGCAGAAAAAAGTCTGACCTTCCACTGCAAAACACGTAAAACCTGTGAAAGCAGAAACCTCAGTATTGAAAATCTTGGCAAAGTTTGACTAGATACAGCCAAGCAACATTTCAATAGAAACGCTGAATTTCTGTCAAACAGTAAAAGGTCTAAAACTTCCAAGCTAAAACGAAGCAGATTTTTTGGTTTAAAACCTAAACATATGTTTTGTATCTCCAAAGAGTGGCTGGTATTTACAGCCCTTCACATACAGGTAGTGTCAATATTTCAACAAAGCAAGTTAAACACTATTGTAAAGGAGGAAAAACGAATGCAATTTAACACATTCTCAATCTCCATTTAAGAACTGAGATTTGTTTTTCCAGACAGAACCAGTATTTGGCTTCTTTGATATCTCACTGCAATTAAATAAGGTACAAAATCAACTTTATAGGAACAAAAGTTTCCAATGGGGGTATTTTAATAAACAGTACAAAATTAATGTCTGGTTTTCATCAAGCGCTAAGTAGATTGCTTAAAAGCAAGAACATTGTTATTTAAAAAATGAATGGCGTTAAGTTATGTGTAAGTTGTAAACTATGTAAACTATTAGTTCATCCCATGAGGGCTTAAATGTATCAGTAGAAGAGTTTTAGTTAAACAATTCACATGGAACATTGCCTTAAAGCTAAATATACAGGTTTGGCTCTGGTCAAAGTAGGACTGCTCAACTCAGTGTTAAACTAAAGCTGCACTGTGAACCAAGAACAGGAAGCTGGCAAAAGAATTGCTTAGGTGACCTAGGACGCTGCTGATGTTGAAACTAACTGTGAACAAAATTAAAAAAGAAAAGAAAACAAAACAAAAAAAGCCCACAAACAAAACTTTAAAAACATTGAAAATAAGAAACAACAAATTTTGCCAGAGTAATTTTTAGAAGTTGCAGTGAAATGTATATAACACTAATGACCTCCATGGTCACAATATTCAAGAATCCACATTTCTTTGTTCAGTCTGAAACATTCAAGTGAAGAATCTCCAATACAGAAATTCCACAGAAAAAGAAATTCAGCCTACAGAATATTAGGTATTTAAAATGAATAAACCTCAGGAAAAACAGTGCACTGGGCTTAAGCTGTTTTAGCAAAACTCTGACTCATTTTGCATTTCTTTAATAACTACACAATCTTATAACAAGCAGTTGCTAGAAATCTACTGCAAAGAATAACACTTACCAAGCACCTCTTCTAGCACTACTAACAACGTCAGTAACTGCTACCAGAACAAATTCCAACAGGTACTGGATGACTTTAAGAGGCACAGTCAACACCCCAAATTTTTGTGCGAGTAAATGAAAAGCATTATTTCTTTCAAGCAAGGCATCAGTACCGTATCATTGCTTTAAAACCACATACCTTGGGTTAACAAATGCCTTACAAACTCCCTAATTTCTAGCACATCTAGTTGTTTTCTATGCTCGTATTTTAACTGAGGTATGCTGAGTGCTTTTTGGCATGTTTGGATAGAAACATAAAAAGCCTCAAGTCTTGTCATATAAAGCTTTTCAAAGCCATGGGCCTCACTGCCAAAGAAACTTTTTCATGCTCTTACAGCCTTTGCCTTCTTTATTGGCAAATCTGTTGTTCGTTTTGCGGTAAGCATGATAACAAACAGATGAGGTGGAGCAGTACTTTCTGAACAGACCGAGAGCGAGCTCAGATTTAAAAATCAGGGCGGTGAAAGTCAATATTCAGTGAAGAGTTAACAGTGTACAAAAGCCTAGAGCAATGAGTTCATTCTGTTCTAGGCCACTTAGCAAATGGACAGCCAAAAATTGAACCAGCTGGAATTCATTCAGAAGTACTTCTTTCTTCCCATAGCTCCCTGCGCTGTCGTTATCAACCTGAGGATAACGAACATACAGATCATCAAGATGGAGCTAGTGCTGGAAAGAAGTGGCATAGCCTAATAGCCCATAATAAATGAAGTTTTGATCCTAACTTGGATCTTAGCACTGAGGTATAAATGCTTTTAGTGTCTTGTGGGGAGAAGTGTAGGATTTGCCCAAGCTAGATGGAATTAAAACATTGTACTGACTTCTCTTCTTGATGATTACCTTGTTACCAGCTCTTGTACATGTAATGTTTAGTGAACAATTTTAACCTCCATTCTTCTGCTGGGTTTCAGCTGCTGTCAATACAGAACAGACAGTATAGATTACTGAAATGGGAAGACTGCTTTTGTTTTAAAAATACTCAGTCAAGTAAAGCTATTACCGCAAAAAAAAGGCAGAGTTGTTCAAAATACCACCTGGATACCTTGCTGTAGCAAATCTGTACTAAAAGGGAGGTGAGCAGTTTTATTTGTCACACGCAACTGACGCTGTATGTCAAGAACGGAGCAGGGTTTCACATAAAAGCTCTATCCAGTATTTTTTCTAAGTCCGTTCAGCTGGGCTGAGCAGAGCTTGGTCATTGGTACGGGCACAGCTACCGCACGATCAGGATGGAGGTGGATCGCCCTTGCAGCCACCACCGTCAGACTGGTGTTCTGCAGGAACACTAACCACAAGCCTGTTACAGCAACTCTGCGTACTGACATTGGGCAAAATACAGCCACGCATCTATTTGTGTCTTCATTACCATTTCATATTCAAATTATATCCATCAGGTTCCAGACGATTCAAGAGGCACATGCAAAAAACTGGAAAAATGACACCTTGACTGTCCAGGTAAAACTTAAAAAAATCATTCAGACTGATTAAGTGCTTAGCTACAAAAAGGGAAAAATTACTGTAGTAATTTCCAATACAAAAGCTAAAATAAAGGTGCAAAGTTTAAATTCAGGAAGAGGAAAGAAAAATTGTGTTTGCACAAATTAAATTCTTGGCATCACTTCTGATTTTGAATAAAGAGTATCAGCTGTTTCAGAATATTGTTTTTAATTCCTGGAAATTCTCAACTCTAAAATCTTCAGTAGTTTGTTTCGTGGTTATTCAGCCTGCTATAATCCCTTTCAACATCTGCCCAAGATGTTACAAACCGCTCTCCGCTTTCTTTATGCAGTTTTTTCATCTGCTCAGAGAGCTCAGCTTAAACCCTCCTTGTTTACAAATGAGAAAGCACAGGAAGCACCAAATGCAGGACTGTATTTGTGAGGGGCACCGATGCTAAAAGGTGAGCAGCGGCACTGGATATCTGCCAGTCAATAAGCTCGTCTCGGCTTATTAGCCTGGGCCCCGCGCCAGGACTGCCAAACTCACAGGGGGTGCGTGGGGAGCGGGAGGTGACAGCGGTGGCACCAGTTAATGGGGAAGGAGGAGGGGTACGTGCTCGTGTACGCGCAGGAATAAGGAAGCTGTGGCAGAGGGGAAAGGAGAACAAGACAGAAACGAGGCTTGTTCCAAAAGAAGACTGCAATTACAGAGATATTAATAGCATTTGAAAGCCAAATTTTTATCATTCATTCAACTACTTTTGTTCTTTCTATTAACCCCAGTACAGAATCACTATTTTCTTCTATAGGACATTTGTCCATCTGTTGCAGGAAATACATCCCTATGTAACAACCCTTTCTAGGAATTAGTATGAAAGCTTTTATGTGGAGAAAAAAAAAATCTGATTTAATAACCAGTCCTATTTAAAACCTACAATAAAAGAACGATGCATAAGAGACTTTTTTGATGCTGCTATTGTTATACAGTAAGTCTTGTCTACAAGAAGCACGTACACACACTCTCTACAATCGACCTAATCACCTATTAGTCACACAAGTGGTAAATCCCTAAAGCACTTTGGCTCAGGTCATGCAAATGCTGGATGAACCAAGTTACATCCGTTCTCATCTGATTTCCAAGCAATGAGATGCACATGACTGCTGCTCTGCCCGAGGAAATGTGGGTCAATACGCGTGCATCCTACTGCTGAATTTGCATGCTCTCTAGGGGCTCGCAGCAGTGTGACTCAGGAGCACCGGGCTGTCTGCAGGCGCACGCCGCACATATATTAATGAGATTATCGCTGCTCCTTGCCAGTGTGTTCACACTACACCGCCAGTCGTCTGTAACGGATCTTCAAGGAGTCCAGAACCCATACAGCAAAATACTCCGTGCGTCTTATGGCCATGCTCCATCTAAAATGTTAAAATTATTTAGAAGGCTGACAGGCACATCGCATGACAGCAGCCATTAAAAGAAAACGTCTTCCTTCAGAAATAATTAATCACCCGTTGTGTTTGAGTATAAACATCCAGATCTAACAGGCATGTGTTTCTCTCAGCTGAGCAGCAGCGAGATGGACAATCAAAAACTGCTACTGCTTCAGAGCTGGGAGCGATGCTGCTCGCTCGGAGACGGCAGACAATCCTGAGCGGTATTCCTCCCCAAGACATGCTCTAGCTGGATGTGGTTAACCAATAACCTCATGTTAGCACCCCCTTCTTCCAAACACGATTTCCAATTAGTATCAAAGTTCAGCAGATCCACATTATATCAGCGTCATCGCTCTCTTACACAAGAGAAGCCATCCTCTTCACTTTAGGTATTTTAAACAAAATGTCTAATTCTTGTGTGACCTACGGGAGGCACAAAACAGAGCTGAATAGCACCAAACAAGATTTCATGAAAAGAAGGCTTTTATTTAGAATAAAGCCGTATCAGCCTATGTGTTACTCCCTTGTTCTAATTATATAGGACAGCATCTATTTAAACTGCCAAGTTAATGACTTCAAATTTGATCAATAGTCTCTGTTTATTCAGCCCAGCGCTACTGACAGTCACCGGGGATGAACAACAAAACAAACAGACTGGTTAGAGCCAATCTATGGTTGAGCAAGAAAAACCAATCTGCAACGGCAAATACCCTTCGATTTAGTCGGGAGGTTGGGAGGGAGGTCTGTCGCCTATGGACATCGACACAGTCCCTTTCTTTCGTGCCCATAAAACATTTATCCATATTATTCTGCTAACAACCAACTCGTGAGTTGAGTGAGCTCAGGCAGAACTAACATCATGGACACAGAGTGATTCCAACCCTTATCTTGTACCATCTAGCTATGTTAAGTATTTCCATTTGTTTCCAGATTAAGCATGGTAGGACATGACAACAGCAAGAGGACGTCACTAAGCCTTTGGACCATAAGCAGTGACTTCCCTCACTGTCACTGTACCTGCTACGGAAGGAAATTTCCTTTGGAGCAGCTTCAAGAAAGGCTGGAACCATCTTCCTGAAAGCAGGATGAAAAGCACCCTTGACTAAATCTCCAGCCAAAAGATGCCAGGAATGTTTTAGTTACAGTCTGGCTTTAAGAGAGCAAAATAAAAATAGAGTTTAGAACAAAACCAGGTAACGTACAGTGTGCATGTAGCATTCTGGCAAAGATTTTTTTTTTTTTTTTAATTAAAAAAATAAACGCTTTCATTGCAAAGTCAGTTTCTCAACAGCGGCTTAACGGCAACATATGTGGACCTCGCCCCCCCGGGCAATTTTTTTTAAGAACAATTTGCAAGCTACTCAACAAAGGAGACCCCCTTTCTAATCCCAAGTGAATCCGCAGTCACAAAGGCTGGGATCTTGATGAAAATGTTTTAGTGCATTATTCTGACCAGGATGTTTGGTTACAATTTTCTCAGCATTATACATTCATCACTTTGCCTGCAACAGCAACTGTTTGCTATTTTCCTTGTACAAAATGTCAGTGTTCATTACATCAATAAATTATAATGCCACTACTGCTTTGAGATACCTCGATCAAAGGTATTATATAAACAAACCGAAGCTTGAATGAATAGATACCATGCCTCCTCCTATATGACCTTAATGTATATGTTTCATATTCAGACACAGGATTTTATGCAAGTGACACCACTCGGCTGCAGGATCCTGCAACAAAAATATGAAGCAAGTTCTCCTAAACAAAAAGTTCTTTATCAAACTACAATATTAACACATCCAAAGTCCAAAATTTAATATCTAAAAAAACCCAATACATGAGGACAGCTGGTTCAGTCAAAGCCTAAGACGTTTGCTTTCCATTTTAAATTGATTAAATAGATTCAATACATTGCATTTTGCACGGACGGTTAACAATGCTAATATTCCAGATAAAATGAAATGCTGTATGAGGAAAATTCTCACTAGGCCTTGCTCTCACTGGATATAGTACTTGCTCTCACAGTAATTAGGCCCCCGGTATACTAACAATTTCCACTGAACAGGATTACAAAAAACACCTCTTCGCAAATATCTATTTCTTCACTACCTTCTCAACACAGGGAATGCACTTGAAAACAGGCTAACATGTCCTTTGTGGGAACCATAAAATAATATAATGTTTGTTTGTTTAAGAATGTGATTCCTATTTATCAAATCGTTGAGATATTAAAAGCACGCCTTTTATTTGCATTCATATCACTAGCAGGACTCGCACACCTAGGAATCTGATATTGTCCAAGCACTGAATGACAAACTACTAGATAGAACCGAAAGAGAGCAAAATTTAATAAACAATTTTCATAGGAGAAAAACCTTTAAACACCATTTCACTCCTTACTAAAATAAGCTATGTGGCACTAATTTGAAGTGATAGTGCTGTTCTTTTAATTAAAAAATGCCAGTAGGAGGCTGATGCATTGACTGATGCTGTAAGTGACATGCTCACAGGACGCAGATGAATCTTTGGGTAAGGAATTAACGCACAATTTCATCTGGGTTAAAAAGCAAAACAAAACCCCTATGTCAAAACAAACGTATAGGGAGTGTTATTACAGGTGTTTGATAAAGTCATCTGGATGTTTCCCTCAGAGAATGTTGTTAAGTTCTAGGGGAAAAAACCCCAAAACACCAAAACACGCAGTCCAGTTGTGCAATTAGGAGTTGAATTCATGAAGCTTGATTTACCTGCAGGTGTGTGGTGGACTTCATACACATATTTTTCTCCCCTTCCTACCTCAGAGCTCCTCTCCCACTCTCCCAGGTTGCTCCTTCAACACCGCCTGTCTGCATGGCTGGGACTGGGGCCAGGCACCGCTCCTCACCCGCTCCGGCAGCACCGGCAGGCTGAGGGAAGGGGGATTCATTCTACCAAGCTACTCATCTCCAAGAGTCTTGGAGACCCAGTATGCGTAACATCTCTGCCCTTATCAAATTTCACTGAAATCAGATGAAGAGCCAAAAATTATTTAGAGGAGAATGACAGGTGCAATCTCATTTTCAGCCTGGTAGTTTTTTAGTCTGGAAAGAAGATTAAGCTTGTCCCATAAGTTTATCCATCAGCCTGATGGTGAACTAAGGCAGCACCGCCTCCCAAAACCTGTGGACAGCTTCTGTGTGCCAGGTTTCACCGCTGATTTGTGAAACCAACAAAAGTGTCGAAAACTGATTAATATCAACTTTCCAATCTAGAAGAAATCCCTGCAAAAATATTTGCTGGATCCTTTTCCCCTTGGTCTTTTAACATCTTAATTCCACCACCCCAGAAGAGGCTGGCAGCCACAATCGGGACCTCCTGCATGAGTCTTTGGTTGCTACTATCATAAAGAAAGAGCTCTACATTGGCATCTGGAAGCATGACCATCCTTAAAACCGGCAGCTGCTCCGCCTGATACAGCCACCCTGGTGAAGAGACATCACAGAAACAAGCAGGACATTTTGTCTTTACTTGGTATACAGACTATAAAAGAGAAGTCAGTTTATCCAAAGCCTTCTAGTTTATTTACTCACCACTCCTACAATGACTATTTCAATCACGTTTACAGTACCAGCATCATCTCAAACATCACAGATTAATCTGATTCCTTCTGGTGTTTCAAAGCCTATTTTCTCTCCGCACACTTGTAGGATTTACATCCGAAGACAATGATAAAAAAACCCTGGTACTACTTTCCAATGGGGCTTTATTTTCTTTTTTTCCCCCCTTCTATCAAAAATAGTTCTCATCTATGCTCTAGTTCAATTTGGAAGTAGCACATGCAGACTTGATAAGCATCCTGCAAAGGAAATGCCTTGAATTGCAGACTACTTACCACACATTTTCCCAAGCAACTTTTTATAAATCCCATTTGATGGCTGGTTTGCTAATTTCTATTGAAGTTTATCAAAACATTATTTGTAGACAAGTCAAATTACTTCTGTGATTGAACAACAACAACAAAAAAAACCCCACACACTTGTGACTGCAAGTCCAAGCCAAGCTGTTGGATTATACTGGACTATTATTTATCCTGTTACCAGACAGACCTTTCTAACTCTGAGAAGGTATTTAATTTTGAACTAAAGAACGCAACACAGAAAAGCGCCCATTTACATGTTTCTTTTGTTTGCCTAAGTCTCCTTGTAGACCAGGTAAAAGCACTACTAATAAGAGCTGGCGACAGCGCAATTATTGGAACTGATTACATTACCCTAAGCAGATCTAGAGGTTGCACGCTGGTGTCAGTCTGGCTGACTGACTCTCATACCTGTGCTGGTTTATCGTGCTGTAACAGACACATCTAATTAATATGTCTCGAAAAAAGTCTATTAACGTTCAATTCCCTAAAAAGCTTGGAAAGAAGGAATAAAAGATATAGGTGCTCCTATTATGGCATATTAGGTGTACATGTAGCATACTATATTATAGGTAATTATTGCACAATATGCAGAAGTCAGTCTTACAAAGAGCCAGATGTTTATTCCTATAGCCTGTGCTTTTGCAGTAGCAAATTTAATGTTAGATTATTTAATGAATTATGGGATCTCTTGGGAAAAGGTGCAGGGGCAGAGATTTAAACCCGAGTTTAACTTGGTTACATCACAAAACTACCAAGTTGAACAAAGTCATTAAAGAGTAAGTTCACAATTCGGACCGCTTCTCTGACTCCAGTATGTTCACGGGCTGATGGACCACACCATGTTTCAAACAGTTGTGCCACTCGCTGGCACCTACTAGCTCCTGAACTTCACTTATGCCTTTTAACCTTCTCTCACCTGTACTTCAGCACTCATCTGTGAAAGGGGAACCCCAACAGAAGTATTTTCACTCTGGTTAAAAACAGTTTGAGGAGTGGGTGAAATGGATCTGCAGATCACAGCATAAAAACTCTTCACATACGAAATAGCTGGGAGATGAAAAATTAGATATGCAGAAGTTCTCTGCAAATTCCAAAAGCCCCAACATTTCAGGCTTTTTTTTTTTTTTTTTCCTCCCCACCAAGCCATTTCTGTTCTCTCTGCTCTGTTGTTTAGTAGGGCATTTACAGACACATGAAATATGAACATGCCCACTGTAGTACTTAGCTTGATAGTTACCTGTCTGCAGATGTTTCAGAAAGAGATACAAGAGATACTGCTTGGAATTTCTACTACTATATAATGCTGAAGTAACTATCATTTCAAGAACCCAGAAAATTCACCCAATTATTCTTTCAAAGGCTGACATCAGAGCTTTAGCTTACATTCACTTGCTCAACTCCAAACCCAAAGTTTACCAAATCTAATGGCTTCTCTCCCCATTAATACTAAAGCAGCCTTTTTCAACAATGAGGTATCCACTTCTTACACTTGTAGAATATGACACCTCTGCATTTTAATTCTGAGTTTAAACTGAAGTTCCCACGTGCTTATAAAAATGTCTGCACAGGTAAAAAAAAAAAAAAAACCAAACCAAAACACACCAGCTGCCAAGGATAAAGAACAAGGCTTCCCCTGGAAGTATATAAATCACTGCAAGTCTGAATCAAATTGAAATTCCTCGCTTTTCGGAATTCTGCACTTGTGTAGTCAAAAAAAAAGATGTTAAAGCAACAGCACAATCCATACACTCAGTTAATTCTCACATGCAGTCTGAAAGTTTTGTTTTTTTTGCTTTTGCCCTTCAGTAAAATGGAGCACACGCGTTTCAAAAGATGTTTCCTTTTCGAGAAACTTTTCGGGTCATACACTCTGTGTACTAGAAGATGTAAAAACACTGACCACAGGGACTGAATTTTCTGCTGTAATGTCCAGTTTACTTTAGGGATGCACTACAGACCACAGTTGGGGTGCGAGGAAGATAAGTCAAGACGATGAAAAAAAGAGAGTTCAGACTGATGTTAGCAGTTGCCTTGAATTCAAAATAAATAAAAAGGTAACTATCTTCAATGGGTTTTTAACCTTTATTTTATGGAGAAAAATACAAAGGAGAGCTTTTAATATAGTGTCCTGGAAACTAAGGAGATTAATTAGAAGAATAGATTTTAACACATGCAAATTTATTTTGCCATTTTGTGAAGTAAACAAGAGATGGAAACTTAAAATTGATAAGAACATATGCATTTTGTTTTAGTCTAACCATTAGAGGAAATAGACAGATTTTTACAGAAGACAAAAATGCAAACATACGAGAAGGTCAAAAAAAACGTTATTCCTCCTAATTCACTCATACAAAAATGCAATTTTACTCCAAATAATAAAATGTATCGAGAAAGACCTCATCAACTTGAGGAAAAAAAAGATTGCATCCTATCAAAAATATTTCTTTACATACTACTGCTTACCAGTAAACGCAAAAACTACTGCAACAGAAGGATAATACCAGGTTATCTATGAAAGAAAAAGAAACAAATTTTATTTTCTTCAGCAGGGCTTCTTCATGATCAATTGGGAAAGAAACATCTACCATTCAAAAAAAGCAACCATGGCTAAAACTGCACATTAGTGAGGACGTTCAGGGACACATAATATTCCTGGAGTATTCTAGTGGTCAATAATACTTGAAGTTAATAGTGTGGTTTAACATTGCCCTTCATTCCTAAATGGGCTGCTGTATATTCTTATGAGAGAATCAGGAACCAAAGTGAAAAATAGAAAGCTATTACAAACACCTAATTCCACAGGATTTTCCATCATTTCTTATGGTCATAACAGCACAATTTAGGATTATAAGCTTAACCCATTTGAACTGCTTCATCACACAACAGCCAACATAAAGAGCCGGTGCTCACCAGGACAAGATGCTGGAGCAGGTCCTCTGCCAATGACAATTCCCTCCAGCTGTGGTGGAGGTGAGCACAGCTGGAACGGCGGCGCAGCCTGCAGCACCACGCAGTCACTGGGGGGATTGTGCATTATTTTAGCATTACTCCCAAACAATAATGGATTGTTTTACTCACAAACAGATGAACAAACCTTCCATTTAAATACTTTCTGTTAAATTGTATTAGTATGCATAATAGTGTCCATATCCTCAAAAAAAAAACCCCAGGCAAGAGGAGTTTTCATGGGGGAGGGGAGGAAGAATAAACCATGCTCTGCCAGCTTTATCTATCTATGCTGTGAATTGGGTAGCCTTGGGGATTTTTGCCTGCTGTGCTTAGTGTCCTTGACAACAAGCCAGTTTGAATTTTGGCCTTTAACTTGACAAAAATGACTTACTGAAGAGGAAGGCATCAAGCTATTACAGCCCTGTGGAGAGATTCTTTCTAAAACAGCATGCATGCTTATTCTGCCAATTCAACTAGAGTATCGTCAAATTTATCCTCCAGCTCCTATACCCCCCAATATTCCCAATGTAGTTGCCAGTTCGTACAAGAATATTTGAAAGAAAAACTTTCAACATTTTTGCTCTGTCCTCCCATTGCATTTTACGACTTTCACAAAGATAGATAGAGATGGAAAACAGAGAAAAATATCCCCAGGGATCTCCTCTCTGAAATTACTGAACTTCCCTTCAAAGAGATGGGAAACAAAGTTTATGAACATCTTAACCTGTTATGGACCTACTGACTCCTCCTTAGCAGACATATGTGCAGGTTTCTTCTTACATTACATTAATGCTTGAATAAATCTTTTATAAATGGATATATACTAATAAACAAGCTCTAGCAAAGCTTGCTGCTTGGTTTAAGAAATCACTACTCTCTCTCTTTTCTGTTTTTCCCTCCCAAAGTCAACTCCTCCTAACAGAAGGCAACACATGCACATACCTCAGCTTTTCAAAGTCCAGCATCTTAGTTTAAATTCTTGAGCTAGACTTACATGGAGAAGCTGAATCTGCACTGAAGCAGCTGAAGTATGAGCACAGGTTTTCTTCCGCCAGTTTTCTCGGAGTAGGTGACAAATTTTTGGCAATGGGGGTCAGCAGACTAGCAAAGAGATAACATCTTGAGTTACTGCAGCAGTATCTGCAGGAATTCATTTGTAAGCACCTGAAACATCACAGTCTAGAGAAGTGCAGCTTCCTCACTACCAGCCGTAACACGAGTGCCCAGTGTCGTCTACCTGCATGCTTAACTTCAGGCTTTCCAATATACATGCTAAAGAAGGTGAGACGATAGCAAGGTGAAAACGCTGGAAATCAATCAACTGTAGTGCTGTCCTCATTGTCAATGGAGGAGGCATCCCAGTGTTGGCAAGAGCATCGAGGACTATACCCAAGACCTCGGCACGGACATACCCTAAAACCTAAACAGATCCAAAACAGGAGAAACGATGCGGTGGTTGTCAACAACTTATCGAGACTCAAGATCTCACCGACTCCTTTCCCCACCCCCAACTGCTGGTGTAGGAAAGAACAAACCATTTTCAGTAACAGGGTCATACAAGCTTATTTCACTCTGGGAGAATAAGTCAGCATCAATTTTCATGCAAAATATCAAAGCACTAATACAGGTAAAAGCTTTCAACGATATTCCAGAATTTCATCCTTTTCATACTAATATTTTGACCATTTCCGGAGGAATCATAATGGAAAAACATAACAAAAAATATTCAATTCCTAATTTAGGGAAAAAGATAGCAGATGGAACTGTCTCTTCTAGCCTTTTTTTTTTTTTAATATTCTCTTCACTCAAGTCTGAAACGAGTTGCTCTGCTGTGTACGTACCTAAACTTCACAAGTACACCAACTGATTTAACTGCACCTTTCCCAAACCACTCTACCCTATGATGCTACCTCAACCAACACGGCCCAAACCAACAAGGCAGCCAAGTGAGTAGTTAACTCTGGAACCATAAATAGCAGCAAGTAATCTAACCAGATTAATTCAACCTTAAGCGTGTCAACAGGACTTGCTTCAAGTTGGGCAGCAATCCAGGTAAACCTCCAAAACACACACACATGGACGGCATTTCCATACGGTACTTCTTCATTCTGGGACTCACCAAGCAGACCTCCAGCCAGCTACAGAAACAACTGAGGGGTCTCGTTTATCTTTATTTATAGTGGCAGTTTTAGCAGTTTCTGAGTTGCTGTCAGTAAGAGGTCAGCTACCTGACAAACGTAACATCGCGGTGTAAAATCAACTTCCTTGCTGAGAAATTGGAAACACTGCTTATACTACCCCAGAATTGATGCTTAATTTTGCAACACAAAAAGAAAGTATGATGCTACAAAAGTTTAGAAATGCGATAAAGCCATTTAAGGCAATGGATGAGAAAACTGTTTGTGGACTGGTGGGTAGTATGGAATAAAAAAGAAGAAATCATTAAGTAACTGCACAACCACATCCCACATTGCATTTCTTTATATGAAGACATTCAAATTGAGAAAAGAAAGTTTTAAGTTAGGAATAAAGTAGTTATTGTTTCTACTTTCCCTTCCTGAGGGGGATATTCAAACAAACTCCTTTTGGAGATTTAATTTACTTCCACCAGGACAATGGTGCTGGCACAGCTTTGACTTACTGGGAGAAACAAAAAACGGAGACTCACTACCCATAGCCTGCCCAGAGGAAAAGGCTGCTCTTTGGATTCCTGCTCCGGCAGCCCGAAGATGCCAGCTGGCCGGCTGCAAAGGCTGCTCTCTCCACTTCCCCCCATGAAAGCAAGATTATTTCATTTTTTTCCTTAAAGTCCCCTAGTTATATGCCCCATGCCTCTTTGCCATGACCATCTCCACGGGCCTCTGAACAGCCATGAATTTACCTTCACAAAAACGCTACTACTTCATAACACAAATGGAGAAGAGAGGCAGACAGATTAAGTGCCTTGCTCAGCATCGCACAGGAAATCTGCGGTGAAGCTCAGCGTCGAGTTCCAGCCCAGCGCTCCAACCACAACCAGGCAACCCGCTCCCAGAAGACGTGGAGCAGAGAAAATCCTTATGAGAAGAAAATAACGAGACATAGATTTTGACACACTCCCAGATTACCATGCAAAATAAATTCAGAGCTACTAAACTGCTGCTTCCCACTGTGTTCCCCAATTGCATGAAACCGGCTCAGTGTTAAATTCCAAATGCCAAGGCAGGCTGGGCTGCCCGGCCAGGCATCTCTGCCTTCTTGCACCAGCGCTCTTAGCCTGTAACCTGTAGTCTTTCCAATGTACGAATGTAAAACTACAGACAGCCTATGAAGTACTCACGATGTCCGATATAGAGATCCCTACACAGATATTCATTGTTTCTGAACACTGGACATAAAACTGTCCAGGTCACCAGTATGAGTGTTGCTATCGATCAGTCAGTTAACTTTGCTGCATTGATCAATACATTAGTCATGAAAGGGAAGCAAAACATACTGACATTTGTGACACATTTTAACCTGTGCCTTTATAACAATCCTACGTGAACACTGCTCTTAAGGTAATGTAATATTTTATTTTCTACTTGAAGTCGCTGTATTCTTTTATGTATTCCTTAAATTACAAATGCATATCTGCAAAAATACCCGAAGCCACCCATCTACCAGCTACTAACTGGTCAGGTTTTGTAGACAGGACTTCCCTAAACTGTGCTGACTACAGTGAACTGAAAGTGGCATTCAGGATACTCGTCTGCATCACCTCTTTCCCTTTCTTTACCACTGCTAAGCACCACCACCTTTCCTACAGGAATCAAACTTGTCACCTACAAATCCCCTCCGGCTCTTCCCCTCAACTCACAGAAACCACCCGCTTCCTCATCACCTTCCTCACTCGTCCGGATGCTTCCAAGACTGCACTTTCCGCCCCCTCACAAATGGGAGGGCTCTCACCTATACCCTCCCTCCAAAACTGCAACAACAACAGCCAGCAGCCCAGCACCTTCCCAGGCCAGGTCTGCTGAGGAGGAATGCATTTTTACACTCTCGAGTACTCTGAACCGCAGCTAAGTGAGATGCTTGGAGATGATTATTTGTATTCTGCTGTTATCCCGACTCCAGCTTTTCTGTTAAAGAAACTGGTTTTGCCATCAGTCCTCGACACGGCCATCTGACCTTACACACGAGATCCTCCCCCCTTCCTGCTCCATCTATGAAGTGATCCATAAAGTTTAAACTAATGCCTTTTCCTTCCCAATCTTTTCTCAGTTCCACAATGGCACCAGAAGCCAGCCAGCTTTTAACACCTCAGCTGGGACTCTGCTGAAAAAGCCAGTACCGATGAAGCCAGAACACAACCTGCAGCTTTTTTTGGTAGAAAAGTTACATGTTTAGTCCATTTCTTCGCAGTCTTTCCAATTCCATCTGCAGCCTTCGCCTGCAAGCTACCTGGAACAGGAACATCTCCGATGATACCCAGCACAATGAGACTGCAGTTTTCACAAGTACTTCTGGGCGATATAACAGTATGAGCAAGACGCGTGTAAGCCTTGGAGATGATGAACCCTTTGGAACCTCCCCAGGGAGCAGCAACTGCAGCAGCAAACAAAGGCTTCAGAGAAGCACATCAGTAAAAAAGGGATGCGTGCTCTGCAGAGGTCCCCTGGCCCATGGAGATCCCAACCCAGAAGATCCCGAGCGGACTTTTAGAGCGCATGCACTCACAATATCACTTTATTATTTCCATGCCTGTTTTGGTAATTCCACCACTGCTGCACTACCCTGATGACAGTACAGACACAAAGAGACCACGGACTTAACAAGAAGTTTTACTTGACTTTGCCTAGAACTGTTCCAAGCGTCAAGAGACAAGGCCATGAATATCTCTGGCTCCTACATCACCAGCAGTGGTGAGAGCTCCAAGGGAAATAAGAGGAACAGGCTTTTGGAGAAACTGAGATACGACGAGAGATTAGCACGTTTGAGAACCATAGGACACAAAGGCATTTTAACTTCCCATCCAACTTACTTGCCAATGCTGAGGGTTTTTTAATATTTCTAACCAGGATGCATTATCTGCCATTTTACTTCATTACAATTTGTATCGGGATAGGACTGACACCATTCCGCATAAGCTGGAAGATCATTTCTGATAATTGTCAGAGGATCCAGAACTTTTAGATATATTCACATAAATAACATAATCTCAACACAGTGCTAATACAAATACCTTTCCAACATCATACAAGAAAAGAACTATGTCTTTAAGCATGAAAGGTTCTACCATGTTCACTTCCCATTTACAAAGTAACACTCGCAGGCACCTTCAGACTAAGTAGTATTTACTTACACAGCTATTTTCAGTAGTGCAAAACATAAATGGTTTCTAATCACAGGAAACACAATGCAGGTAGTAAATCATAACAGAAGAGGTCCTCTGTCTTGATTTAAGTCTGCTCAAATCTCCCAATAGTGAAAACAGATGAGAAAACAAAAGCCACGCTAGCTACAGCTATTTGAAACAGGTAAGTCAGCACGCTAGTCTCCAGCGAAGCCAAGAATGCAGCATTGCCTAATGATTCTAAAGCTAAACCTCTCCCAAAGCAATTTATTTTTTATTAAATACAGCAATTTTTGTCACACCACCCAGGCTGCATGCTTGTAAAAACAGAAGATGTGTTTGAGCAAGCAGAAGATTTCTTCAATACAGTTAAAAAAAAAAGACGGTAAAAAAAAAAATCCACCAAGTTGCTCAATAAACTGAAAGTTCAGTCTCTTCCAGGAAATGTTCTCAGCTGGGAGAGAAGACTAGTGCATGCTAAAAGTAAAAAAGCATTTTGATGCAGCATTCATCCTTTAAAATTAAAACCAACAGCTTCTGCCTGTTATTCAAATGATATCCTGCAGCTCAGAAGAAGGGCTACGACCACGGCGTAAGTTACTTAATTCACAACATTTTTATTGACTGACTTGCATAAAAATAAGCCACATTAATGATCGAGTTGACATGTAGTATACATCATCACAAAACTAATTTCGGATCAAACATCATCCATACACCCTAAAAATATTTTCAGCTTTCTCACATCCAAGAAAAGGATTTTCAGATTTATGTTATGCTCACAAACTTTGGTCTTCTATAGCACAAGCAGTGCAGAATCAAAACAGGATTAAAAGAAAACCAGGATTTTTCTTTGAAGAGCTGCTTCTGATTGATTGCGTTATATGCCGGCGGCAAGTTAACCTGTAACTGAAGTTTAACTAGTGCTGTTTTCTCATTATTTGACAATGTGTTATGCACCCACAGAAACAGCTCTATATAGATCCATGCCAGTGACTGAGAGTAGCACCGTGGCTCCTTCAGCCCAAGAGATCTCCAAGCATCCACCTGTTGCCTTTGAAAGACTGGATTGGGCCTTATTTATTAGCAATTCACACAGCAGTCTCAAGAAGCAGAAACTGTGTCTCTTCCCATTAAAGAAGCAGTCTCGGCATCAACCGGAGCAGCTTCCAGAAGACTTAATCCAGATCTTTCAGGGTGCAACGTAAGTTGGCTTATCCGTACTTGTACCCTCACAGAGGCCTCGTAAGGTGGCATGACACACACTGCTTTTGGTGTCACCTCTCGCTCGGGGAAAGAACTTCAAAAGTTGAATGCGTGATTTGCCAAGTGAGAGCAAGTTGCGAGGAAGAAGGAGAAAAAAAAAAAAAACCACTAAAAAAAAAGCTAAAAGCAACTAAATGCACGTTTTCTCATTAGCAACCGAGTTATCCTCCTCGGCACGCGGGAGGCTGGAGGGGGGTTATTAACTAAAGCGAAGCAAGGCAAATGATGAAAGGCTTTGCTGAAAGCCAGTCTGCGGGAGAGGTGGCCCTGGAAATCCTCCCGGAGCAGGTGCAGAAGAGACCCCAGGAAGGGGTAGGGTGTCCTGGCCTGCTGGGGGGGTGTCACATGGACACCCCCCGTGGGGAAGGTGCAGAGGAGACCCCAGGAAGGAGCAGGGTGCCCTAGCTTGATGGAAGGGGGGGACACAAGGATCCCACCCCCTGGGGGAAGGTGCAGAAAAGACTCCAGGAAGGAGCAGGGTGCCCTGGCCTGCTGGGGGGGGTGTCACAGGGACATCCCCCCCCCCGGGAAGGTGCAGAAGAGACCCCGGGAAGGGGCAGGGTGCCGAGGGGAGCTGGCCACAGGGACCCCCCCGCAAGGGGAAGGTGCAGAAGAGATCTCAGGAAGGAGCAGGGTGCCCTGGCCTGCTGGAAGGAGAGGGGGAGAGAGGGACACCCCACTTTTCCCTCAAAAAGCCCCCCCCGAATTTGTGTCAGCCCAAGAGCCGGTGGGCGCCGCACCGGGGAAGTTGGGGGGGGGGCAGGGAAAAAAGCAAGCAAAAAGGGANGGTGGGCGCCGCACCGGGGAAGTTGGGGGGGGGGCAGGGAAAAAAGCAAGCAAAAAGGGAATTAAGAGAGACTCCACCGGGCCACGGAGGTGGAAGCGGGACTAAAAAACGGCGGATAAAAGTTGAGTAACGATCGGAGCTCGGTCGCCGCCGTCTCGGCCCCACGGCCTCCCCTCACGCCGCCGCCACCCCCCGCCTCCGTGGCC
>WAAD01028240.1:156324-183520 GCA_013389945.1 Fregata magnificens
TGGGTGGGGGACGCACGCGCTGGAGGACACGCTTTGCGGGAGGGGCAGCGCCCCCTGGCGACTGGGAGGAGGCTGGGGGCGGCATAGGGTGCCTAGGGGTGTATAGGGGTGCGTGGGGGTGACGCGCAGGGTGGCGTGGAGGGTGAAGAGGGGTGCGTGAGGGTGACGTGCTGGGTGGCACTCAGGGCGACACGGAGGGTGAAGAGGGGTGCCCGGGGGTGGCATGGAAGGTCACATAGGGGTGACATGGCTGTGGCGTGGAGGGTGGCATGGAAAGTGGCAAGGGAACGGGTGCGAACACATCTGCACCGAGCACGTGGGGTCTGGGAGCAACACCCGCAGCCCTGGGCAGCGGGGACCGCCGTCTCAGCACCCAGGACCCACCCTGAACGGTCCCCACGTCCCCACGTGTCCCCCCGTGCGGGCCGACAGCCGCTGACTTCGCGTGGCCGCCGGCTCCGCCATGCCCCATCCTCCGTCCTTCTCCTGACCCAACCCCCAGCTCTTGATTTATGAACTGCCAAAAAACCCCCAAAGCATCCCACAAACCAGCCCTCCCACCCCCACCAGAAATAAAATCCAATGGAAAAATCCCTAAATCCTGAACCCCTCCAGAGGCACGAGCATCCTCCCCGCTCCCTGTACAGAGGCAAAGCTGGGGACCAGCCTTGTTTCACCCCGAGATGCTGAGGCTGGGCTGGGCTGTCTGCTCCAGCATGTGCCGAGGGTACCCACAGCCCGGCACAAGTAATAAATACCACCGGGGAGCAAATCCCTATTTTTCCTGCAGGCAGAGCGATGCCCCAGTTGCCCAGCCCGGCTGATTTATTGAACCAGGAGCGGGACGACAAGTGCTGGGCTCGGCATCGCTCTTGCCTGTGTTCGAGCGGGGACCATTGCTGGGTGCTGCAGGGTCAAAGCGGCAGGGCTGTGGAGGCATCGTCTCCGAGCATCCCCACTTTTCAGCACAAAAATAGACCCAAGGGCGGCTGAGTGGAGGTTTTGGAGGGGGGTTAGTGGCAAGGTTTGTCATCCCCACCTGCAAACACAGTAACTCTGGCTTTCAAGGTGTTGCCGTTGTGCTGAGCAGAGGCGATCTTCCATTTTAAACCCCGGCTTTTGTTTCTTTCCTCTGCCCACCCCTTACCCAGGGGCAAGAGAGGAAAAAGCCTTTCCCCATAAATTCCAGGGAGAAAGCAAAACAGCGATGGGGAAGAGGAGAAAGCCTCAACGATTTACGGCCAAGCGTCAGGTGCAGCCGCAGACCTGGAAGCTTGGGCAGTGCTTTTCACCATCCAAATTCTTCCTTAAAATCCCCCTCCCCAGCATTCCCGTGTCCCGCAGCACTAGCCCGGCTCGATCCCCGTGCCGGGGTGCTGCCCGCCCCAGGCAGACCCCTGCCTCCTGCCCAGCCAAACTTGCCCAAAGCCGTTTCTCCCACCTTCTCTTCCTTCTCACCAATCTTTGGATTTCAGCTCACGTAGCTCCCCAAACTGGCTCCCGCAGGCTCCGGGTGTGCAGCCTCGGGGACAGCCACAGAAATCCCCTTCCGCCCGCTCTTGCAAAGCCAGACCCGGGTAACTAGTCTGCACGGTGCTGGGGAGGCTGCAGGGTGCACCCGTGGTGGTAGGAAACAAACAATTAGGCATAAAAGTGCTTTAGAATAGACCCTGCTTCATATGCCTAAATTAATTGGGTCCTAATTTGGGGCAAACAGCCACCATGGGCACTGGCAGCGCCTTTTCCAGCTCTCCAACGATGTGGGGACCGAGCAGCCATCGCCGTGCTCCTCTGGGACCAGGACACAGGATGCTTTAATTAGAAAAACTACTTTTTTTGTGCATCTCTAGAGGGAGGTTGAGCTGCTCTGGGTAAGCATTGGGGAAGTGGCACGGCAGCATCTCACCCTCGCTGGTCCCTACGGACCCCTTGTCCCCGCAGCTACCCCAACCCATCCCGTGGGGAGAAGTGGGTGGCTCCAACCCCCTGGAGCAGAGCACCAAAGCCAAAATTGCCACCGTGGCTGCTGCCTGCACCCTGGGAGGAGGGATCGGAGGAGAGCAGCTCCAATTAACCAGGCAAGCAGATGCCTGTAGGTCGCTCGCACGCCCACAGCGCAGCAGCAGGCAGGTACAGCCCAGCAGCCTCGCTGTTCCGGCAGGCACCGGTCCCGGTTCTCCGGCCACCGTGGGAAGCCAGCGGTGGTGCCGCCCCAAACGCCTCCTCCACTTTGCTTGCCCTGCGGCACAGGACAGTAGGCACATACCGATAGTCTTAAGAAAACAGGCATGTTTTTCTCTCCATTACAGTCAGGGCTACAGGGACACTATTTTATTGCAGCTCAAGGACACAACGGTGGAAGCGAGCAGTTTTGGTCCCAGGGCTCTGCGTAACACCGTCTACTGCCGGCTCATCTCTGGCACATGCAGGAAAGAAGGAAAAAAGTCAAATAGCCCTGCCCTTTCTCTTTTCAGTTTGCTTTAAGTCAGCAGAGCATCAGCAAACAGCAGCCTCGCTGCCCAAGCGCCCGTAAGGGACAGCCCTGCCCGACCGTGGGAAGAGCCACGTGGGATGCCCCGTGCTGGACCATGGTCCAAAGTCAGGGCGGCTGCATGGACCCCAGCTCTGGTCTGCATCTCTGTTTACACTGAGGAAGCACCTGCCTCAGATTCGTTTTACCTGGTGAAATCTGACTGTTTCCAGATGCCATATCAGCCTTGTCAGCAGCAGCGTGCTACAAGAAGGTGCACACGGCCGAGCCGGAGCCCTTTGTTAACCCACGGGCACAAACAAAGGATTTTCACAGGCACTTGTTTCAGCCACATGTTCAGGCATTGCTTTGTCGCAGTTTTAAGTACATAGGTTTGGATCCAAGAACTAAAAACCAAGAGGCACTTTGCAATTCATCAGCTCCAGCATTTTAATATTAAATAAGTGCTATCCAGCTCTGGCACACACGATCAGGGCTGCACGCCTCTTTGCAGGGCATGGATCACAACCAGACTTTAACTACCTAACTCCCTTTTTTCCTAGGCAGCCCAGGGGAGAAATGCATAAATCCTCTGGTGAGCAGATCCAGGGTGGAAGAAGAGGTTCTGCTTCCTGGAGAGCAGCTTTTCCCTTCAGACATCGCCTCCCGCTGCATCTGAGGAAGCAAAACCCTGAACCCACCCAGGGTTATTTTGAAGAGTCAAACCTGCCAGAGCAGGGAGGAGGAGGCTGCCACCCCCATCTTGCATGGGGCAAAGCCCTTGAGATGCTTCAGCCCCTGGGGACTGAAGGGTCCTAGCAGAACCTTCCACAACCCATCAACACTACAAGGATGGAGCAGCGTCCAGCAGCTTGTTATGAACCTGCAGTGCACAATGTTTGTGCAATGCATCCTCTAGCAGAGCAGTACATATAGCTGCAGGGATGGATGCAGGGCACCAGAGCTTGCTGCAAGCTGGACTCAAGAGCCACGTCAATTCTGTCCTCACCTTCTGCTCAGCCTGCAGCTAGAGACCAAGGTTTGAGGGCTTGGAGAGAGTGAGGACTTCTCTCAGCAAGGGGCAGTGACATGCAGTGGAAACCTGAAATACAGGTCCTCTCTGCTGAAGGGCAGCTCTAGGCAAAGCCATGACCATGGATCCATGGGCTCCAGGCAAGTGGATAGCATCTGGGAAGCTGCAGTGGGAGGCGAGTTAGCTCCCATGGCAATAGCTGCCTCTGACACAGCCTTGCTGCCAAAGGACCAGCATTTATTCCTGTGTCCAGACCCCAATACTTCCATGAGGAAGTAGCACACACAGGGGTGAGAGTGACCCAACCTTCCCTGGCTGATTTTCTTCTCTGCTAGAAGCATTTCCTCTACATGGAAGTGGTTTCACCTGCAGAAGGGTGAAACATCTCTGGAATAGCTTTTCAGAGCTGCTCCAGCCACTCCAAGTCAAGCCTAGAAGTTTCAGCACAAGCACTCAGACCCAAATGGATTTGGTAGTAACACCCTGCTCTCCAGCAGCTTAATGCAGTTAGCAGAAAGTTTCTGGCTGCACCTTGCACCCAGAAAACATGCCCAGGAGCTCAAACACATTTCTGCAGGGCCTTAAGATGCTATGGAAAAAAGTCTAATGTTTGCAACAGCAGCTTATGAAGGAAAAAAACCCAAACACAAGAAGTACAAAGCCAGAAGTGCAATTTATTGACAAGTTTCAAAAGTAAAAAGACTCAGCATCTTTGCTCCTCTTGGTTTGGATGTCTGAGTTCTACCAAGACACCTCCACCCACCAGCTCAGAGCTGTGTAGCGCTTCATCTTCAGAAGTTGAAGTCTTGCTTCTCCACTGAGAAATCATATAGTCCATCTTGGCCAGTCCCAGGCTGCAGATCTGGATTTTCCTAGAAGTTGATAACCATCAGTTAAAGGTCCTGCAGCTGAATAAACCTAAGCTTTTTGCACCACAGTTTGCCTGAAGCTTTTTCCAGCTGCTTACTGTTCTAGTCTTGTTTTAAAAAATTCTGCTGCTATAACAAGCTATTAAGATCAGCTTGACTCTAACAGAACCCTTGGAGACCAGACCAAGTCCTCCCGTTCTTTACAGCACACTGAAGCTGCAGTGTCCCTGCATCTCACGCACAAAAAGCGGCCAAGTCTACAGGCTCAGACACCAGAAGTAGAAGAAAAGAGTGTCTGGGGTGGCAGAACTCAAACCAAATAGCCTGCTTGGAACAGCAACAAGCCAGGACTTCTTTGGAGAGATGTCCCCCTGGCATCCAGCCCCTCCGGCAGATGCCAGTGTGTAGGAGAGTTTCTTCCACACCGTCTCTCAGGGACATCCCACAACCCTGTTCTGGGCAGAGTGCTAACAGTCCTTTGCTCCCTGCTGCTGCAGTTCACATCTAGACTGAGCCTCAGCTCTGTGATCTGCCAAACTGCTGAGCCTCTTCCCTGATGTTTCCCCATCTGTGAGACTAAGGCTAGGACCAAGCATGGCATCTGTGACAGTCTTGGGACTCTCTTGCAGCTGCTAGCTGGTGTCCTGTCCTCTTTTTCCATAAGTTCATTAGGATGAGAAGGGTCAAGTAATCCAAAAGCAACCTGAGCATGGTTATCAGCTGAGTAGGAGGCTTCCATTCATAGTGACAAGCTAGCTCAGCTCCAGAGGAGGAAAATTCTCCACATTTGGTATTCATATCAGCAACTGCAGTAACTCCAGATGATGCCAGTTTGAATTCCAGCAGCAAGATGCTATCAAGGCATCCATATCCGTTGTGCAACTCATCAGCTGACAACTCGGAGCTTTTACAGACCTTTAAAAGCAGCAGGAACAAGCTGCAAGGCCTACTCTAGTCATGTAGAGATCTCTTCCAAAAAAAAAAAACCTATTTCAGCATCCTTAAAGTCTGTGCTTCATTCCAGTGTATAATGGCTTCAGATTTTCAGACAAAAACCAGCAAGAGCTTACATACCTCACCAGAAAAGTATTTCTCTATGATACTCAATGCAGCTCGGTAGACCATGTTGTTGTCATGGGTTTGCAAGGCTTCAATTTTCTCCAGGCCATCAAGCTCTTCTACCAGCAGACACAACCTTTCTGTCTCACCCAGCTTCTCAGCTGCCTGTGACATCAGACAACCAAGCAGGCAAACATAACCTCACATCAGTAACAGGTCTGAGATGATCTTTACTGTAAGACCCTGATCTACAAGTCAAGTGACCACAGTCCTGCATTGACAGTCCCTACCCGATTTGGGTTTAGCAGAGATCCCAGGGATATGACTGCTATGCACATGAAACATCAGTCCTTGCTGGGATTGCTGCACAGTGGCTCTACTGCCAACCAAACAAGCTAGCCAAAGTCTGTTACATCCACACACTGAGAAGCAGCAGGTGTGACCTGCCACCCACTATTTCATTTGCAAAAGCCTGGTTCAAGGGTACTACAAGAGACAGGCTTTCAAGCAAGAGGCATGTGGATATCAGCTGGCAGGGAGCTGAGCCAAAATGCCCCCCAGGACCACCTGATTGCTCTGCAGTTGCATTTCTGCAAGACCTTCACTTCTGTCCAGCTTGGTGATGAATGCATAACCTTTTCCTTTCCAGGAGACTAAAGTCACAGAAGGTGAAGAGGAACACTTTGGGATCTTAATCTTCTCAACCCCTTTGGACAACCCAAGAGCATCCAAGAACAAGTTAAACAACATGAAGTCTAACTCTTACTCCTGCAAGATTAGTAGCTGCTGTAGGAGGTGTTCTAGCCACACAATGGCTCACACCTTGCTGCTCTCTTTGGGAAGGAATGCAAGAGATAATAGGAGATCTTACCAGGAAGAGATTTGAAATGGTATCCAGGATGACCAGGATAGTTTTGCTGTCTTTGGCCAAGAGCAGGTTGAGCAGAGGTTTGAGGACCCCAGACTGGACAAGCTCCACCACTTGCTCCACAGTGCCTCCTGTCGTGAAGTTGGCCACTGCCCACACAGCCTCCTTCTGGGCTTTGAAGTCCCCCTGGAAGAGCAGCACAGTGAAGGCACTCCCAAGCTTTAGCATCCCTCCAAGGTCAGCGTGAGGTGAGGCTAGCCATTTCCCTTGTATTCAGTTTGGACTGACCCACCTTCCCTTGCACTTTGAGTGATGGGTGGACACCAAGCCATGCTTCCATGCAGGTGTACTGACAAGTCTGGGTTCCCAGGCTGTTCCAAGGATCCCAACAGCTTTGAAGCAGATTGCTCAGGTGGCTCTTGGGCACATGCCAAGTGCTTCACAAACGAGGCATCATGGACCTCATGAACCTCAGCACTGCTTGTGCAGCACTGCACCCATCCCTTACCTTATCAAGCAGCTCCACCAGAGGTGGCAATAACCCACAGGTGATTAGTTGTTGGATCTGCTGGCAAGGCCCTGCTGCAATGTTACTGAGAGTCCACGCTGCTTCCTTCTGTATAGTTGGCTTTGCATGTTGCAGGAGACACGGCAGGACAGCCAAGACACCAGCATCGATAGCTGCCTGGGTCTGCTCATCAGTCCCTGTGACTACATTCCCAATGGCACGGAGAGCTGGAGTCTAGAGAGAGATTAAAGGAGATGAGGAGAATCCTTACCTCAAGGGATACATGCCAGAAAGTCCAGTGAGATCCCTCGCTAAGTGCTTGATCCTTCAAATAAGGAAAGCATCGTGGGTGATTACTGTTGTATTTACAGACCTATCGTCCTCCTATTTTGCTCTAAGCAGCTTTAGAGTTTCTATCCAGTCTGCCAGCCACCACAAGCTGGAACAGAGCAGCAGCTTGACAAACAAGCCATCAGTACTGCAGTCTGAGGACACAGCAGACCACACTAGCCATGTATAGTAAGGAGACATGCCTTCCCTCTCCTCAGATGTTCCTACTTTAAGGGAACAGAGGCTGGAGGTTGCTGATTGTTTCCTACCATAACAATCAACTCTGGGCTGGCCATGAGTTCCACCAGCCTTGGGAGAATCCCTGTATCCACCACAATTTGGATGCGATCGTTGGAGCCGTCAGTCAGATAGGAAACAGCCCAGCAGGAGTCAGAAATTATGTCCTTGTCCTCATGTTCCATGAGGCAGATGAGGACTGGCAGCATCTTCTTCACCGCATCTAGGGGAGGGTAGGGGTTCTTGTTCCTACAGAGGTTTGACAGTGTCCATGTGATGTTCCTCAAGAACCCAACCTGAAACACAAGGGAGGTGTAAGATCCTCACTGCACTAACAAATCAGGGAGAGGTAGCACCCTGCTTCTGGTCCCTACAGCTCAGAGATATTATCCAGTAGCCAGAAGCAGCCTTCTTAAGGGCTGAGGCTTATCTGAAGAAGGGAAATGAAACAGGTAAGTGGTTAAGACAGTAGATTCACCCTCTACCCTCCCCAGTATTAATTTCCAATAACTTCAGTTCTGGTGGTATGACAAGCTATGATGACTAAAAAGGTGCCAAACAGCTTATTTGCTGGATCCTTGGACAAATTACAGAGCATTCTTTGGACAAGATCAGGAATTTCTTTTTAATATCAGCAGCTCATTGTTCTGGAGTAGGGCACCTCAAGGATTTCAGTTGCATCATCCAGACAGTTCATCCCAGTAAGGATGCTCCCAGGAGAGCACTGGAGCTACATGCAAAGCATCATAGCTACCAAGATGGTGTTTTGTCATGTTTCTTCCACAGGGCTCCCTAAGAAGGCGCAAGGGTGAGTTGGGCTAGGAACACAGCAGCCAGAAAAGTTGGGGTTTTTTTCTTTTAAAAAAAAACATCTTGCAGTATAAACTCACAGAAGGCCTAGAGGGTGTTTTCTTAACACCAGTCTGAAAGGCCATAGTTATGCCTACAGAAAGCATACAGCTTCCACCACACCTGGAGGCATCAGTACTACTGTTACAGCCCCTGAGAGCTTCTCAGGACACCTTATGCTTCTCTGAGAAGATTCTTCTCCCCCAGAGACCAAGAAAGCAGCGGGGTAGGCACCGATAAGCCACAAATCCAGCACTTTAAAGCTACCCAAGAAGAAGCAGGAGGAAGCTTGAAGGGCAAGTTCAGCCCTTCCACATGCATCTGCAAGTTTACCTTGCACCAATTTCATCTTATTCCTAGCTTGAGATAGTCAGTGCTGGACAGGAGAGCTAAGACTAGGAGACGTCACATTGACTTGAAGACTGTCTGCTTGGCACCCCCAGCTTTGTATATAGCCAAGAGGCAGGGTCATTAAAAGCAGTTTAAGACAGGGTCTCATTCAGTTATACAGCTTGTTGTTTATAAGGCAGATGATAGACCACCATTCACCCATTACCCAAGTGATTAAGAGCTGTTAAGTCAAGAAAATGAAGGTTATTTACTGGAGTTACAGGTGACACCAGGGCCAGCAAGGGAGGAATCACATTGCCATTGATAAGAGCATCTCTGTATAGAGGACCATCACCTGTACAGATGAAAAAGGGTTGCTTATTGCATCTGCCCAAGTCACAAGACAGTCAACATCAAATAGCAATCAGACCTGCAGGCACACACCAGGGCTGGGTGACTGGGCTCACTCACCAGCCACACACCATTAAGAATTTTCGGGTGGGGAGGATTTACCAGGTAGACCAGAGTGCCATCATGGCTAGTTTGTGGCAGGCTAACCAGACATGACCCATTCTGTTCTCCCTACTGACAACACTAATGGGTTAGACCATCCCAGCAGGATGGAGCCTTGCACTTCGCTTTGGCCAAAATCCTCTTGCAGAACCAACACAGGGTCTCAAAGGCTGCCAGGCCACGCGAAGGCACTGAAGGGTTAAGGGTTTCAATAGGGGCAGCAGCTTGGAGACAAAGCTGCAGGGAGACAAGGCTATCTTGAGGAACATCAATTTTTTTAGCTCCCCAGCACCGGCTTGGGCAGTGACACCCTGCGTGCCCCCAGGCCCGGAGACCTCTGCTTACCTGCAATGTTGCCCAATGCCCACACAGACTGCTCGCTGATGTACATGTGCCGGGAGGACAGGAGGGAGATGAAGGCTGGGATGGCACCTCCCTCCACCACCGCCTTGGTGTGGTCAGAGGTGCCAGAGGCGATGTTAGTCAGTGCCCAGGCTGCTTCAAACTGCAGAGGAGCATTGTCAGCATGGGTCAGGAATTCAACCAGTCTTGGGATGATCCCCAGCTCGATGATCTGATTGATAGGGGGGTCCTTCTGCCTGGACAGCATTCTCCTGCAAGAGAAGACACCGCAAAGCCTGCCATGAGAAGCCCTGTGTGGTGCCATGACAGACCATAACCCTGTGGCACGTACAAGGCTGTGGCTTGCGAGGGAAGCAGCACCTGTAAGAGATGCTAGTTCAGCATCCCATGTCAGCATATCCCCTAGCAGAGGAGTTGCCATAGAGAGGCTTCTGCAGCAGACCCATCCAAGAAGATGGTGAAGCAACAGCAGGGTGTCTGTTAGAGTGCAATACTTCACACATCCTTTTGGGACCATGACAACAATATTCCATGCTCCCCACCTTGCAGCAGTTTGAGACAGTAAAAAAAAATCAATATCTGCAATTCGTTCTCTTACAGCCTGCAAGCCTGCCTCTGCCACTCCCAGCCCCACACAGACCAGAGCTCACATCTAAAATGATGTTTCAGAGATTGCTTTTCCAGCTAAGAACCAGAATCACCAACTCCCCGCTGCTGTTTCCTGCCTCACACCAGCACAGAAACCTGTGGAGCTGCCCAGGAGATGGGACCAGGGCACTGATCAATTCAAAGAAAGCCAGAAAAAGAAACACTTTCAGCCAGATCTGCTTCCCAGGCTGGTTTGCGAGTGCTGGCAGAGGGTAGCGTGGAGGTGTGAACCCACAGCTCAGCGCTGCGTTAGTGCTGCCACCGGTACTGCACCACAGCTCAGTGTGCGGTCAGGGCACCCTGGGTGCGGACAGGCTTGGTTTGGGCAGGCAGAAATCCAGCTCCATGCTGCATGGCAGAGTAGGGAGCTAGTCATGACTTGCCCCTTTAGGAAGGGTCTGCTCTGGGCAGCCTCCAGTTAACATCTTGGGAGCAAAGCTTCTGATCTGCTCACCACAAGCAGACATCCTCACAGCCATTGGGAACAGCACTGGTCCCCTGGCACATGGGCAGATCACTGATGTGGCAGCTGAAGCCAGCCAAAGAAGCACCAGCAGCAATGCAGCTTCTCCTGGACCCTCAGAAGACATCCCTGCTGCCAGCTGGGTGAGGATGGCACCCTGTGATCCCTCCTACCCTGACCCAGGTGGGGACAGCCCTGCTCAGTAGTAACCCTTACAGAGCCAGGGTCTCGAGCCCTTGTCCTGCCCAAGCCTTTGGCACTTGGTTTCTTCCCAACGCCTTCGTCAGCTGGTGGGATGCAACGTGGTCCCTGCCCCAGCCATGCACAGCAAGGGGGGCAGCTCCAGCAGCCACAGCCAAGCCCTTGGCTGGGTCCAACCGCACAGGTCCCTGCCACAGGCACTGCCCAGGACTGCGATGGAGCCAAGCAAGGCACACAGGGCACAAAACAGGCACCAGCTGAGGTTCCTCAGGGCAGTTTTGGCTACCAGGCTCCTTCCCCCTTTGTCATGTCTTCAGAGGCCTCTTCAAACAGGAAGAAATGCCTTCTGCTGACAGGACCCACCGCAGCTCTGTCAGCCACCTCCCTCCCGACACAGAGCAGACAGGCAACATACCTGGTGGCCTGCGTAGCCTGCAGCTGCAGCTCAGTGTTGCTCCCATTCACAGCTTCGACAATTTCCTCCAAGGACAGCTGAACAATCTGTCACACGGAATGATTCAGAGTCAGATGGCAAGCCAGAACTCCCTCCAGTTTAATCTCTGCAGTCAATCAGCTGTCTAGACCAGAGTCAGTCACCACTTCATATCTAAGCAATGTCTATTCTTTATGCAATGCAGTTTCGAGATGAGGCAGAGGAAGAGAATCCACAAAAGCCTTGGAGGCAACTAATCCTTATAATCAAGCATGGAAAGAGTCACTGACACACCGTAATGGGCCTATAAGCTCAGCAATTACCCCTCGCTGTGCAAGGAGCCAGACAGGCACTTTGCCAGCTCCCAGCGAGCTGGGGCACCAGCCAGTTCTACCTGCCATCGAGGGAAGCCACATGGGACATCATCTCCAGGCAAAATAACACAGAAAGAGGGCTAGGCAGCCTAAACCACTCCCCGGCATGGGGCATGGCGATCAGGAATGGCACTGACTATTTAACCCGGGTCACTTGAACTGGACCTGGTAGTGGTCCAAGTAGTAGATGATAGCTACTGCACAAGCCATGTGCTGCAGCACTGACCCTGCCTGGGTGCAGAGCCCCCAGCGCTCACCTCATTTCTTTTCTCTTCTCCCAGAGAGAGACTCTCATCCATCAGACTGAACGAAATACTCCTGCGCTTCAGGATCTGCTCATCCTTCCTGGCCTTTCGCAGCTCGACGTTCACTTCCGCTCTCTGCCTCCGTAGGGCCTGGAGGGGAGGAGAAGGGCACCACCCCACCGGTGTCTGCACCACCCAATTCCCCAAGGAGCTCACCTCAGCTCTGTAACCCTCCACCCCAAGTTTCCTAAGCGAGGAAGGCAGAGAACCAGCACCCGTCCTCAGGCAGCTCCTTCCTATGGCTTGGAGAGTTACGTAGGAGATGGGACAGAATAAAGCCTCTCCCTTAGTGCCTCCCAAGGACACGGGCTGCTGGATGAACCAGCAACCACTGGCTGTTTTTAAAAGTCGGTTTGCTGAACCTGAAAGGCAAACCCTCATCTCCTTTACTAGCTTAAAGCAAGCTGACAGATCCCATGGTCTGACATCCCACACCAGCCCCCTCTCCGCAGGGATAACTGCTTCAGAGAGCTCAGCAGGAGGGGCTGGACCATGTCCCTTCCCCAGCGCAGCTCAGTCACCCACCCAAAACTCACATCCCCCCCTTGCCTGTGCCACACACTCCTCACAGCCTAGCCAGCGCCACACCACATCTCAAAGGCTAACTGAGCATCCCTGCTGGCAGATCCAGCCAGCCAGCCCACCCGCCCCCGCTTTGCTACCCCATACAGGTAGATTTGGGGGTAATTGCCCTTCAGAAGCCTTTACATCAGCTTCTGCCAACAGGCAAGCCCCCAGTGGGCTCTGCCGTTGTCCGAAGGGGGTGGCACAGGCGGGTGGTGGAGGTACTTACAGCCACATCCTTGCCCTTGTTCTTGAACTTCCTCATCCGCTCACTGTGCTCGTTCACAACTGGCATCTTGGCAGGTTTGAGAGAGGTGCCAGCTGAAAGCCTTCACGTGCTTTTGGGGTTCAGGACAGAGCAGGGTCAGGTCACAACTGCACAGCAACATTCACCTCCATCCACAGAGGGGTCTGGGATTTCCCCAACCCCCAAACAGCCTCTGCCACACATTGTCTCCCCCCAACCCCAGCAAGGGAGATGCTGGAGATCTCCTGCCCTAAGCAGAGCTCAGTAGGATCCTCACATGCTGCAGCTGAGCCACCAAACTAAATGCAAGCACAAACTACCACTTAATACCAGGCTACAAAAATTACAGCTGCTGCTGTAATCCCATGAGGAAGCTGGACACACCACTTCCCACAGTCACAGTAGCACCACCTTCCTCCGGTTCTGATCCCAGGGCTTTCAGATTTACTTAGACACAGCCCAAGCCTGGCACGGCCTCCTGCCTCCAAAAGGATCAGCTTAAGGTCCGATTTAAGGACAAGTAGCCACATCCAAACCCACTCTCTTACCCCACCGCACAGCCCAGCTTGGCTTCCCACACCAGGGCCCCCCAGAGGAAAGACACAAGGTCACATGAAGTGATGAAGTTCAACTAAAGAGTTCTCTTGGAAACCCAGCTACTAGTAAGGATTGCCAGGTGAAAAACATTAAATAGGGACAGGTAAAAATAATCTCTAAGCCTCTCCTAGTAAGAGCCACAGACATACACACAAATAAGACCAAGAGCAGGCCTTCAGACAGTTTTTGTCAGAAAAAGCAAGGCTTCCACCCAGCAGAAGTGGAGGTGTCTTCAGAGCAGCCAGACACCACCAAGGGCCCCCTAAAGCCAGGTTGTACATAAACACACTCAGGTGCTGATCACACACAGGTGGTGCATCTTCACCTTCCCTCCAGGCTTACAGCCTGTGGCTCAGACCAGCCTCCAAGAGCTCCCCTTATTCCATCTTTCTAAGGTTAAGGGTTTTGCTGGGGGTTTTTTTTGGTCCTCTCTCTCCCTGTTTCCTGTCCCAGCAACCAAGGCTGGATACCAGCAGCATCAGTTCTTCACCCCAACACAGCAGCCGGCCACCAAGCTGCAGACCTCTCCCAGAGGGGCCCAGATGAGCCACCTCTTGACTGAAGCCAATTATAGCCCACAGCCTTAAGCCCTACACTCAAACCTCAAGAACCACTTCAGCCTCCCTTCCCCTATTGCCCCTCCAACACAGGGCCACAGTAACACCCCAAAAAACCTCTTCTTTCTGGGGAGCTTCCTCCACCCCCATCTCAGCAGAAGTACACCACAACCCACACACTGACACCAGCCAAGCAGGAGACCCAGCACAGCCCCACATTCATCATAGGGTAGAAGGAAACAACCAGACACCCAGCACTGCAAAGATGAGAAAAGCCACTCACCCCAACTCCCTCTCATACCCTATCACCCTCAGGCTGCTTCTTTTATTGCCCCCATGGAACCACGTACCCCCCCGTTCCCCCCCACGATTGGCTCTTCGCAGGACAGCCTCCCCGTTATCTCCAGCTGCTCCCTTGCTGTGGCCACCTGGATGCACCTGGAGGAGGATGGATGGTGATGCCTTCCCTCCTGAGCTGCCCTCCTGCCTGGGCCCCCCTCCATACCCCCTCCACACATTTATGCTTTGCCCACTTTGGCCTTGTTTGCAGCCAGACCTACACCCGTACAATGTCCCATAACGCGGGGGACGGCCTGGGTGCTGCCTCCCCATTGCTGCACAGGTGTGGGGGAGTGCAGGGGACGGGCAGTCTGGGGATGCCCCTTTTTTGTCTGGGTAGCTGGAAGGTCCTTGTGGGTGGTGACGCAGGCCAGGAGAGCAGCCGCCGTCGGTTAGCAGGGACCGGGACCGTGGAGCCAGGCGGGAGGTGAGGGGAATTGGCTGAGCGGAGGTTGCAAGCGGGATGAGACAGGATTAAGAAACTTGGAGCAGCAGCAGGCGTGAGCTGCTGGCTGGCGCAGGTCGGAGCCCGGCAGGGCTGTGGCAGGAGGTAGCATGGAGAGAAATGCAGCAGTAACCTATTATTCTCCATGAGTCCTTTAGATTTTGGCCAGGAGCTGCTGGGCAGCTCTTATGACGCTACATTATGTGCCTACCGCAGTCTCCATCATCTTTAGTCAAGAGATCGTTTGCATTTACGGTGCCCTAACACCAGTTACACGCTGATGCTCGGGCTGCTTGCACAGCTTGTCCTCCTGCCCGTGCCACCGCTCCGGCCAACAGGGACAACAGCATCCCTGCCCTCAAAATAACGGCTTGCAGCGGGGCTCGGCTACAGCACTGTGGGCAGTTTTGGGGACTCTGAAGTGCTGAAGGCATCCTGGTTTTGCAAGCCCTCCAAGCCATCGCCCTTTTTAGCAAAACCCCATAAAACGCACTCTGTACGCCTCCGTCTGTGCAGAGGTGCCAGCCTGGTCCAGCTGATGGGGAGACGAGGAACAGCGTTTGCTGAATGGGTAGGGAAAGCAGCTATTAAAATATTGAATTAAAACCTAATTTTACACTACTTGACATCTTTTTCTGCGAGGGGAGATGGGGAGCACCATAATTCAGAGCGGGTGCCTGGGCTTGCTGCAGGAAGGTGGGAGCGAGACGGTGGTGGGAGGCAGGTGGGAGCAGCACCCACCACCGGGGTCTGCACCTTCCGCACCCCGGGAGCACAACCTGGGCCTTCGTACCCTGCCAGCCGTGTACACGGGAGCCATTTCAAAATAAATTATATGAATTACAGGGAACAACTAGCTCACTGTGTGGCTATTTCCAGCATGGAAATACGCTATGCAATACCCAGGCTGCTTTAAGTCCTGGATTCAAATGCCAGGGTCATACCAATTCTCCCTTTCAAGGCAAAGAAAGAAGTTGTATGAAGCTTTGTGCAGGGGGGGATGTGTTCAGAGAAGACCTTCAGACAAATCTATTGTTTGTGGGCATTAAAAAGCCAGTTGTGCTAATCCTAGATGCTGTATTTTTAAGCTTTAAGTGTCACCGGTTGCATTATCTTGTTTCTTGGCTGCTTGAGACAGGAAAATTACATTTCAATTGCTTTTTAATTCAACTTAATCCGGTGCAAAAGTTAGTGTGCACCCTCTAATTTTGTTTTCTGAGCGGTTTGTTTCAGCGAATTCCTAATTAGCCAACGCTAAGTCAAAACAGGCCTGGCTCAAGCTGAAATAGATGAGTCCTCGCAACCTTTCCAAGCAATTTAATTAAATTGGCTGCAAATCACGCCCCAAGATAAGTGGGGGCAGCCTCCTGCATAGGCCAGTCCCCAGTATGCACTCCTCTGCCTGGGGACCACTCTCGCCCAAGGTGCTGCAGGATACGAACGTGCACCAAGGCTGCGAGAAGTTTATCGTTATCCTGGGCTGCTCTTTCCCTCTCTGCCCTTTCCATTCCCTCTCCACCTGCCAAGCGCAATCAGACCCATCCCGTTCAGTCCTCTGTCACTGCCAGCGCAGGGAGGGAGAGGATGGGGAGAGAAAAACACGTGTAGATTGATTAGCAGCCCCCCTCCCCAGCCTTCGCTTCAGGCACTGATGGCATGAGAGGTGGCACCGCCGAGCGCTCAGCCCCACGAGCAGGCAGAGGATGAGCGGGGCCGATTTCAACCCGTGCCGAGGACACGGGCAGATCGATATTTGCCGAATGGGAAAGGGAACAATTGCTGGAGGAAAAAAACTTTTCGGTTTTCAGCATAATAAGAGGGTATCACAGTTAACGGAGAGGAAAGGAGATAAAACCCTAAATCTACATGACAGTGTCCCCTGAGCTCAGCCTTGTGAGCTCAAGCTGAAAATCCACATCGTGACAGGTATGAAAAGCTGTGGTTCCAGTTTAGAGGTTTTCTTTGTGGCCGCTCTCTCCCACCCTGCCACCCTTCGCCCTGCGCTCCCGTCAGGGCACTGCGGGTTAGCTAGACTGTGACCAGTGGCAGATCTGAAAACACCAGTTTTAAGCCCTGAGATAAAAGCACTGATTTTTCCTCCCCTATTTTTTCATGTTTCTTTAATAGGTTTACCCTCACTGCCTGAGGAGAAAGGTACTGGTCAGGAAAGATGTCAGCGTGTGGCATCTCTGCGGCGGGGTTAGACGAGGCAGGAACAGCCGAGGCTCCATCACGGGAGGTTGCACGGCCACAGCAGCTGGTCTGAGCAATCCTTCTGTGAAAGGAGAACCTCACCTGGCTGGGAGCGAGCAAAGGTAGGGATTCCTGCCAACCCCCTGAACGTCTGCTCTCAGACAGCATATTTTGCCTGTCAGCTCTAATGTAGCCCATTAATTTAACATCAACAGATTAATTTTACTTATTTGTTACAGGAACACCAAGGAAATATCTGTGTGGGTTCCTGAACCAGCTGCCGAGGTAAATGCTGGTGGATGCAGGGCAATTCCCAAGTGTGGCAGGGATGGAGCCTGGAAATTCCTCCTTTTTTGGTTGGGATGCATCCTCCCGGCGCACGATCCCGGAGGGAGGCAGCGCTAACTCTGCAGCCTGCACTGGTTCCTCCCGGGGAGGCAGACGTCAGGCAGCCGGTGGCCTCCCCACCGCCAGCCACGAGACTCATTTCAGTCCTATTGTTCGTGCAGCAGCCACGCGTCTGAGTCGAGATCAGAGATGCATTGTGCCAGGCACTAAACAAGCACATAATAAGTGACACCCCCTCCATTACAGTCTATCTAATCAGGACATGCAGAAGGTGGGAGAAGGGATTTATTGTTATCCCTGTCTTACTGCTGAGCCAGAGGCAAAGCCGAGCTCCGCAGCTGGATTTTCCAAGGCTCAAGGTGCAGCTTGTTGTTTCCCCTAATTTAGTGTAGTGGCCTCCAAAAAGTGGTCCTGCTTTTCTCCCCCTCCCCTGCTTTTCTCCCCCCACTTCTCTGCAGCCAGGGAGCTGTGGGGATGCGTCAGTTCAGACAGCTCAATTGAAGGGAAAGCAACCCACGAAAATAAAGAAAGAAGTATGATTTTCCATCAATTCAGTTGAAACAACTCCTGCTGTGGCCATGGGGTCATTAGAGCTGATAGACAAGGAGGAGAGGTGTCCCCGAGGGCGGGTGGCAGCGCGGCATCGCATCTTGCATTGCCGGCAGTTATGGCAGGTCAGGGCAAACTGGTCCCCAGTCCAGTGCCTTGCCCCTGCGGTCTGTACAGGAATGCACCAGGGCCCTGCGATGGGGTGGCACCAGGAGGAGGGAAGCCTGTCTTAATGGCAGCTTAATTTTTTCCCAAATACCTGGGAATTTGGCCCGTTAAAGTGGGTTTGATAAATAACAACTCTGCCGTGGTCGCCTGCTGCGCTGTGGGACATCCCCATTCCCGCGATCATAGTTCGAGTTGCTAGGAGTTTTTATTTGGCTGAGCAAATAGACTATTCACGCCTAACACTTCTGTGAGGTTACACGGACCAGAAAACTCGTCCCTCCATGTGGTGCTTTTCCAGGCAAAGTGTTCTTCAGTGCCCTTTTCCAGGCAAGAAATGGGATCGCTCACTCAGAAATGTAGGTGCTGGAAAAAAAAAAAAGAAAAAAACCCCACATTGCTATTATACAGAAGAGATCTATATTTATTGATAAAGAGGCCTGGCAGAGCTGGTAATTCCCTGGGAATTAAGGAGAAGGGAATTGCTGTGCGGGAAGACAGCTTGTAAAGTGGATAACGCCGTGAAGTGTAACACCAACCAATTATCCCATCGGCTGGGCTGGAGTCGGTGGGAGCTCCTGTCGAGCAAACCGAGCCCCGGGAAGGAGAGCAGCTAGCAGCGTGAGTTGCGGGAGCCCTCTCCCACTTGCCGAACGCAGCTGCTAATGTCCATTAGGCAGACGGTGTAAGCGGATGCCCCAGAACACCAGCACAGCCCTGGAGGGCCTGTAACTCCACACCAGGCTGAACATTAAGGAACTAATTTTAACTTCTAAGCAGCATCCTTTCTGCCAGCCACGGAGGGATTAGAGTAACAGTTTTTGAAATTATTTAAAAATAACATCAGACTTAATCACAGCTATTTATTAAATCCATTATCCTCTGTCAGTTATGGGACACTGATTTATTCAGCTGTGGAAACTATAATCACCTATGGCCAAAAATCTTACTTTTTTTTTTTTTTCCAAACGGGGACCAGTAATAATTATTCCTTTAGTCCCTGAATCTGTAATTCAAGGAAATGAAACAGAGAAATCTACAGTGAATTTGGGGTTGAGACAAGGGAATTACTGAAAAAACACATAATTTTGTATAAATCATGCGTGACCTTGCTCCGTGGCACCCAGCAGGAGAAAGGCTAAGGCGCTCTCTAAGGAGTCGAGTACCTTGTAAATCATGTAGGGAAGAGAAACCCCATGAAAACACCAGAAAACCCACATAAATGATGGGGTCTTGAGCCTCTGGATGTCACTTTGCTGTCAGGGAGTCTCTGTGCAGCTTAATTAGACAAGGAGATGAGCTTTCCCGTTCTCCTGCGCACATGGTGCTGTTCCTGCGGTTTCCTCAGCGGGGAGGGCTGCCAGATGTCTGCTCACCTTGCTCTGGCGCCTCCGATTATCACAGCTGAGGACAGCATTTCAACAGAAATTAGTGTCTTTGTTTAAAATGTGTATTTAGGGGCCTTTGCCTCAAAGCCATGCTTAGGAAATGCTAAAAAGAGGATTCAACATGCATATTCCACCTGATCCTAGGAGCTGAAGATAATTTTCGCTAAGCCCGGGGGTGATATTTGTCTCTGTTTCAACTGCTTCACATCTCATACACACACAGATTTGGTAATGAGCTTTTGGGGGGGCCCCCCAGTAATTACATCTCATTGTGCCATCTCCTTCCTGCCACTCCACTGCTCTGAGGTCTGTCCTGGACGAGCCGGTGGGAGCAGCTCCCTCCGCACCAGCGCAGCCCCTGGGCAGCACCCTCCAGCTGGTGTGATCCTCCAAGCAGATTTGTTTTAATTGAGGTGGCTTGTATTCGGGGATTAGATAGGTAAAAATATGTACTCAAATTCTGCATGTCACTCTGAGTGGGCAGGTAATCGGTGTGGTCCATTTTTCTGAGGCTGAGGTATACAACTCCCTGGGAAAAAGGGCAACAAGGGGAGGAGGAATGGCCACTCTGTCTCGTCTTTTCTGCTCCTGAATGTTACAGGCAGAGTAAAGTGAACAGGAGGTGCCCGCAGCGTGAATGGAGCATTCCAGCAGGCGATCTTCCAAACACACTCGGTGAAGGCCCTGCAGACCTGCTAATGAAGCTGCTGATCGCCCACGGTTGAGACCATGGCAATCATAGCCCATGGCGAGGGGTAGGGCTCTGGTTTTACTGGTGTCCTCGCCCAGGGCTGTGGATGGTGGGCCAGAGATGGGGCGGAAAGCAGCCCCAGGCCTCTGCTGGAGGGGATTGACCCAGGGATAGTGCCAGGACGGGGCTGGGATTTGGGGCCGTTTGTGGGTTGGGGCTGGCCCAGTCCCACTGCTGGGGGCTGGGAGACATCTCTGTCCAGGATGAGGCTGTGGCTCCCAATGGTCTCTGGCTAAGCGTAAGGATTTGGTTGGCAGTGGTCCTTGGCTAGAACTAGACATAGAGCCCTGAGGCTGAAGGTTGGGGCTAGGGGAAGACTAACTCATAGACCTGCTTCAGGTTTAGGGTGGGCTCTGAGGGTTTTGGCTATTCCTGACCTCTGTGTCAGATGCATTTGGAGAACAAAGGTAGGACAGACAGGAAGGGATGGGCGGGCGCGCTAGCTGTTAGTCCTCACTCCCTTCCAGATCTGGGCAGAGACCTGTTTTCTGACTGTTAACTCTCCTCTGCTGTTGGCAGACGCAGCTAAACCCTGGTGGAACAGTTGGCTTAGCCCTCTGTCCAGCTGGTCCACCTAGGGCAGAGACACTCAGCAGAGCTCCGTGTCGCTCCATGAGCTCAAGTAGCCAAAGTCTACGCTATGGATTAAAAATTCCCAACCTTGCCAACGGTCTGCGCAGTGTCAATTTGACGCCACATGCCAGAGGTTTCAGGGGATTTTTTCCCCTCTTTTTCCTTTAAAAAAAACCTTCAGAAGTTTTGGGGCTGTTTGTTTGGCCTCCATAATTCCTTGCATTAAAGGAGTGCTACGGCTGGAAAGCTAAGCACTGAAAAGTCAGACACCAGAAAGACTTTAACTTTGCTTTCACGTGCATACACTTCCCCGTAGAGTTTTTGATCATATAACCGCACAGACTGTCTTCTGCAGGACCCATGACTCACTGAGCACCTAGTGGGATTTGAAAGTACTTGGCATTGTCCCCATCAGACCCTCTGTGCCTCACGAGCAGCAATCTGCCCTTGTTTGGTTAGAGACCGGTCTTGTCTCCGTACAGCCAATACCCCTCCAGCCCTCACAGGAATACACTGATCCTCCCCAAGCAAGCAACAGACAACAGCTGAGAATGAGGATACAGCTTTCATTACAGAACCAGCATTATTTTTTAAATGAATAATAAATGCAAAAACATTTTGCAGTCTCCTGGGCCAGATCTTTATATAACCCTGTGATCCTTCAGCAGGGCTTTCTGATCCGGATACCATTCCTTCCCTAACCACCAAAGATCAGTTTGCTGCTGCTGCTACTGAAATGCAACCCTGAAAGGCAGCATCTGAACCGAGTTCCTCGTTACTCCAAGGCTTGTCACTACAGCGCAAAGGCTGAGGCTCTGCAGTGAGCCATCAAAAGTGGTTTTGTACTCCCTGTTCCTCACCCTGCCCTCCATACATTTACAACCTCCTGTTTTGTAACTGGGAATGTCACCTGGGCTACTCTGTTTAGCCTGGGATCCCTGGCAGCGCTAGGAGGGAGAGACCAGAGCCTTTCTTCCACGTGGTCTGTATTATATGGGCTGATTTGCCCCTTATCTGAAGACCATTTTCCAATCTGAAACATAGTTATGCTCTCCATCCCTGCAGGCAGGAAAGCTGGACTCTTAGTCTCACTTTAAGATGATGAAGAAATCTGTGTCAGAGCAAGAAACTGAGCCCACACCAAAGGCAAACATCCTGCTTAGCAGACAACTCCCTTCCCATGTTCCGTTGCCTGCAGAGCTCACTGTGCAGTGCTAACAGTTCATGTCACTGCAGAACATGTCTCCTTTATTTTCCAGAACGTTGAAAAACCTCCTTTACCAGATAATATAACCGTTGTAATGGGATGTGGCTGGATGAACCAGCTGCAGCCCAACCCAGGTTGTCGCAGCGGGATTTACAGAGTGCGGTGATGTGCTGGAGAACAGCGTGGCCAGGGACGTTATAGGACGGGGCCTATGCTATGGAAACTGCAATGACATTTCATTAAACTCAGCAAGAGGCATCCTAGTTACTCAGGAAGCAATTTGGCCGAATTCTAGCCGTTGCTGATCTGTCCATGGGCTGAGTGAGCTTGTAGCTATTTAAGGTTTGCCATTTTGACCTGCATCACTTCATGGAGAGATCCGATTGCTCCCTTTGCAGCTCATTCCTCCTATGTGGTCAGAACAGACATTTATGCACGTTACACATGAGCGAACAGGTCAGAACCCATTATTTATTTTATGCATTTCACGTCTTTCTCAAAGATGTTTGTCTGAGAACTGCTTACAATCTTCATTCACAGATTCAAGGTTTGAAATAATTACCTAAAAAAGCCCAGAAGATATGACTTGCTCCCGATACATTCCTGAGAAGTTAATCACAATTTTCAATATTCAAGACTCAGGCTGGCCATGGTTTCTGTGGTATTATTCTGCTCCTGACGGGACATGCTGAGTTCTTAGAATCAGATTTTCAGGGTGAATCGTCAGTTACAAATTCGAGAGGTGGGTGTAACATGAACTCTCTAATTTTCACCTCAAAGCGGCTGTTTATCTGAATCTTCCTGCTTGGAAACTCTATCCCAAGCGTATTCACCCGAAACACCCACCATGGCAATACTTGCAGAGTAACCACATCCCAGACACTCCAGCTGAGGCAAATATAGCAGAGAAATACTTAAAGCTGATACAGAAGCAGTTGTCTTTCGGGGCAGTTCACATCCACTGAACAACTGAAACAAGCAAGACTGTAACACAACAAGAGTCTTTATCCTCTCTGCTTGTAGCAAACACACAGAATTTATTTGTCATAAATATGGGGCCTAGAAATTCTTTTAAAATGAAACTTTAATGCCATCACCAATGTGGCTGCTCCTACCAAGGATTCAGTCTGAGGTTTGTCTGCTCCTCCCACCGACAAAACCCGCCAGTCCACCTTGGCAAGAGGGCAGAGCCAGAGACGTGACTTTGAATGAAGGCTTCACTAGACCATTGTTCTATTTCAGCCTCTTGTCCCTATACTCCAGCAGCTGAGTTCATAAAACACCCTATAAGGAAAGGAAAGACAAGGAGAAATCCCCAAGAAACAAAGCATTATCTGATCTCTCCTGAGGGACCAAAGCTTTCCCAATCAGGCTCCCAGCGCTACAGCCTGCTGAACTTATGGATAAGGAATGTGTTGGCTCTTTTAAAACGTAAGTGCTGGCTCAGGCCCTTTGGACAGCTATGAAAGAGCCTGGCCAGTCCTGGTAAACGCACATCTTCCAGGATCATGGGTTTAGCCTGGTAGGTACTTGCTGTGTGTGGTTGCTGGGAAGAGGGTGGAGGGTGGAGATCAGCAAGGACCTTACACCTCCACGGGGCAGAAACTGCAAGCAGAGGCAGAAAGAGAAAAGCACAGTGCCTGCAGGTGTACACGAAGACCGTCTGGATTTATATTCACTGTGTTTTATAAAAAGTAGACTTGAACTCACAGGTATGTTAACCATAAGTTTATTAAATTCCATGTGATTTTTGGGAAATGAAATTTCAGAATTTTAACTCACCCCCAACTATTGGCATGGCCTTACCACTTCCTCGACCTATGGCTTTTGGGACTACATTTACGCCTAAGCTTCAAAAACACATATTGTCTCTGGATACCTAAACAACACAGTTGAGGGCTGCCTTTCGGGGAAGCTAAGCACCAGGCACTCCTACTGACTTCACACTGAAAGGCCAGAATAAAATAGACTTTTTGTCGATACTTTGTCTGCCAAAGACCAGACTGACAATGGGGTGGACAACTCTGAAGGTTTTAGTTGTCAACATGCTGTGCCTCATTTTCCCCAGCTGTAAAGGGATGGTGAGGCATAAAGAATTGAAAGTTCCTTAAAGGTCTTGACCTGCACCCAAGGAACTGTTTGATGCAAGTATGAACTATTCTCAGTCACATGCATTTATCTTCTGTAGGTGTTTGGTTTAACATTTCATTGATCTGTTTCAGAGACTGTGCTAGTCCATGTATTTCAGGGAGGTGACAGATACAGTGTAGTCCTGAGCCTTCTGTGGAAAGGGGCCACAGAATCAAGTCCCAAAAATACACTGCAAATATGGGCATCTAAAACCAGCAAGTCTACAGATTTAACTACATAGTTTGAGGCAGGGGAAATGATTGCTGAGCTGTTGTAATTCTTTATCTCTGCCTGATCGGAAGCGGAAATAGGCAGAGGAAAGTTTTTCCTTCCTGCTTTATGGGTGAAATTCATTCCAGATCAGCAGACTGCAACTGATAGTGTTACACCAGGACCTCCTCGAGCCCTGAAACTGGTTTCCAAAGGTGCAGCACTGCTGCCTTGGAGTCCTTGCATGCATATATTTTTAGACCACCAAGGTTTTCAGGAGGATGGTGGGGAAAATGAGATCACCAGAAGGGCCAGTGCCGTCATCGTCTCTAACCAGTGCCAAGCTATTCTGACTTCAGCCCAAGCAGTAGGCTCTAAAACCAGACCCTGCTGGCAGAGTCCCCCGCCCACCCCAGGGGCTTCTCCCGCCTACCCCAGACTGACTCCTCTAACTCCTGTGCAGACGGCATGACTCACAAGGCTGGCGCGAAGCATTGCTTGGGGCTGTCATCATGGGGGCTGCAGAGGTGGAAAGGAGAACAGCCCTCGGCCTGGGCAGTGTGTCCACACAGCAAAACAAAGCCGCAGCATAGTCCGTGTTCCCTTTAATCTAAGTAATGCATAGTAGTGATGAAATCAGCTTTGCCTCTGCAGGGAGCAACAAGTTGAGCAGGTACCATAGGTCCCCAGGAGGCATGTCTTCAGGTAGCTGGACACTGACTAAGACTACTCACCATCAGCAGTTTGACTGTTGCCTTGACAACATTAAAGCTAGTTCAGATGTGTGGGTGGGGGAAGGAAGACTGCCTGGAGTGTGGGACATAGTCTGTTCCCAACACGGAACAGGTCCCAAAAAATGCAAAGCCTTGGGACGTGAGTCACGTCCTTGAACTTCCCTGCTCCCTCCTGTGGAATGGCTTTGCCACAGGTATGGTCTCAGGTTGTGACAAGGGTGAAAACCACCAAGAGCCATGTGAAGTGGATGTGCCATGGCCTCTCCTGGGTGACCCTGGTGGCTTTTGATGGTTGAGGACAGGAGCTGATGAACCAGGTCCTCCCTTTCAGGTTCCTCTGAAGCCCTTTTACAGCTGTGCCTGCATTTGTGCTATTTTGTGCACTGCTGTAGCCTTTCAAGCTAAGAGGGTTTATGCCCATACTGCAAAGGAGGCATCTGCACGGGAGTTGCCTGACCCCAGGGAGGGAGTCAGAAGCTCTGTGGTTGCTCTGACTCACAGCTACTTCATGCGTTTCTCTGGGAACCACAGAAAACCACCAACACCCTCAGTACTCCCCAACTTCGACTGGCACCCCCCATCCAAGAACTGCCCTCACCAGAACTGGGCCTTAGGGTCTTACAGTGTTCAGGAACAAAAGATGGGAGAAAGGCCCTCCTTCTTAGCCACAGGCAGGTTCCCAGTGGCCCAGCACTGGATAAGGAGGAAGGCTGAAGAGAAAGTGAGAATGTTCTCTCTATTTCTCCTCAGTGCATCTCTGACTTTCTGGCCCCCCTTAGGAACTACCACCCAGGTTTGGCATGTTGACTTGCCTGTTCCTTCTGCTGCAGGTTCCTATTGAACTGGAAGGTATTGTTGGCAGGACAGCACCACAGGAAATTCCAGGCTTCTTCAATCTCTGCTTTCTCAGCAATGTGGGAAGCAACATTCCCCTTCTCCTTTCCTTCTAGTTTTACCTTCTGCCTACAAGAGAAGTCAAGATGTCTGATGGTTATAAGGAAGAGTGTGTGGATGATGCTGACCCCATGCAGCTCCTGGCTCCTCCTAAGAAAGAGAAAACTGAGGCCATGAACAAGCCCTATGACATCGAGACATCCTGCTGGGTGAAGGATGAGAAAGGGAATTTCCTTGCTGGGGAGATCCAGTCTGAAAAGGATGACAAAGTCGTGGTGAAGATGGTAATCAACCAGCTAAGCTCTACTTTATGGATTCAACAGGAAAGCAATAGCCTACTGCCCCCAGAAGAAGTGCAACCACATCTGAGACCAGACCTATTTTGCTCTGTGGGTCAGCCGATTTGTGGGATGCCTTTCCTGAGACCACCAGCCAGGGGCAGTGGCAGCTAGAACAAGAAGTGAAAGCATGTCCAAGAGACTGTCTTCCCATGTGGTCCATGGAGACCTATCTGGGATAACACCACCTTCTTCCTGTTCCCCAACACTGCAGACTATCATGGTGAAGAATGTCCAGCAGATGGATGGACTGGTGGATGATGAACCTGTCCAAGTTCAACCAGATCGATGACATGGCAAACGTGACCTTCCTGAACAAGGCCAGCGTCCTGGACAACCTATGTCAGCACTACACCCACATGAGGATCTATGATTTGAAAGGGCAGAGGGGAATAGCAAAGCAGCATGGGGTAATGGCAGGACAGGCACCAGTCCTGACTCACAGGGCCAGCCTGTGCTGCTGTAAATTGTGTGTGTGTGTGTGTGTGTGACTTAAGTCTTCCAATGTCAGCTCATGTCCAAGTCCCTTTTCGCTGCCTGCCTGTCAATTGTCAAAAGCAAATGGAAAAGCACCAGGACATTTGAGTTCTCTGCTCTGCTCTGTCCTGTCTTCAAATGAATTCCCTGCATTTCTTTTTTCCCATTCATAAAACAGAGGGTGATATTGATCTGTGCTGCAATGAGTCTACCCTCACACAGAGCTCTGGGGGCTTGCAGGTGGTCTGGAAACTGAAATAAATAGCAGTGGGAGGAATAATCACAGTGTTTGCAGAGAGCATGGAGATTCTTGACAGAACAGTGCTGTAGAGCAGCCTCAGGGATCCTCGGCCAGGTGGGATTTCCTAGCACTTTATTTCCTGCCACCTGCAAAAACAAAACATAATAAAAGTGTTTTATCTGGGTAAAACATTGCAAAGAGCAAGGTGTCCAAATAATAAAAGAGACATAAGCATCAATAGTCAGGGAGGGAGACCTGGGCTTTTTTCTCATGATAACAAAGAAGTATGTTATTTGGTAGCAAACAGAAGCCCTCCATGCTAATGGCTGCTTCAGCACACAGAGGCATTGCAGCTTCTAAGGCTGAGCAGTGGTTTTCTCCTCTCCTCTCCTCTCC
>WAAD01028240.1:183609-222465 GCA_013389945.1 Fregata magnificens
CCTCTCCTCTCCCCTCTCCTCTCCCCTCCCCTCTCCTCCTTTTCCCTTTCCCTTCTTCTTCTTTCTCTTTTTCTTTTTCTCTTCTTTTTCTTTCTCTTTTTCTTTCTCTTTTTCTCTCTTTCTCTTTCTCTTTTTCCTTTCCCCTCTGATTCTACTATGCAGGTCAGTAGAACAATTCAGAATTTAAAGACATAAATAGCAGCTACATTTGGCCTTGCAGCAAAAATCCTGTTATTCTAGCCTTGTGGGATTCCTTCGGTGGCTTCCTATTTCTCCTTCCAGCTTCCTCACCACCAGAGCTCTGGATTGTCATGTCCCAGCTTGTAGCTCTGCGCCTCTTTCCTCCTCCACAACTTCTCCCCCCTGAGGCTGTCCCTACCCTACTCGCATTCCTAGCCTGTCTTATGCTGCCCTCTATCCTTGGAATAACCTTCCTCTTCCTAAAGCAACAAACCTCACTCCTCTTTCCTAGCTTTCTGCCTGCAGATCCCAGCGTTGCCCTACCATTCCCCAGTGGGTGTCTCAGTCCTGGCATATCCCAAAACTCTTTTCTGGAAGACTGAAGTACTATGCACTGAAAACTGCATTACACTTTGCATTTGGTGTTGCTTCTTGGAACTGGGGAGATTAGCCAGACTCCTGCCTGCCCCAGATCCACAAGGCTGGACCTCTGTGGAGAGCCTTCAGTAGGGCTGAACCTGAAAAGCCATTACTGCTCACAGCAGTAATTCAGCTTTCCGTGGGAGCTGACTGACAGAAAATGTATTTAACAGGTTGTTTTGGATTGTAAGGAGTAGCTGTGCTCAAAGCCTAAGTCTTCAGTGTTGAGCATCCTGCTGATGCTGACTTCTATCTTCTTGTTGTAGAAATCCCTAGAGGATCAAATAATCCAGGTGAATCCTGTTCTGGAGACCCTTGATAATGCTAAAACTACGAGGAAGAACAATTCCTCCCATTTTGTGAGTACCAGCCCTTCTTTGGATTTCGCTGATAGGTCACTGGTAGGTCATACAAAGATGTTCCCTCAGAAGAAATAAAAGCAAAAATTATTTTAAAATGCTTCCTCAAGCACTACAGTTAGTTTATATTTACTAACATTTCACATGAATCATTGGTTCCCACTTTCCTGAACTAACTTCGTTAGTCAATTTTGTTTTGACTTCACATTTTTATATGTCAAAAGAAAAAAATAGTTTTGATCGGCCCCAAATCAATGCCCTTTCAACTGTTTACTTCTTCAAAGATTCAAAATGCTTTCATTTTTTGCAGATTATTTTTAATTTTGAAATTGTCAGTGAAAATGTAAAACATTGGGGTTTTAAACCGAAGTCTCATTCCTCTGTTTCTGTGTGCTCCATACTTCTGCCATATGCTGCAGAGAAAGGAGGATTTCTTTAAGCTCTAATACAGAATCCAAGAAGAAAGAGGTTTTTTATAGATCTGATCTTTGAAAAGATTAAATTTCCTCTCACTGACTTGCAAATTTGTCCCTACAGGCAATGCTGTCTATCCCTGATGAACGCTCAGAACCTCTCAGCTACTTTCTGTTTTCCTACCGATATTGCAATCTTGATTAACAGACTCATCTTTTATTTTCTCATACAGGGCAAATTTATCTGAATTCACTTTGGTAGCACAGGCAAACTGGCTGGGGCTATCACTGAGAGCTGTAAGTAAGCACATAATTCTTTATATTAATTTTGCTTTGGATTTTTTCTTGTGTTGAATGGACACTGTTCCGATTACCTCAGACAAGTCCAAATCTGAAATGAATTCTGTTAACTTGAGGGATCTGCACTGCTGTAAACGAAACCAAAATCTGCCCCTACTTCCACAGTGAAGTTACGTGCTTTAGACGATGACAAATTTATTTCTTCTTTCTTTAGTTGCCTATGAGACTCTGTGTGAACACATAAAAGACACAATGCCTCCCCCAAAAGCTGTACACTTTTCATTCTACAATTATATCGCAACCATTACGCACATTCATCAGTACAACACTACAATTGTCTTGCAACCAAGTCCCTAAAAATAGCTATCCAGGGAAGGCGCATTGTTCTTTCTTTGCACACATGCGTCCAAGACTAAATTGAGAACCACAAATCCCAGCTCTAAAGGTAAAAAGACCCCACCATGCTTCCTGACTAAAGCCCTTTAGCATACAGAAAAAGGAGAGAGGAAACATATGGACCGGTTATTCTTTAATGTGGGATTGTCTGCATCCCTCCTACTTTCAAGTCATCCCAGATTTGCATCACACACAGAGACCATATGTTGGATTTGCCTCTCTGGACAGTGGGCCAAGGCAAGTTTCAGGTTGTTTACTGGCAGGTTGCAGCTTCTTCCAGCCTGGCCTGGAGAGCAAGGGCATGGACAGACCCTCACTGTGCAAGCAGCGGCACTGGCTCAAGGACCTTCTGCACCCTCACTGGAGCTCTGCTGGCAGAAGGGATTGTATGAGTGCTCCCTGAAGTCACCTGGACTGACTAAAATTGACAATAAAGGTGGTTTGAGTCAACCCAAATTTGTCTGAAGAACTCACATGAAGCCATTCACCAGCAGAGCTATATAGACAGAAGACTTCAGCTGGGAGGCAACGATGAAAAATGCCCAGCTAGGACTGCCAGCAAGGTCTGGTGATTTGGTACAGCTGAATGAATTGATACAGTGAGATCTAGAGGGGGATGTTTTTTGTGGAGACCAGAAGCCAAACTAAGCATATTAGTGCCTAACAGAAGGTACGGACAGAGTGATTACAAGGTACAAAACATCTCTTCCAGAGCTCTTCTCAGAAAGAAAGGGCAGTATAAGGACATGTTTCACAGGTCAATCTTACAAACCATGCTCTGGCAGTTCAGAGCATGCTTAGAAGTAGGATGAGTTAGTCTGGAGATCTGTTCCTGAACTCAGCACTGACATAACTGGACAACGGATGGCATCTTTTGCCTCCATTTCAGTAGCTGCCAAAATAGCTGTACTAAAACTTGTGCCAGTGGGAATGCTGGGAAGCTTAAAAGCATGCTCTGAGAGCATCACTGAAGGATACTATGGTTCTTGCTGCACTCACAGGACTTCTGAAGGACATTGGTGAAATGCTGGTTTCACTGATATCAAAAGCAAAATTCTCACTGACATGACATAGGGCCATGATTTTTCAATCTCTGGCTGCCACCTACACTTGGATGCGTTTCCCTCTGTGTTCCAGGTCTGGAGAAGTCACGTGGCATTTCCCAGGAAGTAGCTAAGAGATATTACCATATTTTCCATCAGATTGTCTCCAAGAAGAAACTTGAACTTATTGGTACGGCACTTTGTGTGTGTTATTCACTCCCTTTAATGCACACATCCTTGCTCAATCCTCTGTTTCTAGAATAAGAAACCTACTCACCAGAACTGTACTTGGCTAGAGATTGAAATAGGTTCTCTGCAGTGGGGGTTTGTTACTAATTATCCAGGAAGAAGAGGATTGCAAGTGACTTTTCCTTAGGCAGGCCAGAGTGAGAAAAGAAAGCCGTCTTCCCTTATCTTGATCAATGCATGGTGAGGTCTTGCTTGATCTGGCAATGCTGCCACTAAGGTAAAAATGATCATTTTCAAACTGGAGTGTTGAGCTGCTTCATGTCAATTGCTTACATCTCCTCAGGACAGGAAAGACAGCCAGGACAAGTTTTTCAATACTGTTGAAAAGGTTTGGGTGTTCGATCCCACTTACTTCAACGCGGCTGCTATGTCAAAATCTCCCAGGTAGCCTAAGCAACTCACCCCACAAAAGGCTTTTTTCTGAAGTGATACTCTCAAAACGTGCTCAGGAACTGAAACCTAGAAGAACCCTCAGGCTCCAGTCAAAAAGCTCACATTATGCCTTGATTGTACGGACGGCAATTGGTGTAATCACCTCTTGGTCTGTCTCCTGCTGCAGAAGCTGCTTCTTGAGCCCAATCCTAATCATTACCACTGGGTGCATCAAGGTGTGATGACAGCAGACAATGCGGATGATGGGGAAGAGCCACTTCTCACTAATATAAGTCTGGAGAAACGTCAGTGAAATTGAAAATACAGCAAACAGGATGCTGCCCCCCCGGCCTAAGTTTCCCCTAGGAATAAAACTCAGCTTCTTCAGCCTGAGGATAAATAAGCTACTGGAAGAGCAGCTAGGGATAGGCTAAAGATTTGTTCAATTGTCTGAGCTGAAGCCTGAACGTAAAAGATCTGCTCCAGAGCAAATGAGCTTGACGTAGGAGTTTCTGGTTAACATTCAAAGGCCTGGGGTTTGCAGGACTTCAAACGAGCTGGTTATAGCATTTGTTTGAAGCCTGAAAACTGACAGATCTGAAAGCTGTGGCAGAGACCATAGGTTAAAACCTGCTCATCTCGCATACATATGTAATCTCAAGGAGCAGCTTTTGTAAGAGGAAGACTTGACCCTTTGTCTGGTTTTGACACACATTTTCCTTTTTAATATAATTTTGAAGAGTATCTGTTACTGAGAAGAGCTTATTGGGAATGTCTGGTGGCTCCTGAGACTATTCTAAGCAGGACTTGAGCTACAGAGAGATCAAACAGTCTCCAGCTGCTGAACTTACAGTGCCCCTTCTAGCAGCTGTTGGTATTTTACAGCTTCCAGGATTTGTACATTGCAAACAAGCCTTTTGTACAAAGCAGATATGATTTTCATAGCCACTAAGACAGGCAGTCCCAAATCATTGCTCACGAGTAACACACTGCAAGATTCTCTGGCATGCTCAGAGTCGTGCACTCTCCCTTCTCCAGGCATGCTGTGAGAGCAAAGCACAATGTTCCCAGCAGAGCTACACTTCCTCCATATCTGTGCTAGCTGAGATGTGGGATAATTGCTATAAGGGGATGTTGCTCATGTCCTGCTGATTTTAAAAAGCATGGTGAAGAGTGGAATGAGCTGATATCCCAGATGATATGTTGCATTTTGCTCATGCTATCAGAGACACTTAGAACAACTGCTGTCAAAGCACATGGTTCTTAGCTAGCATAAATCAGTATACGAAAGAAAAGCAGAGTGCTGGTTTACAGCAACATTAAGCTACTCTGTCCCATGCTAGTCTGAAGGGACCTGGCTGGTCAAATTTCAATGGGCTGGAAAATTATTTTAGATGTTTAGCACTATGGGCTGGCTTCCAGCTTATGGTGCAGATTGAGAATTCCCTTGTGTGGGTCTATGTCCCTTCTGCCAGGTGGCCTTTGATGCCTGGGCTCCAGTCCAGAAGAGAGGATCTGTGTTTACAAGCTGACTAGGGGTATCATGCACTTGGGCACTATGAAGTTCAAGCAGAAGCCGAGAGGAGCAGGCAGAGGTGGAGAACATGGAGGTACGCTGAGATCTTACGCTTGGTGACAGCAAACCAGGACAAAGCCATCATGCTAAGAGCTCAGCCAGTTCGTTAAGATTGAAAAAGCTGCTAAAACCAGACTCTCGCTTCCAGGGAATATAAAATGACCTTAAACAACACACTGATTTTTTTTTTTAAATGAACAGATGTGCTATTGAGAGTCAGAGCTGGCATTCACAGCTGCTACAGGGCAGCAGGCATAGCCAGATGGCTGAGCTGTCAGCTAAGGACTTGATCCTTCTTTGTTGAACAGCCCTGCTTTGCAGGTGTTTCTGGAGCCATGGTGGAGCAAACAGGCACATACCTCCCAGAGCATATGGGAGCCCAGACACTTTGTTTGAGATGTGTATTATTGCCTCTACTCCATCCAGCAAGCTCTGCTGAATGGTGTGCGTGTGAAGGGACAGAGCTGAGACCTGCTTCCCTTCTGCCCTTCCCAGTGAGTTCCCAGCAGGGCTGGAGAGCTTGCCTGCCCCTGAAAGCAGAGACTATAACCATTTTTCTGAGTATGCAGCAAGGGGATGGGGACAATGAGTGATATTCCTCCTGTTACTCAGATTAACATGTTAATCTTCCCTCCAATAGAGGCTGACAAAGTTACTCAGCTCATGGGTCTGAAGTCTGGAGAGCTCCAGAGGGGGCATCACCAGGCCCAGGGTGAAAGTAAGGAGCAAGCTGGAGCAGAAAGGCTAGAACTAGGGATTTGGCCAGCACGCACATGTTCCCCAAGGCCACTGATGGCCACTGAAGGCTGCCATTATAACAACCATCTGGGCAAATCACCCAACTTCCTCAAGCCCAAGGGAGGCAAAGGCAAAGGGGAAGAAGCTCACTTTGAGCACCATAGTGCATTACATTGGCACAGTAAGTCCGGACCAGTGCTGTTTCTGCCATACCCCTGTCTCTAACACTGAGTAAGCCAGAACATGCACTTAGCAAGGTCAGACATGTGGCCAAGTGGTAGAGGCCAAGCCCTCTGCATGAATAGATCACATCAAACCTCCATAGGTTTTAACATACAGCAATACTGGGAAAAGTACTTTGCTGGTGCAAATTCATGTGTCTCTGTTGCCTTAAAGAAATACTGCAGCCAGAGATTGGCTCTGCTGCACAGAAGGGTGCATCTCAGAAATCCTTTCCAGTAACAATTAATTGAAAACACTGATTGTGCAAATGTCTGACCAGTGATGCAACAGTTGAGTGTTTTAATGTACAAAGAACAGCTAGGCTGTTTCATGACTCTTCAACATGTTGCCACTGGCCTTGGTTAAAAATATAATCCTTATAGATATTCCGAAAAGGAACAAAACCCCAAAAACTCAAGCTAAGGCTTGTTTCTACTAACACAAAGCTGTAGGAAAGCTACCCAAAAGGCACATCAGCCAAAGGATTAAATTCATTTTTGCTTCTGTTGCTTATGTGTTGCTGGAAGAGCCAGAGTCCTGCAGTTCGCTGCAGCTTGTCTAGCCTTTCCTGGTGTATGTGACTTGCCTCTCTGCTGTGTTGTCAAGCAGCCATGCTAATGCTTAGCAGCGGGAACAGTATTTAAGCATATTATCAGACTCCACCAGTTATTCATATACTCCACTGCACAGACATACTGACAGAACATGATCAGAGCATGAATCACAGGCCCTTTGCTCTATCTTTTTTACACTCAGCAACTATTTCCTTTCTTTGCTACCAAGCAGGTTTTTGAAAGTGACATTTGACTGCGCCAAAATATGTTCTGATTGTGCTTGGTTATACCAGTCTATAAGCCACATTGTCCCCTCTGTCAGCCTATCAAAGCATGAGCCTAAAAGGTAGAAATATAATCTCTCCGCAACATCCTTTCCTTTGGCAGTCCTGCAGAATCCTTTATTCAACGTAAATGGGCTTTCCATGGTAAGGGCCCCCCATGAGTCCCGAGACTCTAGGGAGTGCATTAATGCTATTCCCATGCCAGCATTAACTCGCTTCCTTTCCCTATATCCACAGAGGATTTCTCCCTCTCTCTACCTAGGTTAACAATCAGAAATCTGCTTTCTCATGCACTGCTACTGGGCTATTCTGTCACTGTATCTCAAATGGTCATGCCTTTTCTCCCCTGCTCCTTTCCAGGTGTGACACAGTATCACAGGGTGGCTACAGAAGAATGAGGATCCCCTGAATGAAGCAGTGGTGGGCTTGCTGCAGAAATCCAGCATGCCCCTGCTCTGGGTCCTCTTTAAGGAGGAGGAGGCTGCAGGTAGAGTGAACGTGATGCAGTACAATCAATACTGTCAGCTGAATATGTTGGCAAGCAAATGTCATCGGTTCTGGTGCCCAGTGCTTCCCCATCATTCTTTTGTGGAAAGGATTAAGCCTGTCATTGTAACACTCTCTTCAGCCAGGTAACAGCCTGTGTCTGCCTCTGCATACTTCTCTTCCATGCTGAAAGACAATCTAGCTCTGTCCTTGAAAATTCTGCCCCTCCAGCACTAAGAGAGGGAGACGGCACACACTGTGTTCACTTTGCTCAGTGATGGCACTACTAAGCACTGCTGCAGAAACATGCTAGCACAGATGGAAGCATGAGTGCAATCCCAGCTTAATGACAGGCTACATAATCCCCTCCTGGCAGTCAGTGGCCTTCTGCTGCCCAGACAAATGTCAGGTTTCTGTCAACCAGAAAAACTTGCTGCCTACTAGGATTGTCATCAGCCCGGCCCAGGACTCTGCAGTTGAAAGGTGAATGGGAAACAGTTTAGGAAACTGCTTTTCAGATTTCGAGCTATCAGATAGACAGGGTCAAATCGTATTTCTACTTCCTGTGTGTGCAACTCCATCTCAGCCTATGCCAGACTGGTAAGCAGCACCAGTGTAAGAGAGGGGAGACTGACTTAGAGTACAAAAAATTGTGTATGCCAACATATTGTAGCTTCTCTTCTCTTCTTTTCCAAGGACTATGTTCACTTCTGGTTTGAGGATTTCTTTAGAGTAGTAAACAATGAAAGAACAACCTCTAAACAAAAGCAGAATGCAGGTGAAATGATGCATATTTTTATTTGGTTAGTATTTTATCCAGACAGCACTGAACTGCTAACTTGAGTCAGTTAAGGCAGATTTACGTTAGAGGCTACAGTATACTACTTCAGTGTGACTCCTTTTCAAGAGCATCTCTCACATATTTTGTGCACTAATATTGATTTTAGCTGGTGGCAGCAAGAGGCAGGAAAGAGGGTCCTCTTTTGTGACTGCCTCCAACTTCGATAGGGTAAGCAATCATCCATGCCTTTGTATTTAAACTGCCATCAATGCCTTTGTGTTCCAGCAGTCTCCCTAGTTTATCTTCAACCCTGCCCAAGGCTGACTAATGCCATTACCCTGATTTTACCAATGTAGAACTAAAAGAGAGAAAGGTGGTGTTCAGTTACAGAAACTGTGGCATCTAGTGTCATTGGTGTCATTTAAAATGCCCTTGGGTATCTGGGACATCCACAAGGGCCAAAAAGATACAACACAAGGCTTAGAAGAGGCCTGCGCTCTTCTGGAGCAGTGGCTAGTGATACATGAATGCATCTAAAATGTCACTATGTTTAGGCAACTGAAACCCTTCTAAGAGACTTGCAGGGTCACACGGGAAGGATATGGCGGAGCAGAGAACTACATCCCAGCCTCCTGAGATGCAGGGTAGCACCCGGAGGATGTGGTATACCTTTCTGAGGCTGGTGTCACAGTACTTACATTAGCTGTCATGAATGCTAGAAACAGGACAAGAAAGGTCTAAAGAAGCCTGTTAGTATTTTGGCTTGAAAGTCACAAATGAAGAGGGGAGATACATTATGGGGAAAGTCCTGTCTTACTGTTTCTGTGGTATCCAAAGCTGAATGCCAGCTGATACGGTTATGGACAAGTTCAAGCCAGACCTTTCAGATATCCTTGTTTGCTTTTATTATGCACCATGCTGCCATTTCACCCACTCTTGGTCACTGACAGCCATGCAGGAGTTTTCACATAAGCCTGAATGAGGTTACTGTGTGCTGCCTGTCCTCTGTAGCATGCTTCTGCCTCTAGGGGCTGGTCCACCTAGCAAATAAAAGCCAATTGCTGTTATCAGTTCATGGAGCTACTCCTCTAGGCTTGCTCATGGAGAGCAGGACTTTCATCGTTAACTCTTCATATGACGGTAATCCCCGAAGGAATAGTTATATAACACTATAAGCCAGAATCATGAAACAACATTTACCTGAAATTGTTTCAGGTTCACACCATGACCAAGGTTGCTTCCGTGCATGTAAGCTTGCTCCCCTGGGCCACGCAGGACCAGGCTCACTTCCTATCTTGTTGTGTGGGGGTTTTTTTGTTTGTTTGTTTGTCTCCAGCTGTAAAATGCAAATGACTTTATAAAACAGAAGGTCTTCTCTCTCCAGCCTTGGTAACTCCTGTTAGTTTTTTCACTCCATTCCTCTTTGTCTCATTCCAGGAGCAGCTGAACTAGCTGATGACTGCTTTGCACAGCACATCCCCACATTTCATCTACTGCATCGTTCCAAATGAATTCAAACAGTCTGGTAGGTGTCTGCAGCACTGCAGAGCAATCCTCAGGCAAAGCCACCCAGTGCCTTCAGTACAAGCTGTGGCTGGCTGAACAGCAGATCTTTATTCAGGAATGAAAGTCATCACTTCACAGACTACCTTGTACCCCTTCAAGGGAATGTTAGTCTGAGAGACGCTTCCAAGTGCCAGGGCTAGAGACAGGATGTCTAATAAACCTCTCATTTTGTGAGAGAAGCACAAAGAATTAGGAAATACACGACCTGGAACTAGACAAATTGGCACCATTATTTATTAGGCTGCATTGCCTCCTGCAACCCTTTTTTTTGCAGGGTCAACCATAGAAAAAGTGAGTTGCAGAGGGGAAGAGCAACATAAGTTTTCACCTGTGATACATAACAAAGTGGAAGGGCAAGTAATGGAAAGTAGTGAACAGCAAACAAATCTGCTATGAATAGGCAGTTACTCATGTTGTTTGAATTCCAACACTATTACTGAATGCACATCTTCCACTTTCAGATGATGGAGGTACGCATCCTGTGCAATGATCTTGTCCATGAGAAATCAGAGGGAGTGGGTATGACTGCCTACTTCTAACATTTCTGCATTCCCCTCCAAGAACTTCCACTTTGCACAGGCAGATAGAAATGTCCACAAGCTTCCTTACCACCAGTATTTCAGTGCCATGCCCATGGGGCTAGGAAGCTGAACCAGAGAACATCTTATGCAGTGATTAGCCTTTCTGCACTACCGCTAACTGTAGCTCTTATATCATTATACCTGTCTTTCTCATTTTAGATACCAAAGCCTGAATCCCAGCATAATCCCTCCAGGGTTTGTGGACAATAAGAAGGCATCAGAGTTGCTGCTTGGCTCTACTGACCTGGGGGGAAAAGAGTACAGAATTGGATATAACAAGGTACTGTTTACTCCTACCAAATTGAGCTAAATAAATTGATGGCAGTTATGACTCAGCATGCCTTTGGTGTAGATATAGCTGCAGAGTTAAGAGTTTCTACAGCAACCCACTTCCGCATGCATATAATGTTCTCTCTTACACATGCTCCCAAAACTGACTTTTAATCAGACAGTACAGTTAATATAATGCAAATGAAGTGCACCTTAAGCTATGCAATAAACCTCACTTGCTCTTTACTATTCCTTAGTCAGGCAAAAATCCTACTAACTGATCATTTATCCAATTTAAGACTGGAAAGGAAAATGGAGAGAGACTGTTGGAGCTGTCTAATATTAGCAGCAGATATCATTAATTTTGCATATATGTTTTTGTCATAACATAATGAAAGCAGCTATTGTAACAGCCACGCAAAAGGGAGCATTCTCTTCTTTGCACGAACCTAAAATCTGCATTTCCCAACTTTTATAATAATTACACAACATTCATCACTCCTCCAGCCTATTCGATCCTTAAATTTCAACTTATGGATGGAGGTTAAAGTGGGCCAGACACTGCCCCTGATCTTACTTTTAAAGACAAGAGCCACAAGATTACTACTATTATTTTTCATTGTCACTGAAACTACTTAGTGCATTTCCTGGCACAGGAGAGCACAAGGTATATTTGGATTTCATCAAGGAAAAGATTTCCTTCCACTCCTGCTTTACTATATACCACTAAGCTAGATCTTACAGTGATCCTGATGGGTTTTTTTATAGCTAGACACCTCGGGCACAGAAAAGGCTAAAGAACTCCAGGTAAATCCATGCTAAAGGTGAATGGAATCCAATTCCTAAACATTAGTCTTCCATTCCCATGACCTCCCCAAATGTTATCCTTTTTGTAAATGTAAGCAAAGAGACAAGATCACAACGAGATAAATCGACATGTCAAGACCAAAGAAGTAAAATATCCTCATTTCTGAGTGCTAATACACAGCAAGTCCAGAGTTTCATAGTCCCGAAGGCTACCTAGAACTCCAGGTTCTAACAGTCTCCTGTCTTCCAGCATATTTTTCTGTGCTGGGATACTGGCCACGCCGGAAGGCATGAGAGATGAACCTCTGGCAAAGATCACGACCATGCCGCAATGTCGTGCTCATGGCTTCCTGATGAGGATTGAGTAGAAAAAGATGCTGTAAAGAAGGTATCCTTGGGGAAGAAACTAGAAACTATTCTGTGAATCCAAGGCAGCATTAGAAACCAACCACTAATGTCATTCATTTACTGGCAGGAACCATGAAATGAACCTGGGACTTCCAAGTTCTACATCCCAGTACACAGCAAAGCAATCAAACTTCCCTGCTTTTTGCACAAGGCTCCATGCAGTAGAACAACATTGCAGCTGGACAGCTGGGTAGCTCCGTTACCTCCTGTGCATCCACTCCAAAGACCAACAGCTGGAGGATCTCTGTAATTTGGTAGTAAGCCTTATGCCTCTCCAGAAACCCTAACTCACATGGTGATGCAGTGAGTCTCCTGGAACTCAACCACAATACATATGTTTATGAGTCACAAGATTTTGGTTTCGATCTGTGCGCTTTTTCTGCCACTGCCTATGGTACCTGTGGCTGCAGGATACAGGAGAGGAAAGACAGAAGGCAAAAAACACCCTTTCAGTTAGCTTCCAGTTTGTTTGTATATTTGTATATTTTTATTTGTATATTTCCAGCAGTATTTGTCTCTTCTAGTGCATGAAAACTTTAATTTCTACATCCACAGTAGCATTTTTTTGAACAAATTCAATTCTGTTGTCATTTTTCCTATGTCAGCAAACTGCTATGACTCTTCTTGCATGCCAAAAAATTGTGGGGCATCGAGGCCTACTCCATTTGACTGACTCCAGCGTTCTGCTGTGTACAATTGAGTGTGAACACTTTGACCCCCCTGCATACATTGCCTGGAAACAGAATTGTTTCTAAGCCACACATGTCCTGTTTGCTACAGGCTAGGAATGTCCAGAAGTTCTGCAGCTGCTTTTCTGGGGAGGGTGGAAACTGTACAGCAGGATGAGGAAAATACTCTGAGGTTGTCCTGTTCTGCAGAATTAAACAGTGGCAATTACAGGCACTGAGAACCTTGGGATGTCTGGGCAGGGAAGATAAGGGCTGGGGGAAAAATAATGGCCATGTTCACTTAAGTAAAGACACTGAGAAAGCTAGTGACTTTCTTGTTAATTGTTAATAGGGCAAGGGGCCTGAATGATTTATTTCCAAATCAATGCCAGAGAAGTTAGTAAACGGAGAAAGCCCTGAAATCTGAGTCTAAGCCTGCTACCTCCAGGGAGTGGAGAGAGTGTGTCTTAGAAATTCAAGACATGGACTTCCCACTTCTAAAAACTGCATCGAGAGAAGTGGGGAGGTTATGAGCATGGGAATACAAGATTTCACTATCCATTAATATTTAAAAGCTGAAACGAAGCTGCTTGGTTCACTTCTTTTAAGCAGGGCCACACTGTCAGCATGAAGGGGCAGTTCCAGCTCAGACTCCCTTCACTTAGTCCCAGGATGGATAATTCAGTTGGTTTTCTGGTAAGAGGGGAAAGAAAGTGTTGACCAAGATACTCAAGCTTAAGTGAAACTGCGGTGGGTTGACCCTGGCTGGACGCCAGGGTGCCACCAAAGCCGCTCTATCACTCCCCTCCTCAGCTGATCAGAGGAGAGAAAAAATATAACGAAAGGCTCATGGGTCGAGATAAGGACAGGGAGAGATCACTCACCAATTACCATTGTGGGCAAAACAGACTCGACTTGGGGAAAAATTTAATTTAATTTATCAAATCAGAACAGGATAATGAGAAATAAAACCAAATCTTAAAAACACCTTCCCCCCACCCCTCCCTTCTTCTCGGGCTTAACTTTACTCCCGATTTTCTCTACCTCCTCCCCCGCACCAGCTCAGGGGGATGGGGAATGGGGGTTGCAGTCAGTTCATCACATGTTGTCTCTGCTGCTCCTTCCTCCTCAGGGACTCCTCACACTCTTCCCCTGCTCCAGCATGGGGTTCCTCCCACAGGAGACAGTCCTCCACAAACTTCTCCAATGTGAGACCTTCCCACGGGCTACAGTTCTCCAAGAACTGCTCCAGCGTGGGTCCCTTCCACGGGGTGCAGTCCTTCAGGAACAGACTGCTCCAGCGTGGGTCCCCCACGGGGTCACAAGTCCTGCCAGCAAACCTGCTCCAGCGTGGGCTCCTCTCTCCATGGGTCCACAGGTCCTGCCAGGAGTCTGCTCCAGTGCAGGCTTCCCATGGGGTCACAGCCTCCTTCGGGCGCATCCACCTGCTCTGGCGTGGGGTCCTTCACGGGCTGCAGGGGGACAGCCTGCCTCACCATGGTCTTCACCACAGGCTGCAGGGGGATCTCTGCTCCGACGCCTGAAGCACCTCCTTCCCCTCCTTCTTCACTGACCTTGCTGTCTGCAGGGTTGTTCCTCTCACATATTCTCATTCCTCTCTCTGGCTGCAATTTCTGTTGCGCAGGGTTTTTTTCCCCTTCTTAAATATGTTATCCCAGAGGCACTACTGCCATCACTGACGGGCTCGGCCTTGGCCAGCAGCGGGTCTGTCTTGGAGCCAGCTGGCATTGGCTCTACTGGACATGGGAGAAGCTTCTAGCAGCTCCTGACAGAAGTCACCCCTGTAGCCCCCCCGCTACCTTGCCATGTAAACCCAATACAGAAACAAAACTACGTTAAAGCCAATTTTCCATATAGCTGAAACAAAATCTGCCATTTTACCTGGGGCCGCACCTTCCCAACTCCAGTGCAAACCAAATGAACTTCCATAACCTTAGAAAGAAAGAGCTTTCAAAGGGTTCTGGTCCCATTTGGACTGGTATGAACCTAGATCATTGTAAGAACCATTCTGCATTTATATCCGTTCAGAATCTGGAATACAGTCCTGATTTCTATGCTGGCACGCAGATCTACTGTGCACCATAACAACCTTTTATAGGAGTTGTATTACTCACACTATAGATATGGAACCCTCTGCACTAAACAGGCATTTCAGGAAACACTAGGTCTCCAACTGGTATGCAAAAAATACTAGGATGTGATAATAAAAGGACCACCTCAGGGACCATTATAATAGAAATGGCTTGGTTTGGGAACCTCGTTGCTTGAACTCCTTACTTCCAGGTGAAGCTTTTCCTGAATGTGGCCCAACAGGAGAAGAAAATGTAACTGAAGGAATTGGAGCTGAGAAGCATCATGTCAAAGACTTGGGAGCTCACATAACATGCAAAAGAGCAGAGGAGCAGACAGCCACCCTCAGCCAGGAGAAGAATGACCTCCCCATCCAACTGCAGGCTGAGCGTTATCAATGGTTAAAGGCTTAGTATTCATTTAGGCAAGGCATCGGCTTTCTCAAATGACTCGTAAGAGGCTCCTTTTCAGAATACAGAATGAATAAAGAGCATATGGGGATGATGCATGAGATTCACAGACAGCCTGACTGTATCTTAAATAAAGTTAAGTCCTTAGAAAACAGAGGAGACTGAGAAGCCTCATGGCTAAAGCAAAGGAGCTATTGTTGCAAGTCCCAAGTTCACCACTGATGCTCAGCATGATCTACGGCAAGTTAGGGTGGCATCTTTCTAAAATGTAAACTCTTCTTTAAGGACCTGTGTGTGTATAAACAAATAGATTTTTTTATGCTTAACTTTAAGAAGCTATGGCCTGAGTCATGGAGATTCAGATCAACTATAACAACAGGTATGTTAAAGGATTCTTAATAAACTCTGTAGAAGAGGCAAAATCATGCATTTCTTGCTAGTGGAAGTTTGCTGCCATAAAAGGCAGGAGTTGTAGCAGCCTTTCATAGGATGAACACTGGATTCCCACCCCTTCATTAGGAACAAGAGAACTTGTTGGATGCTGAGGAATGCCTGGCCCAAATGATGAAATCGAAGATGGACCTACTGAGCCAGACCCTGCATATGAAGGAGCTGACATGAGCGCCAGCAGGCGGATGCTGAAGGATTAGCTCAGCGATTTGAAACGTGACTTGGAAGGGCTGGAGACCACCTTGGCTAAAACAGAGAAGGAAAAGCAGGTATGAAGCATGACAGAGACGTTTTTTCCTACCTCATTCTTCAGGGAAATGAACCCCGACAACCGTTACAGCTCCTCCAGGCACAGCACCCTTTGGGATGCTCAGATTCACTCAGCTGATCTCCCCCACAGTTTCTTATATTGTCTTCCAGCACCTCATATAACCTGGGATGGATTTAATTCTACACTTCACCCTTCTACCCCATAGTAATAGTCATTTCACAGCAATTTCTAGGGATCCCTCTACATAAAGACATCTGCATCTCCTCTACATTCTTTATTAATTATACCCACTTTTACATGGCAATGCTGGTAGGCCTCTACTGATAAAATGCCCCCCTCCACAGCCATGTAACTCCTTTCCACCTAGCCTTGGGGAATACTTCTCCCTCTCCTGCACCTGAACTATTTTTTATTTAATGTAATTGGAGAAGCTTTAAATACTACTGCTACTGTACTGTAGCAGCCATGTGGCTGTCTGCTGCTTCTTCTGAAGTCAGTGTTAACATCCTGTGGATGTTAGACTCACAGATGCCTCATATATCTCAGAATTTATTAACTGAATCTCAGATTCCTTCTAAAGAAATACAAGTTTCCAGTGACATTTTGTCCTGGTGCTGCTAATGGCTTGTGTGATCCAAAAAACCTGCGTGATGTTCCCTTTCCTGTCTGCAGGCATTAGACCACAGAGTTCGAACTCTGACTTCAGATCTCTCTGCTCAGAATAACTCAGTCACTAAATTCCAAAAGGAGAAGAGGGCTTTGGAGGAAGTTCATCAGGCAGAAATAACTGCTCCATTTTTCTCTACTCTCTTCCATTCTCATTCTCCCAGTCTGAGGAAAAGAAAAAAAAAAAAAAATATTGGCTGCTTGCTTAAATACTGCGAGACTACAGTTTGCTGCACAAACAGGAAGGGGGCCGTGTTTTTCTAGGTATTAACTCATGGCAGCACAGTAAAGTGTTGCCAATCCGTGCTACTGCCCAAAGGAGCTACGTGAGTTGCTGAGGGCAAGCAGGATTCTTCTGTAAGAGTCAATGCTGGACCAAGTTCCTGTGGGCCTATTGAAAATGCACACACGAAGCGCATACTGCTTTCAGGAAGCACCTCAGATGAACCTATTTTGGGTTTTCAGTCTGTTGCCAGGGCAGGATAGTTAGTTTCTCAGCCAACTCTGTTCATTAGTCTTGGTCTCTCCCTTCCTAGAAAATTGCAAGGTGAGGAGAACAAGGTGAACCACCTGACCAAGAACAGCAGCAAACCTACCACTCAGATGCATGAGGTGAGGTGCAGTTGCTATGGTCTATATTTTAGATGGCCCTGTTTGGTCTGTTTTTGACATCTTGGGCCCTTCTGATAAACACCACCTATATGTGTTACAAAGTTCTTTTTCACACTGATTCCACTTTTTTCAGCTAGCTGGAGGACAAGTGGGAACAAGAAAAGAAGACCCATGGCAAGGTGGAAAAGGCTCATCATAAAGCAGAAAGTGACCTCAAAATGACAATCGCTAATCTCAGCGAGATGAAATGAGCCAAACTTGGAAGAGGTTGTAAAGAAGCAAGTGTCAATTGTAAGAGAATTTACGAGGATACAGGATCTTACTTGGTGCAGTTGTGCTACATCATAGCTCTGACAGCTCTACCTACACCTGAAAAGTCACTTGATCATACGGTCACTGGGAAAATCCACAGTCATTCCCTGATCTCTTCAGTATCAACCTAATGACAAGCAGAAGTACAGTTCAGTAGTTCAGACAAGCAGAATCAGAAATACCGGATTTTGTTTCCTTTCTCTGACTCATTGTCTGATATTTGTAATTCATCTTCCACACTCACCCACATATAAAATGTGTATAATCACCGGGAAGTTATGAGGCTTAAATGATTCATGTTTATGTAAGGCCTTATGATCCTCAGATAAAAACTGTTTTAGAAATGCAAAATATTATCACAAATTAGAACTTTATTTTAGTGTCACTATTGACTACTTTAGTGATGGGTCTGCCAGCACTTCTCTGACAAATCTCCCCTTAGAAATTAACTTCCTGGAATACAAATTTCCAACTCTATAATATCCAAACCACTAATTTACCTAGTTAAAGAGCTAAGTAGCTAAGGCAATGTGTACAATCATTAATAAATACTGGCAAGCTTTGCTAATTCAAATTCTAACACAGTGCTCCACAGGGAGTACAAGATACTTGCGCTTCAGAGCAAGGCCACTGGGACACTTAAGTGACAGAAGAAAAATTAAGTGCTGGTGTTAGTCTTTCAGAGCTGCAAACAGACCGATCAATTTCCTGGGGTGCTTGTGCCTTTACTTGCAGACTAGTTAATGATGGGGTAAGGAGGAGCTTCAACAAAGGAAAAAGGGACTTAAGTGCCCTGCCAGTCCCACTAAGGAGACAGGACACTAGGTCTCAACCCACTTTCAACAAAGATTAACCTGTTCACTACAGAGTACAAACACTTCTTTGGCTTAACGTATTTGCTGTAACATCCTACCTTTTCTTATGCCACAGTAGCCTGCTTGTGCAGCTTTATTTTTTTGATAAGACTGAGTTGGCATAAAAGATTAATACAGACCTTTTAAGCCTACCCTGTTAAAATGGATTCTGTAGGCTATCACCCTTTAAACCCTTAAATAACAGAACCAGCTGAGATCTAGTATTTTTTTTCCCCCTGGTAGATCTTCACTTTTTTTCTACAGCAGATTCTTACTACTTCTCTATGAGCTTCTGAAACCTCTCGGCTTGGAAACATTTGCCTTTTTAGCTTCCAGTGAATCAATAGTTCAGCCAGCTCTGAGATCCAGCTTGTCTTGTATATTATGCACTCACTCTAAACTCCACCTTCTTTGAAGTCTAGGGAACTGTATGCTCACTGCAGATCTCCTGCCAAGCTGCTATGGCCAGAAGAAAGGTGATCTGCTGCAGAGACCTCCTCTTCTGCTTGCAGGCAGCCAGCAAAGACAGCTGATAGACCTTTTCATCCACATTAATGCCAAATGCTCCAGCAAGGCACTCACCCTCTCACTATGGAAGGAAAGGTGGTAAATAAAACCGGAAATGAGGCCACAGCTCACAGGATGCACAGTGTTACCATTCTGAATTCAAATATTTCTTTCATCCAATGTATTTCAGTGCCCAAATATTTAACTAAAAACTCAGCATTTCAACAAAAACATGACCCGCAAACCTAGATTGCAGCTATTTCAATGAACACGCCTCTATTTCCCTCAAGTAACCAAATCAGCTTCATTATATTCCTGAAGGCCAAATTCCAACATGATACAGGAAGCTAACCATGCTGCAGATAACATCAGTTGTCTACTGAGACACCTGGCCAGGTCTTTCCAGCTTTGTTGTCTCAGTATTCCTAACTGTAGATCTCTCCCAGGAAAGAAAACGCAGTAGAGCTGACAAACATATAGAGAAGGGAGTGAAGAAATTAAGATTCTTGTTTGTATTTCCACAAGTTTCTCTCACATCTCTTGCTCACAGACACTGCTGTGCTTGTGTGCACCCGCCAGGCCCGTATATTGAAGAGTTGGAAGAAGACCTGGAGGCTGAGCATGCTATAAGAACACAGGTAACAGTATCTAAGGAGTAAAAAACTCCTCAGGGGAGTGATTACCCCTCTGAAAAGACCTGATGACGTTAAACTACTAATTAAAAACCAAAATTCCTCATGAAAAAGTAATATGATGGACAACAATCTTGAACTCTAGTTTTAGCCTATGCAAACTAACTGTTATAAATTGCACATCTTACTCCTTTCACAGAAACCTCTGAAGAAGCCAGTTACTGATGGGGCAGTCCTCCACAGAGGAAGAGAGTAGCAGGTCGGGGAAAATGGGGATTTCTCTGTCCTGTGCTTCAGCTATCAAATCACCCCATCCGCTTTTTACAGTTCTGTAGTGATGGATGGATCTACTCTAATAAATCTTATGTAAATTCCCAGGATGTGGTTGTTAAATATATAATCAGATTCATTAACAATGGAAAAGCCTGAAGATAATTTAGTCCCAAAAAGGTTATATTTTAATGGAATGCTCTGAACACATTCTAATGACTAATACAAATTGATAGCATCAATAATAAGTAACATTTCCATTTCAATTCACTTTACAAATGCTAGCTAATTAATTCTCAACCATATCAGGACATAGGTCAGTGTTGTCGGACACCTTGCACAGGTGGGAAAAGAGAGGTAAAAGAACTCATCCAGTGATAAAAAAAGCAGCAATGTCAGTTAAAGCAGAGCACAGCATTTGGGAATTCCTGTTCCCTCGCTGATTATGCCTCACACTTGCTACCATTGTTTCCAAAATGGTTATGCTTCTAAGTATATACAGGCTCTTTGGCATGAAATAAGAATTTCTTCCCCTCTTTCCCACTAGGTGGAGAAACAAGGAAGATTGCCTGGAAGAAGCTGGTGTTGCGACAACTGCTCAGCTCAGACACCTTCCCCGCATCTGAGCATCTTGTCTCTTTCCTCAGAGAATGAGAAATGTCACTGGGACTCTCCAAAAGAGAAGCTTCTTCAGCAGCTTCTCTGAGCTCTTAAGCGGGCCACATCCTGCAGACCTTACCCAACCTTCCCCTCACACTGCAGACTTTGGAAAGGGTAAAGCACCAAGGCTCCATGAAATTCACTCTGAGCTTTGTTATTCCTATAGAGTTGGAGTGGAAGGCAATCAGAGATTCATTTGCCTTTGACACGGTCTCCCACAGCATTCTCCTGGACAAGCTGGCAGCTCACGGCTTGGATGGGCACACTCTTCGCTGGGTAAAAAACTGGCTGGATGGCCGAGCCCAGAGAGTGGTGGTGAATGGAGTGGAATCCAGTTGGCGGCCGGTCATGAGTGGTGTTCCCCAGGGCTCAGTTCTGGGGCCGGTTTTGTTCAATGCCTTCATCAATGATCTGGATGAGGGGATTGAGTGCACCCTCAGCAAGTTTGCAGATGATACCAAGCTGGGCAGGAGTGTTGATCTGCTCGAGGGAAATAAGGCCCTGCAGAGGGATCTGGATAGGCTGGATCGATGGGCCGAGGCCAACTGTATGAGGTTTAACAAGGCCAAGTGCCAGGTCCTGCACTTGGGTCACAAAAACCCCATGCAACGCTACAGGCTTGGGGAAGAGTGGCTGGAGAGCTGCCCAGAGGAAAAGGACCTGGGGGTGCTGGCTGACAGCCGGCTGAACATGAGCCAGCAGTGTGCCCAGGTGGCCAAGAAGGCCAACAGCATCCTGGCTTGTATCAGGAATAGTGTGACCAGCAGGAGTAGGGAAGTGATCGTGCCCCTGTACTCGGCACTGGTGAGGCCGCACCTCGAATACTGTGTTCAGTTTTGGGCCCCTCAGTACAAGAAGGACACTGAGGTGCTGGAGCGTGTCCAGAGAAGGGCAACGAAGCTGGTGAAGGGTCTAGAAAACAAGTCTTATGAGGAGCGGCTGAGAGAACTGGGGCTGTTTAGCTTGGAGAAGAGGAGGCTGAGGGGAGACCTTATCGCTCTCTACAACTACCTGAAGGGAGGTTGTAGTGAAGCGGGTGTTGGACTCTTCTCCCAAGGAACTAGTGATAGGACGAGAGGGAATGGCCTCAAGTTGCGTCAGGGGAGGTTTAGATTGGACATCAGGAAGAATTTCTTTACCGAAAGAGTGGTTAGGCATTGGAACAGGCTCCCCAGAGAGGTGGTGGAGTCGTCAACCCTGGAGGCGTTCAAAAAAGGTATAGATGTGGTGCTCCAGGGCCTAGTTTAGGAGTCATGGTGGTGTTAGTTGATGGTTGGACTTGATGATCTTAGAGGTCTTTTCCAACCTTAATGATTCTATGAGTCTATGATTAGAAAGTTGCTAATTCAGAAGCACACAGTGAAAAAAGGAGGCACAACTGTTAGGTGTATTTTCTATTGTTTTGCAAGGAAAATACACAGCTTGCAGTCCAGAGAATTACTCTGAGCTTTAGCAAGGAGGCCTAAAGATGGTTAATCTTTCTGGAAGATACCAGACACTGACCTTCTAATGGATTAATACCAAAGATGGGATTTGTCCCAAATAAAGACACTATTAAAGCTGAAGAAAAGGCTTCCAGAAGCCTTTCTTACAAAGCATCCCCAAGGGCCTTACTGAGACTCCAAGGGCTGCTGAAGCTGCTCCTTGAGCTGGAGGAGGCAGCCCTGCAGAGTGAGGCCACGGGCTCTACCCTGCGCAGGAAGCACATGGTTGCCACAGCTGAGATGGCAGAGCTCGTGGAGAATCCCCAGAGTGAAAGCAAAGCTGGAGACGGACAAACAGGTCACGAAAGCAGAGATGGATGACCTCAGTGCAAGCATGGAGTCTCTGGAGAAATCCAAGGTGAGAGGCCAGCAGGGAATTCCTCAAACCACCAGTGCAACCATGGGCGCAGCCATCGGTGCAAGGCAGAATTCAGCCCTCTGCAGCGTGAGCTAACTGATACCAGAAAGCAGCTGTTTGCAGGTGGTGCTGAACAGTGCCCGCCCCGGCTGATGGAGTGGGCATCCCCCTTGCTAAAGATCAGGACACTCTGCACTCCCCCTGGCTCCTACAGTCATCCCATTATAACTAAAACCGACTGGAATAAACTGAGTTTGCAAGAGAGGGAGGATATTTTGGCCCTTCAAGCCTTACTCAGCATCATATGACTGACTTCCCTCTTACAGCTGAACTCAGATGCTCATGTTCACAAGCTGGAAGATAACCTGTCTGAAGCCAATGCCCAGCTGGCTGAGGTGGAGAAGAGCCAAGCTGAAATTAATGCCATCAGGCTCCAAGGTAAATTCCTTGACAGCTTTGTGCAACGTTACCTCCTTCTGATCCTCCTCTTCCCCTACATTTCATCTAACTCTGGCAGCCCTGCCCTGTCTCCTCTAGCAAATCTGCCCAATCCTTCTAGCCTTCGCTTCTCTTTCTCTCCAGTCAGATTGAATTGGTTCCTGTCCTGCTTCTTTATGCACTTTTCCCACAGCCGAAAACAGCCAGCTGAGTCGGGAGCACGAGGAAGCTCAGAGCAGGCATAACCAGATGGTCCACATAAAAATTTCTCTCACCTTGCAAGCAGATGCAAGAGGCAGCCGGATGAAGAGTCAAAGGTACTGGGGACCACCAACTGCCTACAGAAGTTGCTGCTGTCATGGGACATGCAGTGCCTGCTCTTTTGCACGCTGTCCATTTCAGAGTAACAAGTCTTTTGTGTTAGCTCTCACAAAGGAAAACTTTCTCATCCAAATTAATCTCTGGGCTTGTTACCAGCTGATCTTGGAGGTGGTGTGGGGGACATGAGCCTTGTATGGATATGAAAATAAGATACAGAATCTCCCATGAGTCGGCAGCAAACAGCAGAACACACACCTCTTGATTCTCCATCTACTGCCCATTCAGTGGATCAAACAGCAGTTTATCTGCATAGATCACACAAGTTTGGCTCAAAATATAGCAGTATTTCAGATCTCTGTCTGACACATCTGTCTTGGAAATTTCTGCTTATCTCCAAAGAGTAATTCTAGTGCTGCACCTGTATATCAAAAGTCTGGCAAGAATTCTCTCTGTGTTCAGAACAATTGCCAAATGGATTTACTGTCATAAATCCTTTGAAACACTGAGAAAACAGTGATGATGACAAGCCAAGTTCTGTTTTCAGTTGTATGAGCTCAATTCAATTCACTGCAGTCCAGTAAAAAACAGCTACGGAGAACAGGAACTTGGGTCCTGACCAGGAAGATATTTTGAAGCCTACCTAGTCTAGAACCGAGTTGTTCAAGAGGAGCACTCCAGCTCTGGGGAGAGAGGTCAGCGTATTCGTACTTCCAATTGGACAGACACGGAGCAATGGCTGTGCTATCTCTAGTCCTGTACGGCTGCTGTAGTGAGCCTGGCCAACACCAAGCATGATTTGGACCCAATGAAAGAGTAGTTGGAGGAAGAGGAGGAAAGCAAAGCTGAACTGCAGTGCCTGGTCACTAAACTCAGTACTGAAGTCATAATCTGGAGGACTAAATACAAGACTGATGCCATTGAAAGAACCAAAGAGTTGGAAGAAACCCAGTGAGCACTCAGCTTTCAGGGAGTCTGGATGGGGCTTACGGCAGTCTCATTATTTAGTTTGGCTGCTGAGTCACAGCTTATAGATGTGATCTGTTAGGACTCAATTTGGTAAGGCAGAGAGAAAGCAAAGAGCTCCAGCCAAGAGAAAGAAAATAATGCTTGCAATAATAAACAGGGACTATTGAGACCTAACGCATGTACACTGATAACAGAAAACCAACACTGATCCTTTCTGATAAAGGCTTGAATTTGGATAGCCTTTCTTTATTCCAACAAGGACTTCACTCTTCCAGCAGCCCTACAAGAGCCACTAGCATTTCCTAAGAATAAAGTAAGCATCAAATCAGATTAAACCCCTTAGAATCTGGTCCTTGAGAGCTGGTATTACAGGCTAGAAGTTGAGCCAATCTTTGTAGCAGTCAGAGCTAACAAAGGTGCCTTCACATAATAGCAACAAAAGTTAAGGCATCTGGAGGGTTTCACTGTGTGCCTGAACAAGTTGAGACAAGTGGAATAACCTACTACACCTCTGCGTGACTTTGTACTGAGTCCCAGGGATATTCACAAGGGAGGGAGGCTACTTTGCTCTTAGACACTATCCCAGTCCTCGAGATACCTGAACGGAACATGGAAGTGTCTATCACCAGGTTACAATCCAGCAACAAAGAGCTGAGCTGCAGCCCTATATGCCATATCCACCAGTGGAGGCGAAGAACCAGCCACTGGTTTTACAGTCCTTTTTCCGAGACTGCTGCCAGGATTTTCCCTATTCACTGGTGAAAATAGTGATGGTGCTTGAGATGAGAGCTGCTGACTCCTACCACGCCTCACTCCATGAGCTACTTACTCACCAGGATATTTCTGCCCTCCCTCCGTCAGGACAAAGTTGGCTGTGAGGCTCCAAGAAGCAGAGGAGACAGCTGAATCACAGAATCAGTCATAGAATCATAGAATGCTTTGGGTTGGAAGGGACCTTTAGAGGTCATCTAGTCCAACCCCTCTGCAGTGAGTGGGGACACCTTTAACTAGATCAGGCTGCTCAGAGCCTCGTCCAACCTGACCTTGAATGTTTCTAGGGATGGGGCCTCCACTACCTCTCTGGGCAACCCATTCCAGCGCTTCACCACCCTCGTAAAAAATTTCTTCCTAATATCCAGTCTAAATCTACCCTCCTTTAGTTTAAAACCATTACCCCTTGTCCTGTCACAACAGGCCTTGCTAAAAAGATTGTCCCCATCTTTCCTATAGGCCCCCTTTAAGTACTGAAAGGCCGCAATAAGGTCTCCCCGCAGCCTTCTCTTCTCCAGGCTGAACAACCCCAACTCTCTCAGCCTGTCCTTGTAGGAGAGGCGCTCCAGCCCTCGGATCATTTTTGTGGCCCTCCTCTGGACCCGCTCCAACAGTTCCATGTCCTTCTTGTGTTGAGGCCTCCAGAGCTGGACACAGTCAGTCCAAGCCTGGATTGCCAACACAGAGAAAACTAAGCAGAGGCTTCAGAAAGAAGTGGAGGAGCTCACCGTTGACCTCGAGAAGCCATTCAAGAGTGCATCCAGCACAAGCCTGACCAGCAAGACCTAAGACCTGGTACTGGAAGCCCTGGGAGTCTTTCTGTTAACTCAGGTCAGCTTTGGACTGGTTCCTTATTTCTTACTATTTTAAGCTCGCTCTATTAAACGTCAAGTAATCTGTACAGCCATGAGAAGCAAGGCTAAGATTTATCACATCAAGAGAAAACCCAGATGAGAGCCGCAGCTAATGCCTAGGAGCACACAGCATGCTTCTGGCAAGCTCATTAGCTGACTTCTAGAAACAAGAGTACAGCTAAAGCAAAAGCCCTCCTTTACTGCAAGGCAAGGTATTCATCTTCTTTTTAAGGATAATGATATCCCGCTTTGAACTTTTCAGTGTTGCAGTACCAGTGGGTTGGCCACTGGTTATTAACTACCATACTCAAAGCAGATCTAAACAACATGTAGTTTAAACACTAGCAACAAACGCTCCTTCATTAAATTAGTATTTCTACTCTTGCTAGTGTTAGTGTAAGAGCATGAATAGTAGTGCAACTGTGGGACATTTGAATAAAAATGTTACTTAAAATAGACACAAAGGCTGTTCCAAATCCACTGAAGTCCTTGGGTACCTGCCAATGACTGCAGTTGGCTTTAGAACAGGTCTCAAGAGCCGAAAATCCCACATACAGCACTACATTACTGGGCTGAAAAAATCTGTTTCTCCATCACTTTCTTTAATGAAGCAGTTCTTTATTCTATGGTTCCTGTGGTGTGCTTGTCACCATGGTATCTGAACGCATGTGCGGATCATAAGGATATGTAGAATATTTGTGATTAAAAGCTCCTAGGAAAGAAGAATGTGCCTTTATTCTTTCCCTTCATGGCAAGCAGTTAAACAGAGTCTAAAATAGTCTTGAATAACATCTTGTTTGTAACTGAATCGTCTTTGAAATAGGAAGAGTCACACTAATCAACCCAGGCAATTACTAACAGCACATCTGCACAAGGAATATCTGAAGTGGAAAACATTTGCTCCACAGCAGCATCATTATAACCGCAGGAGCAAGGAAGACTATCACACTGATGGGAACTGGGTGATCTTGTTAAATTCCTAATGGTGAGGAAAGCAAGCCTCGTAAACATTTTAATCATCCATTCAGAGTGACCAAGAGAAACTCTGCCAGTCATTAGAGTGGCTGCCAATTTAACTGTGACTAGCTGGCAGGACACACAGAGAAGTGAAGTGTAAAGAAAATTTGTGTCCGGTGAATGCTTGGCTTTATCTTTCCAGGCCATTCCTGCTTGTGCTGCCCTGGACAAGAAGCAGAGAGCCTTTGATAAGATGCTGGCAGAACGGCAACAAAAAATGCAAAGAGCTGCAGGTGGAAGTGGATAGTTCCCAGCAGAAATGTACACAACTGAAAATTTTGAGCTTAAGGCTGCCTATGAAGAATCCCTGGAGCACCTGGAATCCATGAAAAAGGAGAACAAGGGCCCTTCAGGGTAAGTACTGGTTTGATATTAAAAAACTCTGCAAATCATAAGCCCCTTGATTCCTACTGAATGATCTCTTGTGGTGTCTTCCAGCACCAATTCCACTTTTCTTATTTCTAGCAGTGCTTTCACTCTTTGGGAACATACATGCGATGCACTTAAAGTCACAGGTTAGATTCTGCTCTTGGGACAGAGTCTGTCCTCCCACACACGCCACCCCTATCGGATCACCCAAGATTGTAACTAGCACCAGTGTACTGCTTCCAGGACACTGACTCTGGGGATACCATTCAGGATCGAGGTCCTTTCTGAACCCTCAAAATGCGATCACAATAGCAGCTTGGTTGTACTCACTGTTATACTAGGAAGTCATCGCTCCAGGCTGGGCCATGTATCATCACTAGAGGTCCACATAAGGGAATAATGGACCAGTTACAGCATTAGGCTTAAACAAGACACAGGCTGCAGTCCCAGTTCTAGCTACCAGCATTGTCTGAGCAATTTACTTAGGGGACTATTAACAATGGCCAGCTTTACCCTGGGAAGATGACGTTCCCTTTAACCTCAGTGGGGAGGATCAGGCATCTCCAGGAATCAGTTCATAGCAAGTCAGTTAAACTCCTCCTCAGAGTCTCCCTCTTTGCATCATTTCTCCCCCACTGGCTGTACAGGGAGACCAGCTGCCTTGGCTCTGGTTTATTTTTTTAAAACACTTCTGTAAATTGCAAAAATTGATCTCTTACAGGAGGCTGGAAGATGACACTGTAAATATTTAGAAGATGCTACAATCTGCTGCCCTTGCAGCCAACAGAAAACAGTGATGGACTCCCTGGCACAGACCCAGTGTTTTCTGGGCTATCTCCCCCAACCCTTTGCTCTGGCCTACATTGGCTGGCAGAGAGCCCCATTCTGCTGTACAGAGACAATGTGGCGTCCTGCTTTCATTTTGTAAGAGCAACCATCTGAAAGGGGGAGAGGGGAAGGCTGGATAAAAACTGAAAAAAATTTCTCTTGATTTAATAGGCTTCCTTCTTCCACCTCCATGAACACATACAGCGAGCAGGGCTCATTCAGAAATCCAGGATAATATTTAGCAACGAAATAAAAGGGCAGCTGATATAAGGTGACTGGAATCATTTCATGCCATTTCCATTCAAAGAATCTGCCTGGTGCACTTGGTAAAGTTCATAGTCCTGAAATAAACCTATCACATGAAATATCCGGTTTTTTTCCCTAGAGGAAATTAAGGATCTAATCAATCAGCTGGAGGAGGGAGGGAAGAGCATTCATGAGCTGCAAAAGATAGAGACTGGAGATTGAGAAGGATGAACTGCAGGTGGCACTGGAGGAAGCAGAGTCTTCCCTGGAGGTACCAGTGCTACAGATGTAAGTACAGCATGCCAGCACGGTGGCTGCTGCCCACATTCCATCAGATGGATTTTGTATGTATAACCCCACAAAGGGCATTTGTTCATCCATCTGTTGCACCCTTGCAGGCTGAAGAAAGTAAACTGATTTGCATTCAGCTCAGATGGGCTCAGGTTAAAGCTGGCATTGACAGAACGTGAGAAGGAAGAATGTGGAACAACGAGGTATAGCGATGATATGACATTAAGCCACAGGCAAAGGCTGCAGCATGGAGGTTTTAAGTTAGACACTAGGAAAGTTTTATAATCATTAAGGGGAATTACTCCTCCGACCAGATTGTCTGGAGGTTGTAGAGTCTCCATTATTGGAAGTTAAGTGCAGTCTGGTCACACGTTGTCTAGTGGGACTGGTTTAGCAGGAGGTGATCCAGATTTTAGGCAGTAGGTTTTTAAGATGACCTCTTGAAAGCTCTCCCAGCCCTATGTTTTAAAAGAAGGTATTCATGAATGCCTTAGTGAAAAATACTGGTATCTCAGTTTTAAACAGGTTTGAAAACCTACTGTATTTTTATTACTTGGTGGGAAATAATTTGATACAAAGGCTGGATCAGACTCAACATAACAGAATGCTGTACCATATGCTTCACTGGGCTCTGCAGAAATAATCTCCAGCGTTCCGTTGAGTCTCTGCAGGCGAGTCTGGAGACTGAAGCAGAGTGCTGAAGCGCTCAGGCTCAAGAAGATGGACAATGACCTGACCAGCGTGGAAGTGCAACTGGATCACACCAACAGGAACAACAGCGAGCTTGTCAGGACACCGACTAAACTGCAACAGCATGTCAAGGTAAGCTGGAGGGGGTGGAAGCAGGTGCCTGGATGGAAAAGCACACCAGTTCTATTTTAAAGCTTAAGCAACAAAGCAGTAGATTATGTACTCTTGTTTAGACAGACATCTTGAACAAATTGAGAATTTATATTCTAAAGCCCTGGTTCTCCCACTCATACCAATTTCAATCTGCAGTAGTTCCAACAAACGTTATACAAGACAAGCATTACTATCAGCTTCTGTCAAACTAGAAGCCCAAAGAACTATTCATATGTAATTAAAACAAAACAGTTCTGCTTTTAAGAGAAGTTGTAATTGCTGTTCAAACAGAATAGCCAAGAAATGGACTAGAAACTGACAGAGATGCAAAACTAAGGAGCTTCCTTTAGCTCTTCATTTCTAAAATAAAACTAAATAAGTAAATTAGCAAAAGGCTAGTCTCTTTGCTGGAATAAAGCGATAACAACTGCTGCCAAAAATCCAATTTTAGTAACTTAGCGTAACAACAAAGATTCTTTCTCTCTATACACGTGTGTATATATATATACACACACACACTCTCAAACCTACCTTGTCCTCAGTTGCATCAGTCTCAGTCAGAAGTAATTCTCTTAAAGTCAGCATGGCTACAATGATATAAGACAGGCTACATGACACTGGGATCCAGTGCTTGGGGTTTTTTTGCGGGGTTTGGGTTTGGTTTTTGCCTTTTTTTTTTTTTTTTTAAATCTGGCATCACCTTAAAGAGCAGCTTTGCAGAGAGACCTCCTACATCTTTCAGATTCCTCTCCCTTCATTATTTACATTAATCTTTCATCTGCTTTCAGGACCTTTGGATCCAAACGGATGAAGATGCTCGCCAGCACAAGGAGGAGCTGCAGGAGCAGTACATGCCGCCTCAGCCCACTACATACAGAGCTGGGAAGAAGCGCAGACCAGACTGGAGGGCAGTGAGCACTCTCACAAACTCCTGGAGCAGGCAGAGGTCATGGAGAAGACATAATGAACTCAATGTCCGTGTACAGAGAAAGTAGAACTATTTATGAAACAGCTGTCTTGTCAGAGAGTTTGTGTGCGTGTGGTTTAACGTTAAATCTTAACTCTGGGTAAGAAGTGCAGGATTGGGCCAATGATGGATAAATAGAACAGTGGTCTATAAGGTAGGTCTGATAACTCTATGGAACATGAAGAGCTCAGTCTTTAGAGATATTATACTGATAGCAGGATTTAAAAAAAAAAAAACCATCATCTTGGCCCAGCTTTGCTCCTAGCAAGGCCTATGAAAAGACTTTTAGCAAATTCAGTGGAAGAGTTAAGACAGTGCTGAGCACTTCTGAAAAGCCCACCTTAAAAGGGACAGCGTAAAATTCTGCCTCCACTGAAACTATAGTTTTACTAGTTGTTTCCATGGTGCTGGGATTTCTTCCATAGACTGTAACCCACAGCGAGATCCATTTTAGTGAAATTTTAAGCATCCTTGCATTACAGATTGCAGTATGAAATAACATACCTGCCATTTCATTTTGTGCATAGATTTAAGAAGCTACTTTAACATTCACCATTACAGTCTGCAGTTCTTCTCCATAAAGACCACACATGCTAACATTTCCAAGGAGAAGAGTATAACTTCTGGAAAGGACTGATAACACAAGAAGCATTTCTCAGCTGCCATTATGGGACATCAGTTATAAAAACAGAGTCGTAAATGTGGTTTTTATTCAAAAAGGTTAAAAAATGCAACCAATACATTCACTTCCAATTGACTGATGATAAAAGGATACATTTTTAGCAGGTGAACTGCTACCTCCACAGCAAATTTGAGTTTTTAAACTCATTTGTTATACAAAACCTACATAGCACGGAACTTGTGCCGCATTCTGGAACACAATGGCACATTTACTTGATGTTGTTTTGCTGAAGAGCAGCTTGTGTTGCTAGAATGCAGTTTTTCTGTTAAAGCCTGTAGTTCTCCTTCCTTAGAGTGTGTGTGGGGGGTTATTATTATTTTTACAGCAGCAACAACAACAGTCCTTGAATGATTCATATCTGTAAACAGTAACCACTAAAGGAGCTGTGGGGCTCATTTTGCATGAGAGAAAAAGACACATACATATTGTAAACTGTGGAGCAGAGACTGTGTTTGTTGAGAATGCAATCAAATACAGTTTCAGTTGGGTCTAAAGCCAGCTGCTGCTACTGCAGCATTACTTTGGAATAAATAATATTGGTATATAAACTCAAATCCATACACACAGAAATTCAGGAGAACAGACTCAGACTCAAGGCCTTCATAAACAACAGGGTCTATTTCTGCCTCAGAGGTGTATCATCATTTTAGCTCCCATTTAGCATGCAAATAAATACAGAGGTTGTAATGTTCTGTAATGCAGATTCAGTGGGGATGAATCCCACTTGGCTTAACAGTGCACAATTTTATAGCGAAAAAACAAACTCTACAGAAAACTGTGATGCACAAATCATCTCTTTGAGAGCCAAATGGAAGAGCTGAGCAGATAAGACATTCTGGGTCTCTAAGACTTCTTTCTGCCCTCTAGAATCAGTCTGCTTACTATTAAATGGAAGCTGGAGCCTGACCTTCAACACACTACTAATGAGCATGAGGAAATCATCAGTGAGTACTGAGCAGCTAATGAAAGAGCAAAGCAAGCTGTGGCTGATATGTCACCTCCCCACCTTTCTGCCCTTTACATAGGTAGCTGGAAACCTTAAGGTATATATTCCATTATTTCTCTCCAGTGCTGATTTGAAAGCACACTGTTAATAAAACATGTCAGCGCTTGCATTGCTTTTTATGATCCTGAAAAGCAGAATGCATGTTAGCTCACTGATTGCAGCCCGGCAAAATTAATCTGCAAAAGAAGAAATCCACTTCCTCTCTGCCTCCCTGGTAATCTACATCACAGACGGCACCCTGAGGAATTCCTCCATTTCCTCTTGATTTATCCTTTCTTTCACTTATTACACAACTCCACTCATCACACCTATCAGGCCTCCAACAAAGAGTAGGCCGGCTTCCCTCTCTAGCTAGTCAATGGCATTCGTAATTGGCACAGAGGGGAGAAAAGTTGCCAGCACTGAGCAGATTGCTCCTTTGGCACTGTGCTGACAACTGGCATTTCAGAAATATCACAGCTAGCTGTGGATTTAATGCACAGCATTTCCTCCCAGAGTGCGGCTGAGCCTTCTGCCACCTTTGTGCTTTCAGCTACTGCATGTTCAGACAATATCTTCACCTTCCATCTACAGCACACTCTCAGCCACCTTCTTTCCATTGAAAGGTAGAAGTCAAAGCCTGAAGTGTCATTAGAACTAAAGCTATTGACTTAATAATAGGTAGGGATAATACCTTTGACTACTCCAGTGGTACTGAGTGAGCATACCACCACCTGGTTTATGGGCTGATCTAGAGTTGTCCAAGTCAGCTGGGATTACTTCCATTGATTTCAGTGAACTGTGGATCCAGTCTTTAGAAAGGCAGCCTATGATACACAGAAAAATTAAAGATATGGCAAAATTTCTCAGAAGGTAACATACAGATATCGGGTCTACATATCCTAGCTTTCAGTGCCCTGCATAAATAGCTGTACTGTCAATCTGTTTCATACCTTCCTCACAGGCCTCCTGTGTGGCAAAAGATCTGTGTCAGGAGCAGGATCACTGTGTGCACCTGGAAAACATTAAGAAGAACTATTAAATTGCAATAAAAGACCTGTAAGTCAAGATGGAATAGGTCAAGCAGTTAGCCTTGAAAGGAGAAAAAAAGCGCCATCATGAAATGCCAGGGTAGGAAAAACATGTACAGATATACTAGAACGATCATTCCAACAGAGCAGCTATGAAACTCTTTCCTGCACCTGAGCTTCCACATTCAGCACAAATATCTGAAAAGGAATGTTTTCATTTAACAGCCAACATGTCCCAAAGGGAATGCACTAATTTAAGTAAATCCAGACCAGGCAGAAAAGATGCATGTAGGATGCTCTCAGCCCACTGGAGCGCAAGAGAACTTCAGCACTTTGCACCCCATTCAGAACTCATCGATCAGAATCTTTATGGTGCTCCAGTACAGCAGTAACAAGCCACTGGTATCAGCAGCTGATCTACACCCACGAAGGAGCATTTGCAAGGTGTACTGTCATCAGCGGCGTGACTTGCTGTTTATTTTTCAACTACAACAAAACTCTAGAGCACTACTAGCTTCAAATTCCTGGGGTATACACCATCTTCCTATTTCTTTTTCTGACCCTCATAATTCCACATCAACACTTCCATAACCATTTATCCTTCTGCTCCTTTTCAGATGAAGGAACTGGCGAGTTAGGCTTCAAACAGAAACACCATGTGCAGACTGAAAATTCTGCACAAGAGGCCTCTAAAGGAGCTGGTCTTCCATCAAAAGATGGCCACAAAACCAACCACTGCATGCAGGAGCAGCTGGAAAAGATGCAGAACAAACTGTAAACTCACAAGTGGCAAACTGAGGAGGCTGTACATATTCTCTCCTCCAGCTCACTGTTTCATCACACAATTGCACCTTGTGCACCACGGACATTTTGCCTCTCCAAAACACATACTGCAGGAAGCACACATTCAATTTCTACTGATAGCACCCCCAGACACGTGGCCCACTGTAGACTTGCATGCACCTACTGAGACAGTCACCCAAAAATGTGCATCATTCTCTACAAAGGATTACTCTCCTCTCCCTTCTTTGCAGCCACTTCCTGTCCTCAAATGCAGTCTCTAATATGTGCACAGATATGAACACACAATTTAAAAAATACCTATTAACTACCATTCTTTGGGGTCATAACTATGCTCCTCACCTTGATGTCATTATACACAGATATCGGACATGTTCCAGGTCAGTTTTTTCCAGTGCAAATATTTCTCTTGTTAAATCAAACCCTTTCTGGTACAGGAACAGGAGGCTAGCCAGAGCCTGGCCAAGTAAAGGAAGACCATGTATGAACAGGATGATGCAGAGGAGAGGCAGATGGGATGGCTGAATCAGCTCTAAACAAACTGCCTACCCGGCATTGTGTCTCAGCAAGCAAAGGGCTCACTTTTGGAGAGATTATCCAAGTGCCTAAACCTTTTTCCTCTGTGTCAGCAGCTCAGGAACAGGCACCAAAGATAGAGTTCACATGTTTGAATCCACCTGCCATGAATTTATTAGAGCAGAAAAGGGTGTGGGATGGAGATGAGGAAAACATAGGTGTGTTCTCAACACTAGCTGACTCATGCAGTTCCCTACAAAAGGGAACAGAGATATTCCATAAGTATTTTCATGCATGGAGATAAGTTCTGAAATGGCTAATGGTTAGTACAGATGTGTTTTCACTAACATAAAACAGAAAGGGGAAAAAGAGCAGCATCCTTCTACTTCCAAAAGGGATGCACATTAAGGGCTAAATCTTTTCTCAAGGGCACCAGAATTGCACAGGAAGGACCTCTCTTAGGAAAGAGCCCACCTCATCCTGGCACGGTACTCCAGGACATTTCTGTACGCTCCAGCAGTCTAGCAGGGAAGACAGGGACCAAAACTATACGAAGCAAATACCACCCAATTCCTACTCCCTCTCCTCCTTCCCCTGAGGTAAAAACAAGAGTTTGCACATCATTGCTTATCAAATGTGCCTAGACATTATAGCATTTCTACCTTCTTTCTTAGCAAGGTTTTGAAAGGTAAATAATATGCTACTGCAACATTCCTTCTATGTCCTCTTTTCTTCCAGAGTACTGTGTATCTTGCCAAGGGCTGACCATTGAAAAATTGCTATAGTACTGATTAAAACAGCAGGTCTGAGATATCAAGAAGTGGCCTACATGGGAAAAAGACTAGAAGACAGAAAAAGCATGCAATGATCTGCAGATAGAAGAATTATCTGTGTGTCAGACCCAAAAATCTGCAAATAATATACTTCTCAATTATACCTGGAACAATAGAAGACTTCCTTGAAAAGGATCTGTGCTAACACAGATTTGGGATTTTTCAAGTCAAGGATAGGAAGTGTGATCTGGGCCGCCCCTTGCAAATAACTCCTCTCATCAGTAGCCTTCATTCATAGTCTTAATAAAGCTTACCGTATGGGGAAAACTTGAATTTGTTCGCAGCAAGACAGCAGAACATAGCGTTCGGGGTTGCTGCTCAAACTAAGACACTAGACATAGCGGGGTGCTGCAACAGGAGGGCAGAGTAGCACAGACAGCGAATTCAGGCAAGCTGGGAGGCAGAAACAGCTCCCGTGGCAGCACAGTGGGGTACGGTCTGCAGGACACGAGACTTTGTTGGTTGTGGGAGAATTACTCCAGAACTAGGAGGGCCGACCCCTAGTGAATGCCTTGAACTAGCCAATGTTAACAATGCCAACATACAATTTTGCTGCCATAATCTAAAAAAAAAGGTGATAAACATTGCTGCTGTTTCTTTTCTAGTGATCATTTTCTGTAGGAGCTAGAGTAAAACACTGCTGTCATCCAAACACGCTGCTGTTGTTCACCAAGCCCTGCTTGGACAAATGGAACAAATGCATTTAGGCAATCAACCTTTGAAAAGCAGGCTAACAGAGCACAGATGCTGCCAGATGTCACACACTTTACACTTTGCTCTGAAGGTGGTCATTTAGAGCCTGAGCCTAGGGGCCTGCTGGCCTGAGCACGCAGGCTCCTACCTGCTTCACCACAGATCTTCTCTGGTAGTGGGGGAAAAGCAGTCAGTATCAAGCTCATCATTACCTAGAAAGCCAGTAGACAAAAAGACTGCACAGTAAAAGTCTGGTCAAGCTGCACGCAGTGGGAGCAGTCTTCCTTCTTTCTCGTTCTGTATTATGACTGTTGCACACATTACACACAGTTAAAACAGAAGCTGGCAAAGCGGGCACAGTAGTAAGTAGCAAAAAAGCAGGACATTTGGATATGTGGACTTTTTCTGCTTAAAAATCCCAGATTTGCAGTTATTTAGATCAACAGTGACTTTATCCAATCTTAAGGCAATGTTCTTGCTAATTCAAGAATATTACTGATGAAAACCCATTTTGACAAATTACTGTGATCTAGATGGCAGTTCTGGAGAAGCAGGGAAATACAATCAGGGGAAAAAATTACAGTTGTTTGCATCTCCCTTTTAAACATCAAGCATGATATGACACTGTGCTGGAAACTGCTACATTTCCAAATACTGGGGTGAACAACGCACATCTAGAATGCCTCTCAACGCAAGTATTTTCACCCTAAATTACCTGCTTGTATATACAACAGCCTGCTTCCAAAAGCCCTCTTCTTGACGAACTACTACCCATCTGAATGCATTTGCTGTTTAAAAAATAAAAACAACAACCTCGAAGGATGTCCCCGCTCAGATTTTTCTAATATGTGTCTTAAGGTCTGACTGCATCTAAACGACTTTCACTAAGATCAGTTCAGCCTTGCTTCTGAGGCCTTAATCTCAAAAACATTGGCATCCTTTCTGGATTAGCACAGCATAATTTTATCAGTGATACGGCCGGAACAAAGGTGGAAAATTCTCTGGAAAGCTTTGCTGGAGACAGGGCCTTAGCTTTTAATGCTTAAAAGCTCTGCAGAGTTCCTCATTTAGATACTTTCACCCCATCTGGTGAAAATAATTTTGTAAACATAAAAGCATACTTAAATGTAATTTCATTCCTGTTACGCAATTTTACTTGGCCTAGTTGTGTATCTTTAATCTGTGCAGCTGATCTAGTTTTATCGTTAAGCCAGTAAGGGCTGCAATGATTACATATCTCACAGTTACAGAACCATCGTAACACTGGTTTAACAGACCATTGACTCCAGCCCCCTCCCCGAATGCAAGATCTGATATTGCACTTTCGTCATTCTGACAAATATTTGTCTGATCCATTCTTAAAAACCTCTAAGGAGAGCCCTACATCTTGCCAAGTTGGTCCAAGACAGGGCTTCACTACTTCAAAGGAATCACTGAGAATTTTTTTCACTGTAACCTAGATCTGCCTTGCTGTTTTCTTAGCTTATGACTTCTCACCCTACCGCCGGTGGACATCAGAGAACAAATTGTTCCTTTCCTCATAGCAGCAGCCTTTTATCTATTTGTTACCACATCTTTCCTCAGTTTTCTGTCTTCTCAACAGGCTTGGCAAAAGTCATGTGTTCAAAGACTCTGATCATTATTGCCACCTTTTTCTCCAAATATCCATATTTCTCTTGTGCGGAGCCCAGGACAGGACGTACTCTCCTAGCACAGCTCAGCAGAGCAGGATTCCTGTGTATGCGTCACTAGCATTTTCTTACCTATATGGACCTGCATGGTGTTTGCCTCTTCTGCAACAGCAAGACATTATGGACTCCTGTTCAGCTTATGACTCACGGCAGCCCCTCCATCCTTTCCTGCAGCACAGCCAGCTGCCCGATTTTTCCCAGTTTTGTAATTCTGAAGTTGATTACGTTGAAGTTTACAGCAGTGCACCTGCTACTAAACTGCATCCTATTTTTTCCATAGAGCTCCCATTTTGAATCCTAGTTGTGTGACTGTGTTTATTCCGCCTTCTTGATCTCATCTTCAAATGCAGTAATTACATTCTTTATTTCATCACGGATGAGTAATGGACCCAGGGTAGTTCCCTGTACAAGCACTGATATAAAGTATGTTTTTCCTCAACCAGTTTTGCAACTCCCTGAGAGTGGTATCATCTAGACTGGTTTCCCAGTTTATTATTAGAATATCCTGCAAGCCAGTGTCAGAAGCTCTACGAAAAAATCAAGATATATGACATATACTGCTTCTCACTTATCTGCAAGTCTTGTTATGCTGCCAGAAAAGGAAATTAGATTGGCTCAATTCACTCATGACAAAGCCATGCTGGCTAGCATTCACCTTGTTTCCTTCTAGATGCTCTTAAGTTTATTCTCTCTCAGACTAGAAATTAAACTCTCTATTCTATTGCTCTTCAGTATATCTGGGAGTCGCTGTTTCCCCCCATTGCCCCCAGACTTGCCTTTTTTTTTTTTTTTTTTTTTTTTGCACTTGAGCTCACAAAACCTCACAGGCAATGGAGTTTCAAGTTTTACAGGAGCCAAACTGTGAGACCCAAACTGCAAGCAACTCCTCAAAGGGATGAAGAGTAGGGCAAAGTACTGCAAACGGTCTTCTTTCTACATTGCAGCCAGGTAAGAAGGAAGGTCCTAGGGCATCTGAATAAATTGGGATAGGATTGTTATCCCCTGCAGTGGAGAGCGCCCTCCTTCCATCCTTCAGCCTCCAAAAGGGAGGAAGGTCACAAAGACTCCTCGTGTGGTAGCTCTCCAACTTTCAGTCAGCCTAAGCTGAAGAAGCCCAAACGATCTCCTCTCTTCAACTCCTCACAACCTCCCTCCCAAGCCTATGGGTCCTCCCTGGCACTGCCACCTGCAGCCCTGCCAAACCCCCCCTCAGGAGGCCCCACACAAACCAGCCCCTCCAGCAGCACTTTGGGCCTCCCCAAACCCAGACAACCCGCAGACACTTAGCTCACGCCCCTTCCAACAGAGGCAGCCACGGCCTCCTTCGCCTCACAAGGCTACAGAGCACCACGAATGACAAGAACTCCCCATCCCTCCCACCCCTCTCTGAGGGGGACGCACACCCCACCGCGCATGCGCACGCTCCCTCCGCCCGCCGCCTTTGTGTGAGGCGCGGGCACGGC
>WAAD01028240.1:222816-261450 GCA_013389945.1 Fregata magnificens
CCTGCCTTGCCTCCGGCCCTTGCCTTGCCTCCGGCCCCTGCCCCCCGTGGGCTCCGCGGCAGCCCTGTGCACCTGTGTTATCGGCGCGGGGCAGGGCCGCAGCCCGCAATCCATCCCAAACCGGTCGGCTTTACGATGCTAATGGTGTCCTGTGTCAGTAGGCTTGCCTGCGAGGAGTCACCCTCTTGGGAAAGCTGTGCTGAGTGACTTGGAAGGGAATGACAGTAGTTGGAGGCAGTCCTTAATTATAGGCACTTCTCTTCCAGATGTTTGAAAGCGATGTAGGTGCGCTGAAAATTGGCGAGGATTAAAAAGTTCCCTTTCTCTCTCTCTCTCTCTCTCACACACACACGTGCGCATGCTATCTTCTCCGCTTCTGAGTCTGCATCCTTGCTAGTTGCTTGTCCAGGGATGGCCTTACACCACATATTTCTCACCCCATTGAGAGATGACAACAGCTGAGTCCTGTACTTCCCAACCTTGATCTTTTCAGTCTACACACTGAAAGAACTCCTGCTGTACAAAGGTGCAAGATTTCCTTTTCTTTTTTTTTTCCTCCTTTTTTAAAAATTTTATTGAAACTCAAGGACAGCTACTTTGCATTTGAAAAAAAGATCAGGGATAGCTGCGTTAAGTACTTGGCTTAAAAAGTTATCGTAACAGTATCTTCCCCGTGTGAGATTCTGAGGTTGGCTGACAGGAAGGCATTGAGGGGCTTACTACATATGAATTGTATCAAGAATCATAGAGCCAGTTGCGTTTTCTCTAGTGAAATGTGAGTTGATTTTGTCTGTGCGTTGGTAAGGAATAAATATAACTGGAAGACTCCGTTAAGATTTATCTTCCCGAAGAAAATAGTGCTGCAACTGTCAGATGACAGAAATAGTAGTGCTTTTCGAGATTATCATCACTGTTGTTTTTTATGAGTTTGTTACCAAACCAAAATGGAAAACAGTCTCTTGCTACAAGTTACAGTGCTCAAGGAGCTCAATCAATGGGAAGGAATGGATCGTATTGCTTGTCTAGGCTGTCTTTGGGAACAGCGTATAGGTTAGTAAAAATCTCTGAGCTAGAAGTTAGGATGGGCCCATATCATTTATATGTAGTGCCAATCTGTGGAAAAAATACCAGGGTTGTATTAGAAAGTGTTTCAAAATAGCTGCGTTCCTTGGGGAGGGGAGATTGGATATTTTTACATTTTATTTCGGAAAGAGTAGAAAAGGCTGAGCATTCCTTGTTGGTAGAACAGCTCTTCAACTTTTCCTGTATATGGAAATGTACTGCTACTGAATGTTGGCATGTACTGAAGCAAGATCGTGGAAAAAGCAATTTGCAGTCCTGTTTTGCTTATATTAACACATGGAATCTCAAATCATGGCTGTCCAAGGTAAAAGGTATCTCAGATTATGTCAGTGTTTTCATATTAATAAAAAGTAATTAATTATTTTGCTTAGGACTGCATATATTTAATACCTTCATTTGATTGGTAGAATATGATTATCAGAAGTACCATGAAAATCATGCTGGTTAAAATTATGAACTGGACTTAAAGCTCATCTAGTTAAAAGTTATATTTGAAGTACATTTGAAATGTAACTGTAAGTTGTAGTTCTTTAAAATAGTAGTGCTTGATTTCTTAAAAAAAAAAAAAAAAAAAGGAGAAAAGAAAAGAAAAAGTCTCTCCAATTAGTTGCATTGGCGAAGTACTGTATCGTCTCTGCTCCAAGATTCAGCGCTTTGAGCATTTGTTAAACTAGTGGTGTGATGGTAATTGCTAAGCTCCGTAGGAACGTACTCATCTTTCATTCACTCCTGAGTTTCTGTTGGACTGCCGTTCATTTCCTGTTTGCTTCCAAATTCCTACCTTGTCCTGAAGTCTCCACCCTCTGCTAACATGGCCATACTTGGGTATGCTGTAATTTCGGGCTATGATGGGTGTGGATGTCTTGGAATGACATCACAGAGATATTTCTTTTTAGATGTATATGTAGGGGTAAAAAGACTTTGATCCATCAGCCAAGGATAAATTGCTATGAAAATTAGTGGAATATGTGGAAGGACTTGACAAATCCAAGTTGTATGTATTGAACTATGCACATCTTAATTATTACAGGTGACCTTGAGTTTTTACGGTGTTATCTTCCATCCATTTATGCTGTCCTTGATTAATGCAGGGCATACAATATGATAGGTATTTTAAATAACTTTGTAATTGCTGGTCAGTGTGTCACCAATTGCAGATGTTCAGCACTGTCTCTTGTAGCAGGGATAAGTTAAAGAAAAAGCTAGGTATCTAGCTTTTTTTAAAACAAATTAAAATACTTACAAACTAGAATGATTCAGCTTGTTCTTTTAGTGTTTGAATCTCACAGGGGCAAAAGTCTAACTATAAAACAGTTTAGCACTAGAATTAATTTGAAGAAATTAGTGCTCAGTTAACTACTAATCTTAATAATTTTTCCCTAGGATACATATAAATGGCTTTATCAAATAATACATCAGCAGATTACAGTTACATATCAATGTTCTGGACACACCAATTTAACCTCCTGATATATATATATAAAAAAAAAAGAAGGTGATTTGATTGTAGTGCTGCCTGTGTCAGGATTTTGAATCCGTTCACTGAGATATGTCCCTAGAATTTATTTTTCCAAGCATTCTATTTCCATGGTAAAACTATTAGGTTTGTTAGATTTCCGAAGAACCTGCTCTCTCGCCTGTGAGGATGCGCTAAGAAGCAAGAGTATATGACTTTTAGGGCAATTGCAATTAGCTATAGTGAGCAAGACAGTTAAAGTTCATCGGCCTACTGAAGATAGTGGGGCATATGGCAAAGGCAGCTCTTTAGCGGCCTTAACTTATTTACTGAGTAGGTTGTGATCTTCTGTAAGTAAATTGTAATACTGGACTGAAACAACCTTGGTAAATGTTGAAGGCTGATTTTGTTTTAATAATTGTCTAATTTTGAAGTGTTTTGTTTTCAATTTTACACCTTTCAGCTTTTTCAATTTTTACAACATAGGAATATCTTTAACTCGGAATGTCTCTACATCAGTTTTTACTAGAGCCAATCACCTGCCATGCATGGAACAGAGACCGTACTCGTAAGTAATATCTTAGTTTTAATTTTTAATTTTTTTTCAATTGCTGTTTTCTCTTTGCTGTCAGTTTGTGATCTTGTAACGTTCTGGATCACGTTTAGGGAAGGTATGGTCAGATACATAGTGCTACATGTTAAATGTTCCACTTATGATCCAAAAAGCACGCGTGTTCTAAATCTGACCTTTTCTAAACCCATTACTGGAACTCTGGCATATGAGCAGATCTGGTCTTACTAGTGTTCCAGAAAGCTTTGCCTCTTGGTCTGCACCTCGTGAGAATGACCTGGCCCTTACCCTCCTTGACCCTCTATTTCCGTACCCCAAACCAGCCCTTTCTTTTAATAGCCTAGTTTTCTACTATAATGTGGACTGTTATGTTCCAAATGTATTGCCTTTCTGTGCAGTATACTCATGACCGTGTTATGACCATAATTATTTGAGATTATCCAGGGATGTTGGCCCTTTGTTTACAAAACCCATGTAATGCTCTGAAATTTGAGAATACAGGTTTTAGATTGGAAAGTCTTTCCAAGTGTTTGGTATTAAAAAGCCTTCTGTAGTATTGAATTGTTTTATTTCTTCTTCAAGAGATTGCCATTAGCCCTAATAATCATGAAGTCCACATCTACAAGAAGAGCGGGAACCAGTGGGTAAAGGCTCATGAGCTAAAGGAACACAATGGACACATTACAGGTAAGAGAATATTGTGCTGTGCCAGACATTAAGTTTGCCCTCCTCCTGTAGCTCCCAGTCATGAATTTGAACAGGAAATCTGCAACTGTTGAGTAAATAGATCTTTCTATAGGTTGGCATTCCCACTTACAGAGAGCTTTGCAGCATTTTTCTGGACTGCATGCAATGCATGTTAGCAGGAAAAGCCCTATTTCATTTCCGGACATTTTGGTAGAGTAACTGAGCCTTTCTTTCTTATCTATTGCTTATTTTTCATCCATAATGGCATAATGAGAATAAATTTTCAGTCTTCTGAAGTAATCTGGTTGTGTGTCAAACTCTCCTGGTGATACATGCTGTTCCCCTTCAAGTGCTAGTATTAAAACTTCAAGTATACAACTGTTGCGTTGGTTTGTGGTTTCCGACAGCAATAAATATCCTTTTTTAGGGACTGTATAAACACTTGAAGTGGTCAGTCCTGGATTTACGACAGACCATCAGTGAGCGCATTTTACTGCAGGCCCAGAGTATCTGTAGCTCCACAATGAAAATGTAAGAAGAGCTGCCATGATGAGTCACAAGGTGTTATTTTTAAAATGTGATTGTCCTGAGGTAGTCTCTTATATTACTATTTTTTTCATGGTGATATTTTTATGAGGGCTTTGTTCTCTAGGGAAATGAAAGCAATTAATATAAGCACTTGCTCAAAACAGCAGTATCCTTTATTCTGTTCTCAACTCGCTAATGGGCAGAAGTATCTGCCTAACAGCGTTTTGCAGGAACTTTACTCAATTTATCTGATTCTTGCTGTCAAAGAGCACAACTGTACATGCTCTTTTGTGAAGAGTCACTTGGGCTGAATTTACAAGTGACATGCTGTTCCCCAAAGACATTTCTCTGCATTTTACTTGTACCTGTTAGTGTTAGAAGCCAAATATTCATGACTTGGGAAAAGAGCTCTCGCCGCTTTCCTGCATAGCGTATACCTTTGGAATACTAAATGCTGTGGTGGTTGTAAAGAGTAGACTTAAACCGTGGTTAGACACAGGAGATAGGCCGATCAAACTGCTTTTTGCCTCTGACAGGAGTGATTCAACTGCTGCCACTCCAGCTTCTGATCACAAGGGACAAGGTCCCTTGTCTTGATTCAGGGATTTGTGGTGAGCTGCTTCTGTTCACTTACAGGAAGAGCATTGTTCACTCTTTGCTGGCTTAGTTGTCTGCTAAGCTAAAAAGCTGAACTTGCCATGGGTCGGAACAACACTGGTGCTGGTGCAAGGGAGGTGGGTGGGAAAGAGAAGTAAAGAGAGACAGGATGGTCCCCCTTTCAAAAGCAGTGCTAGATTGACTTGTGTAACTATGGTTTCAGGCTACCAACCTCTTAAAAATTGAACTTTTTAAGTATAAGCCTATTTTGAAGTAGACCATATATGAATAATATGGTAAAATTAGTACAAATTCTTTCCATAACTTTTATCCTTTTTTCAGTTTGTGTGCTTAAGGAATGTTTTGAATACAGAACACAGTTATGAAGAACCATTGAAATACAATTTTGTGGCAGGAGAGTTAAGGATTGCACTCTGCATCTCAAAGAAGGATGCTAAAGACAAGACAAAAAATAAGGCTGCTGCAAGACTTTCCAGTTGAGAACATCCTTCACTGCATAGGAGGGGAAAGAAGCAATGGCAGGCTTATCAAAGGCTTCGGTTTATTCTTTGAATTTGTTGGGTTTGCTTGGTAAACATTTTTTTCTCATGGCACAGCTTAAATAGGCACGGAAAAAATGTAAGGATTGTATCAGTACATAAAGATTGATAACTTCTAACCAAAAAAACCCCTGCTATCTAAACTTTTAGATCATGAGTGCGGTCTGGCAGCAAGCAGACAAGTATGTTAGAGGTTTGGGCATAGTTTTAGAATTGCTGGGTTTCAGCTGTTGAAACGGGTCTCTGGCAGAAGTCGGTGGTTTGAAGGGTGCCGGCCAACAGGCCTTAGCCAGCCTGCAGAGCTCCACCTGTTGGCCAGCCGTCAGAGCGGGCTTCCTTAGCGGGTAATTCTTTGTGGAATCTGGAAATTTGGGATCTGCAATCTTGCTGAAAGCTAGTGGGAGAAACTGATATCACTAACAGTTTAAAATGGTGCCTGGAGAATAAGTGAAGGAGGGGAATACTAACATAACAGTAATAACTGTCCCTGTAGTAGAAGGCTGTGAGATTGTCTCTGTTTTGGCTTACTGTAAAGCAAACAGGATAAAGGGAAAAGTTTATTCATGTGAACTCTAAATTGCAGGTATTGACTGGGCTCCCAAAAGCGATCGCATTGTAACTTGCGGTGCAGACCGTAATGCCTATGTCTGGAGTCAGAAAGACGGCGTGTGGAAACCAACCCTTGTGATCCTGAGAATTAATCGTGCAGCCACCTTTGTGAAATGGTCTCCCTTGGAGAATAAATTTGCTGTGGGAAGTGGAGCTCGACTTATATCTGTGTGCTACTTTGAATCTGAAAATGACTGGTGAGCTGTTTGAGTTTAATTTCCATTTATACCCCTAAGGTCTGCACAGGAAAGCTGAAGCCTGGAGTTTAATGGTGGTAACAAGGTTACTATTTTCCTAATTCCTAAAATTTTCAGGAAATTTAGAGGGATAGGCCTCATCAGTTCTTTCATGGACTTTTTACATTTTAGGGAAAAGGTTCCTTCTTCTTTATTATGGTGTAGCACCTAAAGGCCTTGGATTCGGCCTATTTTCAGGTTATACATGTTGGCGTGGATGTGTTCGGGTTGACTACCATAAACATATGTTGCTTTTCTAAAAGTGCAAGAATTTCTGCAGAGTAAACATTTCTTTACCACAACTGTATGGTTGAAAAAAGAGGAATGTTTCCTCCCCGCACCTCCTTCCAGAATGAATGAAGAAACCTTGACTTGAGTCTTTCTTCCGTATAGATTATTTTGGGCCATTTCTTGTCATTGAAGAATCCAAGTCTGTCGCTTATCTCTGGGGTGGTCTATTAGAAGATGTTCAAGCTTGTCATCTATCTGTTCTGTATTCTGTCATATATTCTTGTCACAGTTTATAGATTTCAGACAGGACTATCAAATATTTCCACCATTAACGTTTTTTTCTCTTTGGCATCTAAACTTTGCGCGTCTGATCTTTAATGGATCCACATTTCTAGCTGTACATGTTGGAGCTACATTTACCATATCATCTGTATGTGAAATCAGTATGTTGAATATCTATTACCTTGGGTTGCATAAACATGCATAAAAACGCAGGTGTCTCTGCCTGCTGTTCTGTGTGCAGTCTTCCATGTGGAGATGGTAAACAATGATACCATCTGCAAAATACATTTTTAAGATTGTTTTGGACTTTTATGCTTTCCAACATATTCAGTTCTTAACATTTTCTCTGCCTCACTTGTCTGCAGAAGAATCAAAACCCTGTATGTTGAAGACAAATAATTTAATGCGATCCTTAAACGGCTTGTGCCTGATGGAAGTAAATTCAAAGAAAAAGCACCATCATCCCAAAGGCCATCAAGTGAATAACAGATTTCATTACTATTTTGTAAATAGTTCAAACAAACCAAATCTGCTGAGACATATTTAGGCTAATATTGATGCATTCAACGTCAGGACCACTTTTCACTGTACTTCAAATAATTGAGATGTATACACTAGTTATATCATTAGCAGTTCACCCGTTTACTTGTTGCGTTTTATAGTTATTGTATTATTAAACAGTAGAAAAGATGATAGGTAAGAGAGATAAGTGTAGAACTCATTGGAAGGAGCTGGAGAGGAAGTGTACTTAGTGATCTAAAAAAATAGTGCTTCTTAGCTCAATATCACTATCAAAGCTGAGCTCTTGTTCATAGGATGTGAGGGACCATGCAATTACTGTGCAAAATTCACATTAAGGAGTTCAGTCCAATGCATTACAAAAATGAGTTAGAAGGGGAATAGGATTCAGGTGAAGAGATATATATTTAATGTGAATTTGTTTATAATCATTAAAATTTTAATTAAGATAACCATATAGAGTTCACAGGCTGTACAAGGCAATATGAAAGATTTGGGCAGAATGTGAGTTTTATTGCCAAACTGATGTGTTTAGTCATTGGCAAGGAGTGATCTCCTTGGGGAGTATTTCATGGGTTTGAGGGAGTCCGGCAAAATATTTTCATGTAAATTGTATCTCTCTTTTCATTTAGGTGGGTGAGCAAACACATTAAAAAGCCCATTCGTTCCACCGTCCTTAGCCTGGACTGGCACCCCAACAATGTTTTGCTGGCTGCTGGATCCTGTGACTTCAAGTGCAGGTGAGAGAAAGTAAAGCATCTGTAAATCGACTTGGATTACTGGTTCAAGTTAGTCAGTAGCATGAGCATGTTGATCATGCATTTGCTATCAGGATACAAGACAGCTCATTGCATACTGTTGTTGTTGTTACCAAATCCAGCTTAAGAGACTTTGGCTTTGGTGCTACTGCATGCAGACTTTGTACTACTAACATTTATCGGTTGAGGGACGCGCCTGAATTTAATGAACTGGTGGGTTTCTTTACTAGCCATACACAGAAGTAGTACTACTATGCATGCACCGAGTGCTGAGATCTAGTTGTTAGGCTGAAATTAGACTAGCAGGTGCTATCTTGTAGAACACCAACACTGCTAGAGTTTAAAAAACAATATCCTAACAGTGCAGTTCCAAAATTCAGAGTAACTTGGCACTTCCAAAGGCGGCATCTTTTTCTTCCTTGAGTCACTTATTCTCTCCCCTTCGCCTGTGCTAGCCTTAAGGTTCTTGCAGCCCCGCGGTGAGGAGGGTCAAGGAATTAATCCACCTGAAACTCAGCGCAACAAAACACATTTTTGAAGAGCATTAAAAAAAAAAAAGGGCTGGTAAAAACAGATTGGCATGTGAGATGGATGGCGTAATCTTTCAAACTGACTGTGAAATTACACCATGAGGGATAGGGCCTGCAGGTTGCTCTGTGCTGTGTGATTGGGGTCACTGCAATGAAGTCTGCATGGGGAACTGTCTGCAGAGTGGTTGACTTTAATTCATGTTTTACTAATCACTTGTACCTTGAATAATAAGGAAAGCTTCTTTTCTTAAAATCTTTATGTAATAGGGCAATTTTTAAGCTTCAAAGTGTGTACTAAAAATGACTAAGAAGGAGTGGGAGGGGGAGGTGGGACCAACTGTTACATTCCTTATTTCAGAATGAAACCCATGTGTCTGAATTCGATCCTTTGATACCTTTTTATGTAAGGAGAGACGTTAAATGTAAGCTGGGAAGAAGAGGAGAGTTATTTCCCTTTCCTGCCTTATCTCCAGTTTTAATTAGATAAACTATACATGCTCACTTCCTTTCACAAAAAATGTGATGTAAAACTTACTCATCTTCCAGAAGCAGCTGCTTTTCACAGTGGAAATTTTTTCATGTGTGTTCATAAAGCATCTTGGGACTCTGACATTAGGTCAGCTGATATATATGTATCTGTTACTTTGGACTTCAGCTACAGGCTTTGTTCAGTGCTTTTTCTGTACGTTACATCCCTGATGATCTCCTCTTTCCTGTTTTGGTTGAGAAGTTAGACTTGAGTTATTTTCTGTTCAGTATAGGTTTGGTGGTTTTTTTGTTGTTGTTGGTTTTTTTGTTTGTTTTGGGGGTTTTTTTCCTTTTTTTTTTTTTTTTTTTTTTTTGGTGTGGGGGGGAGAAAGTTAAGATGTGGTTCAGTTAATTTCCTAGGAGCATCCTCTAGAAGACTTGCTTAGTCTTTTGTTTCCCATCAGAAAACTCATTGTGTCCTGCATCTTATTTCTCTGAAAAATGGTGTATATTTTGAAAAAAAAGAGATCTTAGTTTAAAACATTTGGGAAACTTTCTGCTCTTGCTTAATGTTTTACTTTAGGATGAATCATTTAATAATTTGGCTGCTTTTATTGTAGAAATCTCCATATAGAAACATTAAAGAGAGGAAAAGTAGTGGAGATTGGAACTGGGTTTATGTTTCTATTTGTTCCCCCAAACCATGAAAGAATATTCTCTTTGGTAAATGATGAATATCGATCTCTAGCATTGCAGTTTTAGAGAATGTTCAGTTACATATTAAAGATAATAAAGATATCTGGGCCTGAAGTATGCATCTGTTCTGATAGGTGGTTCTGAGAAAATTGTTAAATGGATCTGCCAGAGCCACTGCCAACTAGTAAGCAGCTAAGTGGGAGACGTTTTGGAAGAAGGGAGGGCAGAAGAGGCTCCAAGTTGATAGGTATTCAGCAGAGGTTTTTTTGGTGGCTAGTCTAGATGAGCTCCTCTTATATTTGTCTTTAGAAATATATATATAGCTAACAGCACTGCATAGGTGTGAATTTTATATTCTTGCTGGGACAACGTTGCTGTGGGAATGAAAGTCATTTCCCAATGTTCTTTGAAGTTTGGGGCCTTCAAGCTGAGATGATTTTGGTTTTAAGAGAGGGGGAGACTTTAGTAAGGGAAAAGACTTTTTTTTTTTTTTTGTTAACAGTTATCTTCAAGGCCTTTCACTACTTAGGAATGATTTTTCTGCCTTGTGTCAAAGGCTGTTGCTTTAAACATCTTGTCCTATTTCCATGCATTAAGAGAACTGTCCTTTTAGATGTCTCCATAAAATGACGTTTGTTGAAGGATTATCATTAGATTATATTTAAACTGATAGAGCCAAATATAAATTCATACTTAATTCTCTGAAAATCTGTACCGATATAGCTGCAGTTAAACCCTTCTTGTTCCAAATGATCAGCTTTATTTGAATAAGCTGAATATAGGTACCTTTTGAAGTGCATACCCCACACATGGAAAAGATCTAAAAAAACGGGGAGGGGGGAGCAACATTTCCTTAAACTCACTATAAAATAATTCCTTTTTGTGTTTGACTGCAACCATGAATATTTGATCACAGTTTTTCGTTCATATTGAAATGTTTCTCTGGTAGTAGTATGGCGTAGCTCACTCGCTCCTCCTGTTCAATGGACTCTAATCCTATGTTTGTGACGTCCTGGTAACTTCCATGGTAACAGTCAAGAACACCATATTGTGGCATGTCTGAATCATGCAGAAGGAATTTGATGAAAGGGGGAGGCTTTCTATTTCAATATATCTTGAAAATTGTAGTGCTGGGAAAAAAACTATAAAAACATCGTGGTATTTCAGGTTTTCAAGGCATTCTTTCAGTAATGAGCCAGAAAAAGGTGGCGCAGAGCCCCTTTGCTGGCATTTGAACATCAGTCTCCTTTCTTTGAAATCCTGCTAAAAAGTGAATGTTCTTAAAAAGTGAGTAATTTTGTAGGTGTTTGTATTAGCTTCTAATTATACAGTGCGATTCGTGGTTTTTCTCTAGCTGAAGAATTGACTCTTGAGAGTTATTAGCACTGCAAAAGGATGAAAGGGAAACCTTAGCACAGTGGAAAACGCAATGACAATGTATGTTTTTGTGCCATCTTCTGGAAAAAAAGGAGAGAGATAGAAGAACAGCATTTATGAGAAACCTATATGCGTTACACTCTTTGTACTATTGCTTTCTCTCTGTGTACTGAAGCTTCCCAGCCACTAGTGGCTTGTTATTTAAAGATACTGTAGTATTTTATTTTGGTAAAATTAGAGTGCATTGATTTGCTTCCAATGTGAAATGTGTATGAAGCTCCCAGGAGGTTTTTTTCTGTCTTTGTTCATGCTGAAATCTTTTATTTGCAGGGTGTTTTCTGCTTACATTAAAGAAGTGGATGAAAAACCAGCCAGTACACCGTGGGGCTCCAAAATGCCTTTTGGGCAGCTGATGTCAGAATTTGGGGGTGCTGGAAGTGGTGGATGGGTGCATAGTGTCAGTTTTTCTGCCAGCGGTAACCGCCTAGCCTGGGTCAGTCATGATAGTACTGTGTCAGTTGCTGATGCCTCAAAAAATATGATGTAAGTATGCTCTTTCTGTTAGTTGTTAGCTGTTTGACATAGAAGGAAGCAGTATGTGGAATATTGTGCTTGGAACAACGAGAGCTGTGACCACTGTGTCCAGTTTTGACAATTTTACTGTAGATTCCAGGAGTCACTTTGAGGCCTGTATAAATAAGGTAGATTCTTAGAATTTTAGATTGTATAATTTAAATTTCTTATGAGAATTCTTCAGTGAGGGTATAGTCAATTTACTTTTTGGGGGGAAAAAAACCAGCATTTGAAAAAAAACGTTTCACTCTAGTGACTGGGGAAACAATATTTCCTTGTAAATGGATTCAAGAGAATCCAGAAACATGTTGCTCCATAACTACTGAGACCCTATCCCCAACCAGGATCTGAAAAATAAGTTGTTCATTTCATGAAATCTTAATTCCAACCACTGTCCTTAAGACACTGCTTACACCTTCCAATCCAACAAAATATTTTATAAACAATTCCTCCTTCTGCTCCTCATCTTGATCTGAATAACTTTTCAGTGTCCATGGCTTTCTAATCAAGAAGGAAGAGATTCCCAATATGTTTTGATAGCAGAGATCTCTGGTGGATCATCCAGGCATTGCTGGGCTTCATTTTGAATTATGGTTCTGATGGCTACAGCTGTATAAGTACCTGGCTGGGGATATCATTAAGTATAAAGTGTTCTAGAATTCTTTTCTCCTTTGTTATAAAATCACAAAAGTTGACTTGATTTAACATACAGGCTTTTTCCTCCTGAAAAGATGATGTCAAGCAGCAATACTTCCAAGTGTTTTTATATGCAAATGAAATTAATAGCTGCTTTGATTTGAACCTTTTCTGGGGGTATTCTTTTTAAACTCTTGCCAGTGTTTACACACAGTACTAGATAACTTCAGCCTTTCACCTGGAATACTTCATGTTTGTTATAGATCTTGCAGGACACTTTCATTAAGTTAAAACTGTTTATTACAAATTACAAGCGTCTGGTGTAACCTCAGGACAACTGAGCTACACTGACTTCTTTTCCAATAATCCTTGTGTGGGAACGGTCTCTATTTTTTGCTGGAGCCAAAGGTTCCAATGAAGTCCTCTAACAAATCTTCTTGTGTTCAGGGTTTCGCAGCTGAAAACAGAGTTCCTCCCACTCCTGAGTGTGTCGTTTGTCTCTGAGAACAGTGTGGTGGCAGCTGTAAGTGTCTATTATTTTCTCCTTGTAGAGTGTTGTAGTGTTTTGGAGGGGGAGAAACACCATACATTACAAAGTTAGTAATAAGCAAGCTCTTTCATAGTATCAGTCTTTGCATTTCTGCAATTAACAGCAGCAGAAAAACGAAATTGTGATTATGTTCGTTGTTTCCTGGCATGCTTTCATGATGCTTGGTTGCAGGGCCATGACTGCTGCCCGATGCTCTTTAACTGTGATGACCGTGGCTTGCTGACCTTCGTTTCCAAACTAGACATTCCAAAACAGAGCATCCAGCGCAATATTTCCGCTATGGAACGCTTCCGAAACATGGATAAAAGAGCCACTACAGAAGATCGTAACACTACCCTGGAGACACTGCACCAAAACAGTATAACGTGAGTGTCTTGGCCACCAATACGGGGGGAAGGAATGCTTTCCACATCACTTTGGTTTTCCAGGATGTACTGCAAACCTATGAGTGCTCAAATTTGCTATACCAGATGGGTTTAGCTGGTATCCCATTTTCATTTTAGTCTTTCACTAACAGCTGTCTATTTCTGGGACTTATATGGAAGCTGGTAAAGTTAATCATTAACATGGCATGCATGCTACTGCTGTTTGTTCATGTTTAATGTGTTCTGTAACTTGAACACAGTTTACCTTATCAAATATGTAGATAGTTCACAAGAGGTTGGTAGCACTGTGCAAAATCTAGTCAGCAAAATTCACCTGCTACAGGAATTCACATACCAGCTTCCTATTTCAGATGTTATTTCCATGTGTATTCATCAAAAGTCTTGATTTGGGTTAATCGAGTAAAATATCCTGGTGTTTAAAAAAAGTATGTGAGCTCAGAGGATGCTGACGTTTGTGAACCAATTTGTCTTTATTCAATGAAAATGTTTAGGCTACAGTCACCAAGCGATGAAAGAGCTTTCAGCATCCTTTTTCTTTGCTTGTTTTTCTGAAGCATTGTACCACAAATCTAGCATAAGCTCTGCTATACTCGTATCGCCCTTTGAGAGAGTAGGAGTTGAATGCAGCCCAAATTTCCCAGCTTTTTGGCTCTCTGGAATGGGTGTCTGTGTTACAGCTATCACTCTCTGTTTTCAGCCAAGTGTCTATTTATGAGATAGACAAACGAGATTGTCGTAAATTCTGCACCACCGGCATTGATGGAGCAATGACCATCTGGGATTTCAAGGTCTGCTTTTACTACCATGTTTATGTGAACTGGGTGCGGTGGTGGGTTTTTTGACCTCTAGCGTCAACTTCTGGGGCTCAGCCCTAACACAGGTTTTATTAGCAGCAGGAAATCCAGACTGGAATGTTCAAGACCATTAGTGAACTCCATAAGGAAGACAGATCCAAGATTCAGCATAAATGCAGATATACTTTGCTTAGCAGATGGTGCTAATCCAGGCTTAATTTTTTAACGGAATCACTTAATGTCCCTGTTGGAATCCCACTAATTCTTTCCTTCTCCGACCTCTACCTCAGCCACAATCGGGCTGGAAAGATCATTGGTATGACAAGGCCTCCTGCCCTTTCTTGCTCCCATCTGTTTGGACTCTGGTCAGTGTCTTTCTGCAGAACATGGTCCTGCCCTCTCATAATTAACTTATCCGAGCAGTAAGAAGTTACCTCAAACAGTTAGAAAATACAGTTAGTGTACTGAAAACGCTAAAAGAATTTAATAGTGCAAGTGCTTGCTTTGCTGAGGACTGGCCAACAGAGGTCTCTGCTGGCCTCCCCAAGCTGCTGGGAGCTGTGCACTGCCTTTTAGGAAAAGAATAGTTTGTCTGTATTCTATAATGCCAGAAAGCTCTAGTGGGGACAGGAGCCAAATAAGAAATTGAGGTGATGTATAAGCTGTTTTGATGCAGTTTCAGGGGAAGGGGGTGGAATCATTGGTCTATACATGCACGAGTTTGAAATGAATGACTATAGTAGTCTCTGGCTCTTGAATATGAGTCTAATCTCAAGTATTCAGGGTTTTTACTCGGTTTTCTTAGCATCAGCATTTACACTGAATTATTTAACACAAGGTACTGTAGCAGATTGTGATTAAGATTTTCTCTCTTTCAAGACCTTAGAGTCCTCTATTCAAGGTCTACGAATCATGTAAAGGTGGATTTCCGTGATCTAGCAGGACAAACTGCTTGACAGAATGCAGCTCCCACATCTGCACAAACCCGAAAAGGGAGGAGGAAGGTGGAATATTTGGAAACACTGAGAAAATACAGCTTGGCAGATTTTCTTTTGAATCTAAATTTGGTGAATTGTGTTGGTTTCAAAATCAGCTGTGATTGTTTTTTTTTTTTTTTGGTTGGTTGTTTCATTCCATTCTTTACCAAAGCTGCTCCTTAAGTAGTTTATTGCAGGAAGTTCTGAATCACTAACTTAAAAGGGGAATTTTATGTAAATTGTCTGCTAGAAATAATAATAATAAAAAAAAGAAAAACTGATTCTTTGTTTTGATGCTCATTAGCAGTGATTAAAAAAGGGGATATTAAGGGAGTTAGCTCTGAGAGGCAGAGTGGGGAAAACCCTGCACTGATACTTTATGGCCTTAAAATGGGAAAAGTTCATCTTAACTGAAAGTTTCTTAAAGTTGACAGATGAAGACCTGGAGTTCTGATGATCTGGTTGTGAAGATTCAGCTGGGCTTCTTTCAGGGGAATTGTTCCCTTGAGGTGATGATTTTGGAGGATGAAAGATTTTGTCCTACTACCCTTAATTCTGTCTGCCTAGTATTTAATCCAGTAATAATAGCAAATTAACCTGAATGTCTTCTTTATTGTCCGTTTAGTGGGTCATAGTTTTCCAAAGGCAAGTGACCAGAATTATTTGTAGTTACCCTTCAGGATTTGTACAAAGACTTCTCACAGTGCAGTGCCTAGGATACGGGGTGGAAGGCTGCATGCGGAAAGTGAGGCGAAAAATCTGCTGAGCCAGATGCTAGGAGGACAAATTACAAGCAAATGACTTTTTAAGTCCATGAAGCTACACAGGCCTGCATGTCGTGTTAGAGCCGAGTGCTTGGCCTATAAAATTCTGTGTTTATAATGACTGGAGGGGAAATAAAGCACACTTATCAGAGGTATCAGCGTGGTCTGGCTTCTGTGCAGACCCTTTGTCTCCAGGTAGCTCCTTTTGAAGTTCAGTTCTGAGCCTCGGTAGCTCACAGAGGCATTTGCACGTAACTTATTTTATTCACATGGTCTAGTTACTCTTAACTGTATTGCTGCCTTGAGGTTTGAGACAGGCTGTGCTCTGGAGGGGATTATCTGGCTCACAGCATTGCTTTACAAGGTTTAAGACTTTGTCATTTCTGTTGAAAATGCAGAAGTGTCTTAAAAAAACCCAATGACTAAATTTACCACTTCCTCTGGAACCAGAGTTGCTTCATACACTGATCGTTTCTCAGCTCTGAGTGATTGAAAAGGGAGGGCGGAGGATAAGCTCACAAAGCTGACAACTGCTGTTCTGCTGCTGCAAGTGAACTGTGTCCATCACAGCTGGATCATTTTCAGGTGCAGTGTTGGTTGCGTGCGGAGAATTGACTGTTTTTCCAGTTCCTTCTGGCTTTCTTGTGTCTCCCAACTTCCTCCCCTGGCAGTCAAGCGTGGCTTTGCAATTTCCTCTCCCTTCTAAACATAAAATAGTGCCCGTTTAACCTCTACTCGTCTTGCAGTCTAGTGACCTGATGTGTATGATGACTTGTGGTGGGGTTGGGTTTATCAGCTAAGATACAATGCTAATGGAGTTAAGTGTCTTCTGGCTCGAAGTGACCCTGCCAGCCTTGGTGGATGGACAGAGGAGCACGGGTTTGGCTTTGTCCATCTCTGTATGTACTATTAGATGCTTATATCTCACAGACAAGAATGATTCTGTTTCTGAAGTCACTTTTTGAAAGTGTGGTGGTTTATTTCCAAAAAGTATTAAGAAAATGGATACTAAAATATATGGTCCAAATAACAGGATGGAAAAAAAAAATCATCTAATGACAGAGTGGAGAAAATGGATCTCTAAGTTTTTATGCCGTATTCTTTTTCTGTGTGAAAAAGCTGGAGAAGGTAAAATGAGCCCGTTTGCTCCAAAAAGCCACCAAACTGAGGTTTGATGAAACTGCTGTAGGTTACTGTCTGAGAGAAATACGTATGCTAGAAGTCTGAGATTAAGAACAGATTGGAGATATTTATAATAGAAAAGGACTGAGCAAGGAGAATATAAACAACCATCACTCAAGGCATAATTCAACTTAAAACTGCCCTGTGCGCAGGGGCTGGGGAGAGCTCTGCACCTTGTGCACCATCCGTCAGTGGGAGACGGCGGCTCTCTGGATTTCCAGGCCATCGCTCCACTCTGGGAGGATGTTCTGCCGCCATCCCACCTCCAGCGTCTGTGAGCCATGGTGAAGGTAGGTGGTTGTTTTGCCTCTACCGTTTCCTTGGTCGCCTCCCCCGTCTGTAACGCTGCCCTTTGTGTCCAGCGTGGGTGAGAATTCACGAGCACATTTAGTGAACGGCAGCACCAGGCTGCTTAGCACGTGCTTGGATGTGCTCGGGTTAACAGTGCCTTTGAAAGCGATGTTCACAATAAAGCTCATGGTTGCAGTCTTAATTACAGGATAGCTGCTGGCTGCATATGCTCGACGTTACACGCCAGTTAACAGACTGTTGGGGGCAAGAAATGGGGCTCTACGCCAGCAGGGATGCCAGAGACTGTTCACTGGAACCTGCCTGAAAAACTCCCCAGCCTCTAAATGAAAAGAAGCTGCAGAATCGCTGCCACTTTTCATCCCCTCTGCCCCACCTCCAAAGAAAACCCCAGCAAAAATCCATTCTGGCATCCCGAGCATCTGTGCAGTGGGTAGTTCCTCTACAGCCTTTCTGTGGAGGACCCGAGCACCACAAGACATGCCGCCGTGGATGCAGGAGGATCTTTCCACTTAAGAAAACGGAGGCAAAAGCAGGTAAAGGATTTAGCCAAACCTTGAGGCGGATCTGGCAAGAGACCCAGCAGGGCTGAGCCTTCATCCCTGGCCTCCACAGCGCTGGCTTATTCCCCTGTGGGCTGTTGAGTCCGGGGGATACCCAAGCAGTGTTCAAAACTCGTGCATCCCCGGTGGAGGCAGCTCCTTGGCACAGGCTCAGAGAGGAGCTGCAGCAGCCTCGAGACCAGAAGCAATGAGGAAATGTGATGGCAGACAAGGAACCGCTCTGCAGGCAGCACTGGGGGTGACGCTCGCCTCTCCCTTTTCTTAACAACATACCCTGATTCCTACTGCAGAAGTTAAACTGACCTACCGTTCATTTGCATCCCTGCCTGGAAAGGATCTGATGTGAAGGGATGGGCAGAGGGATGGTCTGCTGTCCTGCGTCCTCCCATCCCACATGGATGGAGCTGCTCGTCTTGCTGCAGGAGGCAGTGGTCGGACACCTGGAAAGCCTGAACTCTCCTGGTGATGAGCAGAGGCAGAGCAGCTCATAGCCAAAGGAGGATGAGAGAAAATGTGCAGGCAGCAGGAAAAACTAAAAAGCTGCAGCTTTCAGCCACATGGGAGCTGTTGGAGGGGCTGCACCCCTCTTGCTGCATATGGGGCGGCAGTGATGCTGGGGTTGAAGCTGGGTGCTGCAATGGGCAAACTGCTGCTGGAGAGCCGGGCAGCTCACTACTTCTGAGCGGGACTTTTCCTGCCGTGGGGATTCACTCCTGGCCAGAGCTGCAGAGACCCACCACGCTCCAGGGGCATCTCGGGATCTCCATGCGTGTCTGCGTGGGGTCACGGCAACACGTGTGAAGGGAAGCACGGCTAACGGATTCCAGGACCAAGGGAGAGATGAGCTGTTTGCTCAGTGCCACCCCATGGAGCATTTATCTACAGCTGACCCCTTACAGGGGGATTAATTCTGCAGCTCAACAAATACAGGGTTATTGTATCTGCGTCCTGCAGCTGAGAAGCCCCATCAGGGCCCTGCCCTCCCCATATGAGACCCCGATGCACTGCTGTCCTGCTTCTCCGACGTTACTGGGGGAGGGAAGGGGTGAGTGCATCCCTCCATGTGTGACTCTGCAGCCGGCTTGCAGCAGGGGAGCGAGAAGCTGAAGCCCATCTCTCCTTCCCAGCACTTCCAGCAGGAGCTGAGCTCCTGGGAGTTACCCTGCCTGGCTGGGAAAGGGATAAAAATTAGTTGTTCTGAAGGAGGAGGGAAAAAAATAGAGGGGTGCATGGCTGGTGGGGGGGGTACATGCACACAGCCGTGACTGCAGGCAGCGTGGGCTTGGGTCCCACCAGGCTCAGTGGGATGCAGGAACCGTCAGCCGCTGCTGCTCAGGGCGGCCGGATCCAGGCGCTGTGGGGTCCTGCCGAGCTGTGAATCTCCCCGGCCGTGGGAGGCGATGCCAACGCACGTATCACCCAGGGTGGGCTCCGACCGCAGCTATCGCCTGCTGTGGGCCAGCACTGGCAGGCAGGGCCTCCCTGCTGTGTCTGTCCCCCCAAAACCCATTGGGGACGGGGGGGGTGAGCAACCCCTCCAGCAGCCGGAGGGAGACGATGGGGCTCCTTCCCCTCCGCTCTCCTGGCTGCATCCTTCCCCAGCGTACCCGGGGCGAGTTGCCCGCATCCCGCCGAGCAGCGGGGGCTGCCGGGAGCATCCCGGGGCTAGTGGCTCATCCACGTGCGGTGATGGCGGAGAGGCCTGGCTCGCAGGCAGGCAGGCAGGGGCAGGGCGGCCGCCGAGCTGCTTTGCGCTCCCCCAACGCCCACGTAAGGAAGTGGTTGCATTTCTCGGAGAGGAAAAGGGAAGTCGGGCTGCCTCTGCGGGGCAGCCAGCAGCTCCCGCCGCTCGCTCCGGGCTGCAGTTCGTGTTGACTGCCCAGAGTCCATGAACTAGCCCTGCCTGCCCTGCCCGCGCTGCCCAGCAAGGTAAGGAGCGGGGAGGCAGCTCTGCCACCCCGGCGAGGAGCTGGGTCTGTCCCATGGGGGCTGTGGCCGTCACCTCTCCCGGTGCTCACACCCTGCTGGAGGGGAGGTGGGGACCCCCCGGCTGGGGCTGCTTTGGGGTCCGAGGAGGGTGCAGGCAGCACCTTGCCGCTCATGGGTTTTGCTGTCGCTGTGTTTCGGGCTTTTTTTTTTTTTTTTCCAGCTTTGGCAGCAAGTTTGAGTTTTATTTTCTTGCCGGAGGCCTGGCAGCTGCAGGGTGTTGGAAAGGGTCCCTCATGGGGGTCTGGGGGGGGTTGGTGCCGGGAGAGCCAGAGCTGCCCACAATCTGTCCTCTCCCCCTCGGGCATCAGCTGCTTCCAGATTTACCCAGCGTGAGGAAGAGGAAGGTCAGAGCTGCCCTTCATCTGCCCTGGAGCAGTGATGTTCCCCCAGGGCCAGGCTGGTTCCTGGGGTACCCCACACCAAAGTCGGGGACTGAGGACGGGTGTCCCCGGCCCGGCTGGCAGGAGCACGGGGGGGTGACACCCTGCCGCCGCCGTGGGGAGTAGAGGGGCTCCCAGGGGTCGGTGCCGGAGTCTTGGCAGTGCTGGAGGACCGGGCCACCACAGTGGCCAGGGACAGCTTCATGGGGTCCTGCGGCTCCCAGCGGGACCGTCACCGTGTCCCTGCGCTGGTGGGTGCAAACCCACCTCCCGCCGCCCCGCCAGGCTCGGCAAAACCGAAAACACAGCTCCTCCGGCATGTGGCTTCCTCCCTGGGACCGGGAGGAGCCCCCAGCGCTCAGCTCCTGCCAAGGTTTGGTTATCTCCTCCAAGGATGTTTCCGAATTGCTCGGCGCCTTGGGGCTGGCCGGGGAGATAACGGAGCTGCATTGGGTCCCAAGCCCACCGTGTCTGGCCGTCTGAAAATGCCCTTTTTCCTCCCTCGAGAGCCTCCGTGTCAAGCAGGGGGATAGCCACGGCCCCTCCGATGCTCTTCCCTGCTTGGGAAGGGGCTGCCGAGTTCCCTGTGGCTCCCCCCGGGGCAGGAGCACAGCTCAGCCCACGGGGTGTCAGCAAGGAACTGGCCATAAACCAGCGACCGGGGAAATGAAACATAAACCGCTGTAGGGAGCGATCGGAGCTCGAACGGCCGAGCAGCCCTTGCTTCTTACCGCAGTGGCTACAGGACAGCTTCCGCTCCCCAGTGCGGGGGCCGAGCCCAGCCCTTCGGGGGCTGGCATTAAATGGGTGAACAGCAAGACCCCCGGGGAGGAGGGTCCAGGCCTCTGAGCATCCAAACCACCTGGGAAAAAAAAAAAAAAAAGCATCTCTGTTTTCTTAGCGAACATTGAAGCCGGAAAGTGCCACGGCATGCCCTGCCTCCCATCCCTCCTCCCCGGGAGCCGTTTCAGCCGGGTCCCCATTTCACATGCTTTTCTGCTCCTCATCTTTTGCAAGGCCAACAGCAGCATCCCCGCTCGCCGATTATTTTATTCGGCACTCACGCTGCCGCTCTGGCTGCAGGGCTCGGGGCAGAGGTGTGCAGTGGTGGCGGCTTTGTACCCTTCCGTGGGTCACCCTGTGCTGAACCCTGGCAGGATCGGTGGGGCTGGGGTTGGGCAGCTGCCCGCTCAGCCATGCCCGTGTCCTTGGCTGGTGGGGACGGGTGTTTCGGCAGGGGCTTGGCCGTGGGGTGTGTGACAGCAGGGATTGTGCTGTGCATCGGCATCGGGATTTCTCCGCATGCGAAAAGCAGGTGATGGAGATCCACAGATTTTCTTTTCACCAGCCCAGGAACAGAGGTTTACTAGGAGGGAATTTTTTCCTTCCCCTGTACCATTTTTAGCTGCCAGAGAAAATGGGCAGCATTCAGGGAGTTCCCAAAATAGCCGAGAGGCAAGCTGTGAGTAATCCCCGTCTGTCACACCCTGGCGAGGTGTTTCCCTACATCCGTGCATTACCTCGGCTGGATGGCCAAGGGGCTGCACTGCTGCTCCAAGCCCTTCCCGGTCCTGCGGCACCCAGAGCGGGCTTGCAGGAAGCTGCTCCGTGCTGCGGCACCGGAGCGGTTGGTGGACGCTGGCGGGAGCGGAGGGAGCTCAGCCAGGGGAAGGGATTAGTCACCAGCTCGCCGGGGCTGAGCACATGTGGGATGGGATGGGACGGGATGGGATGGAATGGGACGGGATGAGATGGAGCTACCTCCACGGGGCTTTGGCTCTTCCTAAATGAGAGGTGGGAAAGGAGAAAGAGGATCTGGCCCCACAGGGCTGGCAGGAGCAGCCGGAGGGAGGAGGTGCTGCCCATGGCGGGACCTCCGGGATGCACGTGGGGCTGACAGGGCTGGCAGCGGGGTCCCCTGTGCCCGGCTGGCTCCTGCCCACCAGGCTCCAGCCAGCTGGGGCAGGATGATGGCACAGTTTGGAAGTCCATGGAAGTGGTCCCCGCTTCCCATCTGGCTATGGGACACCCACATGGCACCCAGCTATGGGGCGCCTGGCCATGGGGCACCCAGCCATGGGCATCTAGCCATAGGCACCCATCTGGTACCCGGTCACGGGACACTCAGCGTGAGGTGCCTGGCCACGGGGCAGCACCATGGGGAAAGTCTCCTCCAGCTCCACCCGGACCCTCCCTCACCCCCCCCGGAGCTGGACCCGCCAGGGCACCCTTCCCCTTGCTTGGGCACACTCTGAGCTTGGAAATCCTCAGGGAAACCCCTTCCCTGGCAGAGGGGGGGATGTGGTGGGCTGCAACACGGAGCTGATCCCAGCAGGAGGGAACGCTCGGTGGGGCTGGGAGCAGGGGTCCTTCTGGGGGCTTGTCCCTGTGGCCGGAGCAGCATCTCCTGACGGCCATGGGGGTCTCGCCCCGTCCCCAGCCTGTGAGCCATGGCCTACCACAGCTTCCTGCTGGAGCCCATCAGCTGCCACGCCTGGAACAAGGACCGGACCCGTAAGTATGGCTGGGGCACCCCATCCCAAAATCCCCAGGGACGGCCCAAAGCACTGAGTGTCCCAGCTGAACATGTCCATGGTGGCTGATGCCCCCCCGGACAGGGCAGAGCTGGGTCGGGGCTGGGTTTGGGGAAGCAGGTCCTGCCGTGGACAGATTTTGGGGCTGGGGACAGCACATGTCCCCCCTGCATCCCCCTGGTCCTGCTGCCGGGACAGAGCCCGGCATGAGGGGTGCCAGCACAGCATCCGGCCCCGAGGCACTGCAGCAGCCGGCGCAGGGAGGGAAGGGCGAAGCACTGCAGAGGAGAGAACGGAGCCGAGTGATTCATGGCCGATGGCATTTCCCGGCCGCGGCGTGGGGGATGTGGGAGAGAACAAAAAGGGCTTTCTCTGCTGGGCCCGGCGGGGCAGGATGGGGCTGGATGGGAGCTGAGCACCTGCAGCCATCCCGTCCCATCCCGTCTCATCCCGTCCCATCCCACCAGCCCCACAGGATGACACGCTGGGGAAGGGAGGATGCTGGGCTGTTGGGTCTGGGGGAGCTTCTCCCTTCCCTGTAAGGACAGTTTGGAGGAGCAGGGCCAGCTTTGGGGCAGCACGGGGCGGAGGCTGGGGGGCTTGGTGGGACCCCACCGTGCAGATGGGGCTCAGTGGGGTGCCACGGTGCCCCACCGAGCCTGGAGCACAGGAAGGGGCAGGTCGATGCTGGCTGGCCCCACTCCCTCCCCGGCAGAGCCCACCACCCATGGGAGGGCTTTGCCCCGCCTGCTCTCGCCCTGCAGAGATCGCCCTCTGCCCCAACAACCACGAGGTCCACATCTACCGCAAGGACGGGGCCAAGTGGAGCAAAGCCCACGAGCTGAAGGAGCACAACGGGCAGGTGACGGGTGAGTTCCGGCCAACGGAGGGGATGGGGACACAGCTGGCGGGTGGCCCTGCTCTGGAGATGGTCCCAGCCCCACTCAGCGGCACCAGCAGCTTCTGGATGGGGGTTGAGCGGTGGGTGGAGGAGAGGGAGCAGGTTGGGTCTACCTCTCCTGGCCCTGATCCAGCATGTCAGAAGGCACCCAGGGGTGGGATGGATGGGATGGAAGAGATGGAGAGGAATGGGGTGGGGAGGGATGAGGTGGGATGAGATGGATGGGGTGAGGTAGGGTGGGATGGATGAATGGATGGATGGATGCGAAAGGATGGATCGATGGAAGAGATGGGGTGAGATGGGTTGGGATGGAATGGGATGGGGTGGAAGGGATGGGGTGGGATGACTTGGGATGGATGTGGGAATAGGACAAAGAGGGACTCTGGAGCAGAGACCACCCAGAACAGCTCTGCCTTCAAATGGCCTCCAGCCCTGAGTGACCCATCCCCTTCCCCATGGCTCCCTGGGCCACCATCACCCGCCTCGCCTTCCAGGCATCGACTGGGCCCCTGAGAGCAACCGGCTGGTGACATGCGGGACCGACCGCAATGCCTACGTCTGGACCCTGAAGGGCAATGTCTGGAAACCCACCCTGGTCATTCTGCGGATCAACCGGGCAGCCCGCTGTGTCAAGTGGTCCCCCAAGGAGAACAAGTTTGCTGTGGGCAGCGGCTCCCGGCTCATCTCCATCTGCTACTTTGAGCAGGAGAACGACTGGTGAGGCTCAGCCATGGCCTCACTGGGCCTGTCCTGGGGGAGATGGAGGGGAGATGGATGGGGAGATGGAAGGACGGGGAGGTGGATGGAGGAGAGGCAGATGGGGACATGGATGGATGGATGGATGGGGAGGTGGAAGGGACATGGATTGGGAGACAGGAGACCAGAGGAGTTAGTTGGAGGTGAGACAGGAGGAGATGGGGGAGACAGAGAGGAGCTGGAGGAGGAGGTGGAAGAGGAGACAGATGGGGAGATGGAGGGAGGTGCTCCAAAACCCTGCTGCTGGGGATGGGACATGCTGTCCTCATGCCCTGGCTGCTGCTGCAGGCTGGTGACCCAGGGCAGCTCCTGGCGTGCTTGTAGCCCCGAGCACCCTCAGGCAGCCCTCCAAAAGCCCAGGGGGGTTCCCAGGGGCGGTGATGCTCCCTCACTGATGCCAACCACTCTCCCCACAGGTGGGTTTGCAAGCACATCAAGAAGCCCATCCGCTCGACGGTGCTCAGCCTCGACTGGCACCCCAACAACATCCTCCTGGCCGCCGGCTCCTGCGACTTCAAGTGCCGGTGAGGAGCAGGGAGGGGTGGGTGACCGGAGGGGCCTGAGGTGGGGGGACCCCCCAAGGATGGGTTGGGGTCCCACCCTGGCACAGCACAGAGGTGTGGGGGACAGCTCAAGCACCCGGACTTGCCCATGGGTCAGGCTTTGCCCCCCAGGGCTGCTGCTGGGAGTTGGGGATGGGGTGCAGGGCAGATGGGGGGGGGGCTGCAGGGTGCCCCAGGGACCATTCCAATGTTACAGCACCTGGCGGGGCATGGGAGGCAGGGGGGCACCCCATGGCAGGGAAACTGAGGCACACAAGGGGGCAGGGATGGAGGCAGCTCCGGTGCTGTGTCTGAGGGCACATGGCAGGACTCTCCCCCCACCCCAGGATCTTCTCAGCCTACATCAAGGAGGTGGAGGAGCGGCCCAGCCCCACGCCGTGGGGCTCCAAGATGCCCTTCGGGGAGCTGATGTTCGAGTCGAGCAGCAGCTGCGGGTGGGTGCACAGCATCTGCTTCTCAGCCAGTGGCGCCCGCGTGGCCTGGGTGAGCCACGACAGCACCCTCTGCCTCGCCGATGCCAACAAGAAGATGGCGTAAGCAGGGCTGGGGAGCGCAGGGGGGTCGGGGGCGCTGGGGGTGGCTGTGCTGTGGGTGGCAGGGGGGAGTTGACCCCAAAACTCATCCAGGGATGGAGGCATCCGGGTTGGGGTGGGGGTGAAGGGCCAAGCAGGCCTGATCGGAGGAGGCGGCACGTCCTCTCCTTGCGGTCTGGTGGCTTCCACCTGCGTCACGAGCTGTGCCAGTCTCAGCGCAAAGGCTGAAGCTCGGCTCCCTGCTAACGCCCTGCTCTCTCTCGTAGTGTCGCCTCCCTGTGCACCGAGACCCTGCCCCTCCTGGCTGTCACCTTCATCACTGAAAACAGCCTGGTGGCCGCGGTGAGTCTGGGCTGGGGACGCAGGGTGGGTGCTGCGCCAGGAGCTGGCAGGAGGGTGCTGAGCAGGACTGCCTGGTTCCCCAGGGCCACGACTGCTACCCAATGCTGTTCACCTACGAGGAGAGCCAGGGCACGCTGACCTTCGGGGGAAAACTGGATGTTCCCAAGCAGAGCTCCCAGCGTGGCCTCACCGCCCGCGAGCGCTTCCAGAACCTGGACAAGAAAGCGAGCTCAGACACCGCCAACGCCACGCTGGACACCCTGCACAAAAACAGCATCAGGCGTGTAGTGGGGGGGGTGCACGGGTGGAGGGACAGGCTTGGCTGGGTCACCCCAGGGGCTGCTGGCCCCCCGAGCATCCCTTGGCTGTGTTGCTGTCCAGTCTGGGAGCAGGGACAGCCCCAGAGCATCCCCGGAGCATCCCTGGGTATCCCTGAGCACCCCTACACGTGAGTGGGGGCGATGGAGGGGTCCAGCCCTGGGAGCTGGGACAGCCCTGGGCATCCCTGGCGCAACCCTGGGTATGCCTGAGCATCCCTGGATATCCCCGGAGCATCCCTGCACATGGGTGGGGGAGATGGAGGGGTCTGGCCCCACTCCCACCCACCAACTCCCGGGCAGCCCCGAGGGCTCGGCAGGGGCCTGGGGCTGACTCCCCACCACCTCTTTGTGCCCCGCAGCCAGATCTCGGTGCTGGTGGGCGGGAAGGCCAACTGCTCGCAGTTCTGCACCACGGGGATGGACGGCGGCATGAGCATCTGGGACGTCAAGGTGAGGCGTCCCTCCGGTGCCTCGGCCCCCCCAGGCTGGAAGCACCCAGTGTTGAACCCTCATTAGCCGCAGCTCTAATTGCAATCCCCACCACCCTGCTCTTTGCTGTGGTGGTGGGGCCCATCCTGCCCACGGGGGTCCCACAGTCCTGGGTGGGAACTCCTTTAACCCAGGGCTGGGTGGGGGGGACACCCCCGGGTGGACTTTCACAGCTCACCGTTAGAGGTGGGGTTGATGCCAGCCTTGCACAGGGATCCAGCACCCTCTCCTGGCTTCGGCTTTGCCCACAGGGCTTGAAAAAATGAGCCCAAACCAGCCAAAGTCGGGATCTCCTCCCCGCGGGGACGGGTTGGCACCCCAGGGGACAGCTTCCCACCGCAACTGTGCCCCCCGTTAGCTCCCCGACCACCTCCAGTCATCTTGGAAAGCAAAAAGCTGATGACGAACAACCTCCCGTTTCATTTTAGAGCCTGGAGTCAGCGCTGAAGGATCTCAAGATCAAATGAAGGAGCCAGCCGGGAAGGGTGTCTCGGCTGCCAGCCTGCCCCTGCTCTGCTGTGCCTGCCTGCTTTCCCCTGCGACCCCCGTGCCACGCGAGCCGGCCACGATGCCACCAGCGCGCTTCCCCTGCTGCCAGCCAGCCCCGGCGGCTGCTCTGACAAAGAAAACAATTTTTTTTTTACTATTTTTGTTACCATCCTAACCGATGCTGGTCATACATGGCTTAAAGAAATAAAAAAATAAAGTAAGGATTTTCCTGTATAAATTCAATTAATGTTTTTGCTTTTTTTTAAACAAGTTCAATGCAACATGTGCATAATTAGAGCACGTCATGGCCGCTGTCCTGCATCTTGCCAGGGGCAGTCATGTCCTCTCTGCCGCCAGCTCTGAAGATGAAGCAGGACCGTGGGGATAAGGGGAACGTCACCTCCCTGTTCCCTGCTTCAGCACGATTTTGAAACAGGATTGGTATTAGAGAAAAGGTAGGGGAGAGGATGGAGGTGGCAAGGGAGCACAGGTTTCCCGTATTGCTCCCAGCACTGAGTTCCTCCTGGACACCGGTCAAGTCCCGTCAGCTGTGCAACCCCATGCCCAGGGACCCAGCTTGGAAACCTTGGGCTGCCGAACCAGTCCTGCCCCTTTCCAGCCCGTTATCGCAGGCTGCCCAGGCAATTTCAATCAGAGCACCTCTGACTTCCACCTTCCTCACCTCTAACTCGGGGTACGAGCAGTCCCATCTCACAGCCACGCGGGGAGGACAAAGCTGCTCCTAGGAGTGCCGAAGAGCCTTTGAAGAAGCTGTAAGAAAGTAGATAAATCTTTCTACGTTTCAGAGCAGGGTTTAATTGCATGTGGTAAACAATGGGCAGGGTCACACTTTTCATACAGGGTATGAAATCACGATGAAGTGGCTGGTAAGGGCTTTGGCAAAAGAACCAGTACCCAGGCAGGTGTGTCGGGGCAGGCAAGATGCCCAGCCCCACCTCTGGCGCTGCCCTGTCTTAAACTGAGCGTCTCTGCAAGGGATATCCTACATTTAGCACCAAAAGGAAAAGGAACCTGCGCAGTGCAAGGTGGTTACTTCTCCCGGGATCAGACCTCGCTGTGATGGCTCGGGTTGAAGCCCATCCTGGTGGTGTCCCTCAAAGCAGACCAGCCCTTACGTTGACCGCGGCCCGGGAGGGGAATCCTCACTGGCAGAGAGGGACAGTGACATTCGGGTTCTGGTCTAGATGTTGGTTAGAGATGTGTTCTACCGGGAAAAGATTTTTCCACCCATTTCTACACGTGATCTATCCCACCCCATGTGAACAAGCCTGTCTCTCTCTCCCACTCCGCCTGTGGCTCCTGCCTGGCTCCATCCCAGGCATCAGCCTGCCACCTCCCACCACCCTGCTCCATCCGCCTCCCTGCGCTCCAAGGACCACCCAATCTTTCTGTGTCAGTCCTGTCCCCACCACATCAGTTCTTCCCTCTTGGAGCTGACAGCAAGAACACATCTCCTGGAACCACTCACCTTACATAGCTCCCTAAAGATATTTCCTGTCTCAAATTATGCCTTGGGGTACAAAAGCACAGGCTGCGGCAACAGCTCTAGGGCTTACGCCTTTATCCACATGCAGAGATGACCCGGCATTCCTGTACCGAGAAAGCACGTTGCCACTGGGGTTTGAGCAGGCAGCTCACCGTGACATTCCCCGTAGCACATCCCTCTGTCACACGCTCACCACTGACAACCTGCAGCCAGGCAAGGACAGCAGGCTTACACAGAACAAATCACATTTGTCATCCTGCATCTCTACAAGATCTCTACCTCTCTGCTAGCGACTCTGAGAGCTCCCGACTCGGCTCTGGGGCTGAATCTCCTCCAGCCTTTGGTGAGCAAGTCTGGGAAGCGCTGCTGTCCCTGGCACAGGCTGACAGCAAGACTCCCTGGACTGCCTGGGGCATGGCGGCTTACAGCATCTCCTGCTCCGGCAGCCCTACACTGTGAAACAGGACGTCTGACAGGGGTGACAGTTCGGGGACTGGCCTTCTGACACAGTGACTAGGTTAGACAGCAGCCTGAGGGTAATTGTTTTCTCCACTGTGGTAATCAGATTATGCAAGACGTCCATCAGGGACAGCAGGAAAAGCTTTGTGCCTTCAGGCTGCACCTGCTGATGGAGCTCATGAACCTCGAGCCAAATTCCACACCACAAGCAACACAGAGAAACAGCAAAGCAGCAGATGCAGGAGTCGCCACACCACCAGACGGCTACTGCACCTTGCACCTCAGCAGCAGCCGGTACATTCCTGTTCATTTACACACACACAAGGCAAGGACAGAGCAGTTATGATAATTTACATTTTAATCAGCCAAATATACAAGTTCTGTTGTTGTTTTTTTTAAACTTTATCAAGTTTTTTTCCATCTGGATCTGATACAATTAATGTTGTTTGTTTTTTTCCTTTAAACAAAGGATGATGTGGTTAAAAACTGGCACTATCCCTAATAAGGAGAAGAAAAAAAAAAAGAAATGAAGAGGAGGGAAAAGGGGAGACTGGCTGCAAGAAAGGAGGGATGAAACCGGGAAGGAACGGCACTCCAGATGTCCATGAAGTCAGGCTCCCAGATTACACTGCAACACCCTGCAGCAAAATTTTACGGGCCATTTGCCCAAAGGGATTCCTCAGATACATTATCCTTTGGGCTTTCGCTAGCAAGTCAAAGTTCCCCACCCCATGCCCCACCCCACAATGACCCCACAATCTATTTTCTTGCAATCTAATATTTGAAGCATCTCCCCTCCCACACAGCTCCCTCCCGCCCTGCCCCCTGTCTATGAGTTCTTAATCCTAAAAACAGCAAAAACATTCAGGTTTCTGAACTGTTACAGAAAATTGCTGTTCAGCACAGTTCTGCACCGAAGATAGCAGCTGCCCCTAACCCCAAATGGAAATCTGTGCCAGGATGAAGACAAACACATCGTCAGTGTCTCTTGGAGGTGAAGGTGACTTCGATGCCGCAGTACACCCTACGTGGCATCGATGGTATGCAACACGACAGAGTTCCTGGCAGGCACCAGGCACAGTTCCCTGGCGTTTCCTCCTCTTGCATGTCCTGTGCTTACTTGTTAAGGGATAGTGACTGCAGTCTTTTACCTGCCATGGCCGCTTCGTCTTTTGCTGCGGGAGGAAAAGAACAGAGGTTTCATCATTTCACAGAGCACATCAGGGACCGGTGGTGGCTTGACAGCCCCAGAGACTGAAATCCTGATAGCCAGGTACAGTGAGGTAACAGGAAAAAATCCGACCCTCCCCGCCAATCCCTGGTAGATCCCCTCCAGGGTTAAGAGGAACAGTTCCCCTTGCATGTTCCCTTCTGTCCTCGGCCTCTCTTCAGGCGTCCACAAATTACCCTGATGCTGATGCACAAATTTCTCTGTGGAAGCCACTAAGAACACGTGTTCATCAGACTTCTAGTTCACACCTAATCAGAGCTGAAGAGAAAATCCAGGCAGGGGAGGAGTGCTGCAAATTCCCTGGGCAGTTTGGATCCCCAGCATGCAAAGCAGGTAAATCACACCCAGCACAAGGAACTCGCTAAACCCCCAAACTGGAGCAAGCATTGCTTGGGAGGCTGAGGACAATATGGATATCAAGGGCAATTCCCTTCTCTCTTTCCCTGCTCCCTGTTCAGATGTCCTGGAGCTTTATAAAGCAAGAGCTTCATAAGAATGAAACAGCTGAACCTGGTTTTGATGAGAGAAGCTGTAATGACACTCAGCAACACCACGCAGTCTCAGGAGAGGAGGGATTACCGTGTGTGATATGAGAAATCATGCCTCTTGGCAGTACAGCCATTGCAAAGAAAAGTAAGGGGATATGATTAATTACTCTCTAACCTTTTCTTTCTTCTTCTTTCTTTCTGGCAGCTTCTTCCCTTTGCTTCCGAATGATGGCTAGTCGGGCAAGATCTGCCTTTGCTTGTTCTGTTTTGCCAGCTAGGTGCATTTTCATGTATCTTTCTTTTGCCTTTTGTTTCTCTATTTCCTCTCTGTTTGAGGGAAACACATCAGTCATCAGAGCATCCAAGTAAGCATGCAGGTACAGGCAGAGAAGGGGAGGCTTTCTGACCGGGAGGGATGGTGAGGACAGAGATGGATTGCACACAGAGACTGGGGGGCCCTGTCACCAGTTTTCAAACACTGGTTATATCTATTGCAGGGTTTGAACAGGGATGATGAGAGAGATTATTTCTACCTTCGTTCAGCTAAATAAGGACACTGACACACGATGAGGTCAAACGAATTAGCCCCAGAATGCACAGCACCATGACATGTTTTTCCCAGCCTTACCCTCAAAGGTGTACTTCTGCTGAAGCAATCTATCCCAAATAAGCACGCTTAAATCTTTCACTCTGAAACTCTGCATTGCTAAATGAAACTAGAAGATTAAACTTTGCTTCTCATCTTATTCATCCGCTCAGACAAAATTTCACCATGACCCCCGGAGTCTGGGAAACCGCTACCTGTCACTAGGGCACCTTCTGCAGCAAGATTAAAGCGGACCCCAAGGTGACCTCTGGTTAATGGATTTCAGTTAGATCTGATTTTTGGCATAAAACTTCAGGCAAGGAATGGTCTACATCTGCTTCACAGCAACAAACTTCACTCTCTTAGTACACCTGATCAAGCTGCCTGGCTCCAGGATGGCCACAGCTACTCCCAGAGGACAGACAACTTCCATGAAGTTTGTAAGGAAAGACATTTTGAACCACAGTGAGTCCTGCCTGACAGTTTGCTGCTGTTCAGTGTCCGCTTTAGAGAGCAACATACTTAAAGGGCTTCCCTGAAACACCAGTGCATACGCAGCAGGAAAACATCTCCCCACGTTAAGCTGCTGCCACGAGCAAGGATGAAATTCCAGGAATGCACTAGCTCCTGCCAAGGCAGCAGGAAAGACTCACCGCTCTCGTCGTGAGAGTTCCTTAGGTCCATCCAGGTCCAGCTGAGTCACTTTTTTGGTTGTCTGAATTACACGATTGGGATTCTCTATGTCTATCAACCCTTCCACTCCTTTGCGCTTTTGCTAAGGTTCAAGAACAAGAGGAAGGTTAAGCAGCTCTCTCATACCCAACATTATGTTGTATCAGAGCTCATCAAATACACTGCAACACACCCCGAAAGCAGAATTCAAGGTGTTTTCACTACCAGACAGCAAAACCATTCACGAACCAAGATTTATACTACCAGGCATCTTCAGCCTGTTTTGAAATATTCTTGCCTTTGTATTTCCCCTATAAAAATACACAAGTTTTCATTCTGAGAACAAAATGGAATCAAGTAAGGTTTTTTTGGCTTCTAAAAATAGTCCTTCCATAAAAAATTTACTATAGGTAGCTCTCAAAGAGAACTTGGAGTCAAGAGTGTGCATCTCTCTCCTGCCCGAAGAATCTGGGTGGTGCAAATGCATTAAGTGCCCTAAGAATTACAGTACCTGATAATCCTCGTCATCTTCATCACTCTCATCTGAATCTAAAGACTTCTTCTCCTTTTTGGGGTCCCCTGTTGCTCCTTCACCTCCTTCCTCTTGCTCCTCTTCTTCCTACAAAATCACAGGAAATTAGAGAAGATGTATGTCAATAAAAATCCCAAATCCGACAGTGACTCTTAAATGAGATCATTTTGGAGGGATAAGAGACAGCTCTCAGAGCACTGGTGTTCCTGACATGGCCCTCATGACACCAAAGGTACCTGGCTGTTACAAAACAAGAGTTCATTCTCAACACGTAAGTGTGCATCACCTAACCCGGCAGATCACCTCTAAACAACTCTGCTCTTCTCCCTGTGTAGCAGGCCAGGAAAATTATTGTAAAAGACAGAACTGGCACTTTACTTTCCCCAAATGAAAAATCTCCAGGAGACATTTTGGCCCGGGTTTCCAGCGCACAATATCTCAGGGACTGGAAACTACACGGATGTAGTGTAGAGCTGGATCCCATCCTAGATCCAGATTTAAAAAAAAAAAACAAAACTAGAGAAGAGCAAATTGACAACCATCAACCAGAACATTATTATCCAAGAAACTACAGCCTTTTTAGCACAGCTTTTACCAGTCAGAGGTCTAGGAATTAATTTGTAAATCATTAGAAGATAAGATTACAAGAACCAACATGGGTGTGAATAGCTTGCTTTACCATCGCCAAATATCCCTCATCAGAGCAAGTGGCAAAGTGGATGAGCTATGGGCAGTAAGAGGAGTAATTTTGTTAATTGGGGTTTTTTTTAAGCTTTCCCTAGCAAAATAGCGTTAGATGTAACCATCACCACCATGTGAAATCCTTCTCAAAGAGCAGTTGTCTGGTTTGTTTTGAAACAAGACAGACATTTCAAGTGGGGTCCTGCTTGCTCTGTTCCATTTCCAGTTGATATTTTTATTAACAACTCGGAAGCAGAGAACACTTATAAAGTTTGTGAATGACATCACACTGGTAGGAGTTGGAATCATTTTGGAAAACAGGACCAGACCCATGAGTGGTTTCAGAATTTGGAAAGATGGCATGAAACCAAGAAGGTGGAATCAGAAAACAAACCAAGAGGAGTTATACTTCGGAAGCAGAAATCCAACACAAAGTCAGAATATGTGGCTAAGCAGCAAACCACACAATCATCTTGAGTTACAGCTGGCCAAAACATTAAAAAGGAGTCAACAATATGGCTCATAACTGCTTGAAAGAGTAATCTTCTTCTGGGAGGTATTCATCAGTATTTCCTATCTGGGGTATAATTATCCTACTGTAGCCAGTGCTGTGAGGCTTCAGCTGGAATAGTGTATTTGGGCTTAGGCAGCACTTTCAGAAAGTCACAGAAAAATCACAGTGAGAGTGCCATCGTAGCTGTGATAATTTGGGAATACAAGAGAGCAAGTACTGCAAAAAGTAGCCATACCAGTCAGGTAGTTGTGGAAGCGAGGGGAGCTGTTACAATCCTATGTTGGGGCATAGAAACACACCCAAAAAAGGACTCACGCCAGAAAACTCTGTTATCTCTCCCTCCAAGTCAGAGGCAAACAAGAAAATCATGTGTACAGGAAGAAGTCAAAGGAATTTGGTCTTTTAAATCTAGAAGAGAAAGAGGGCAAATATAATAATTTCAATATACAATAAGATGTCAAGATGTGAGGCCTTTTCCTCCACAGCCAAGCTGCAGAGCACGGATAAAAAAATTAGCTGACACTGGAGACTAGAATGATGAAATACCGTGGGAAAAGATGTCTAGAGCTGCTGTGTAATCATCTTCCCTATCCTTTAACCTTCAAATTGTGAACTGGACGGTCTACCTGGCCTCGCTTCTGTGAGGAACCAGACTGGATCACACCTTGCAGTCTTCCCAGCCAGAGATATTCAGAATCCATATTGTGATCACTGACAGAACGACCTGCAACACTTGACTAAGCTGCCATTTCTCATGAACTGCAAGTTAAGCATGCTGTACAAGCCAGAACGTATGACAGTAAGTGCATAACGTAGGCAAACACATACCCTTGCCTTCTGCTTTTCTGCTTGGAGCTGGGCATCAATCTCTTCAGGACTTGTGTACTGTCTTGCTCGGCCTTTGTGGCCTCCTTTCCTACCTGTACAAAAAAAAATGAAATTAAGAAATGGTTTAGTGGTAAGCTTCCAGAAAGGTCTACTCCTCCTGCAGCACTCTCTCTGGATTTTCAGTGCGGATAGGTCAAACTAAAATAGCTCATCTGATAGAATCTAAACAACAACGAAAAGGACACATTAAACTTGCCAGTCTCAGTGAAGCACTCCAAGAATTCTGGGTAAGTTACACAGAGAATTGGGATTACCAATCCATAGAAAGATATGCAAAGAATCAGTTCTTTCTTTCCCCTTGGGCTGGTTTTGGAGACATCAGAACCGAGAACAGCCCATCAGCTGTACAGCATTTTCCAAACGAAGCACAGGTTTGTCCTACAGAGAGGAAGCCAGGAAGGCACAGCCCAAAGCGGGTACCCCCATCCCTCAAACACCGCAGAGCCGTGACACCATTTATCAGGTAATGAGCTTCCAAGTGCCCCCTCAGCTCTCGGTGATGCCACCCTTCCTTGCCCACCCACGCCTACGCTTGTGGCCTCTCTGAATCACTTCCGAGGCTGGCAAGGGGTGCTCAGTCCCACAGCCGCTCTCTGCGCTTCCTGCACAGGAGGAATCACAGCATGTTCCTGCGGCAGCCGCAGTTACAACCAAGTCTCCGACAAGCTTGCCTCCTTAACCCCTCCCCTACACTAAGGCTGTGCCAAGAGAAAATAGGAAGCTAATTGGACAAAAGCTTTGGGAATTATAATGAGAGCTGAAGAACTACTAAAAGGAGCCTCCATGTTTTACTGCTTTATAAGGAAAAATAAAAACAAGCTCTAGGAACCAGGAAGAGGAGAGAGTCAGCTTAGCTGGCTGGACTGCCTGGCTAAGATCTGCTCTCAAGTTCAAAATTTTGTTTATTAATAAATTGCTGAAGCCTTTAATGCTTCCTGCAAGTGACTGCTCCATTTATGTTCTTACAGCTCAAAGAACTGATGGAAAGCGAGCTGAATAGAGTCAGTCTCTAGCCTTGAGCTAGGGAGCTCAAGGTAGAACCGGCATGCGAGATTGGGAAAAAGCAAACAGCTCAGGCAAGGGAACTCTCTGCTGCTGCAAGAGCCTTTCAAGTTTGACGGAAGGAGCAGGAAACCCTTGTGCTCTCTCATCCTCCCCGCTTCACCTGCGGAGGACAATGGAAACCTTACGGTGGTGGGGAGGGCTGAGGAGATTGTCCCTCCTTCCTCAGGACTGCACAGGACACATGGGAGAGATCTGCCACTACGGTACCGCTGTGTCACGGCCACACATGGCTGCGCTGCTGGACTTGGAGGGACAGGGAACACCAGCACAAGCAGCCTCTGTGGGCTGCGAGCTTTAGAAATTCAACATTTTCTGACCAGTCCTCCTGGCTCAGCAGAGACAAACTCTCACATGTTTTAGCTCAGGAAAAGCTGAGCTGTGGAATAAATTATCTCAAAAACCCCACTGTGAAGCCTTACAGAGACTCCCAAGATGTTTTTCTCACGTGAAATGGGGAGGCGCAGAGACCAGATTCTTTTCTCTGAACTCAGCTGTGGAAGCCCGTGGGCTCTCAAACCACAAGCACAACCAAAAGCTTTGCTGCACCCAAAGACGTGTGTTTTCTGTTTGTCTGTTCCCAACCATCCCACATGGCAACACTGACACCCTCTGGGAATGAGATCTGCCACAGAGTGCTCTAGCCCAGGAGACATTACCTCACTGCCCAGCAAATGACATCACTCTAGATGGAACAACAGTAATATCCCTGACACACTATGTAACACCAAGAAAACCTAAATAAACCAAAACAATCCTGTGCTACAAGCTCAACCGGTGCCAGGCAGCCTTCTTGTCCAGCTGGGCTCAGAATTTTACACTGGGCTCAAAACTGAAGAACACAAAAGCCTTATTACTACAAATAAAGACCAGCAATAAGGGGGGCAAAAGCAACGCAAGAGAAATTATCTTACATTAAATGCCTAGAAAGCAGCAAAATGAAGAGTGAATCAATCTCATTTATATTCGAGCCTGCACGCAGAGAAGTAAGGCCCCTTTGAGCAGGAGTGGCAGTGCCATGGGCTCAGCAGCTGGAGGGACTGCGGGGAGCTCAGCACGGGGCCGGGATGGGGCTCTGCTTTTCACAGGGAGATCAAACCGCTTGTCAGACAAGCAGAGTGCCAGTCCTACATCTGCCACTGACCTACCGCATCACGCTGCGCAACTCACGTCAGCTCTGTGCCTCGGTTTCCCCATCTGTAAAATAGGGATAATGATTCTTATCCTCCTCTGTGAAGCACTTTTAAAATATCATTCCCTGCAGATTTCACCTGCAGTAAAGACCACTGCTGGCTAAGGCAGGCACGCATTCCAATACATTTGTCTTCAGCATTAAACAGAAAAATTATGGAATTTATATCAAAGAGAACGAAGGAATATTGAAGGAATCACTTATTCTTTTTGAGTCAAGGTATTAAAAAAACCCCAAAATCATCAGAAATAATCCCATAACAAAATTTATTAATGGCTGGTTAAAATCCCCATTCTATATTAGACAGTGAGTGCAAAAGTCCACTCCATAATATAATAACTCCTACTGACTTGGTGGGGAGGCAAGCAAAGATCCCTCTTCGCCCCAGAGGCAAAAGGTTTGAAACAAACATTTAAAACTGTACAACGAAATACAGAGCAGGAAATCCTGAGTTACGGGGCATTTAAATATGGCAGCCAGGGTTATAACCCACCACAGTTCTTTGCCTTCACAAAAAATACGTGAAACCTTCAGCCCTATCTACTAACATTGTGCAAATGGACACAAAATAAAGCACTTAAAGAAAATTTAAATAGGGAAGCATTTTTGGTACTAAAGCTTGGGAAATGCTGATGAAATAAATTGGAGCAAACTGCAGAGAAGATGAATGACGAGGGCTGGTTTACATTAATGTATATGACTGGGGTTTCACTGACGCTCACACAAGAGCCAATTATGCAGATGGTGCATCTGGAGAAGGTTCTGGGTGGATCCAGCTCAGCCCTGACAGCCTGTCAGTCCCTCATTACCTCTCCTTAATCACACAAGCAAGTCGGTACCCGCTCCATAATACCCAGATGTGGAGCTGCCGGAGCCACATGAAAGGAGCCACGTTTGGAGCCCCTGAACCGAAGACCACCTCCGCATCCCCCCCACGCTGCCCCTCAGGGCCGGACCCCCTGCCCGGCCACTCGGATTCCCCGTACCCAGCCCCAAAGGCCTCCACCATTGAACCACCGGGAGGGGAAGGCTGTCAGCCATCACACACCGCCTGTGTGCCCCCCCGGATGCCTCCCGGGATCCCCGGTGTAGCCGTATACTCCCCTCCCCGGGCGGCCGTGTGCCCCAAGCCCTGCTCCAGGGTAACCGGCTGCGGTTTCCAGCCCAGCACGGAGCACATGGCGCCCAGCCCGCTCCCGGTCCCACGAGGGGGGCGGGGACCCTGGCACCCCAAGGCCCGGACAACCCCAGGGGCTGCTACGATCCCGTGGCACTTGTTGGGGGGGGGCACAGGACGGGAGCCCCAGCTCTGTAAGAAACGTGGAGAATCTGCCATCTCTTAGGCGGGGGGCTCCCCCCGAAGCCCTCCACGAGCGGGCTGGGGGAAGACACCGAGACCTCCCCCAGAGGCCACNAAGGAGACCTCCCCCCAGGGCCCTCCGCGGCCGAGAAGGGGGAAAGGAGACACCCCCCCCTCAGCTCCCCAAGGCCGGGGAGAGGGGGGAAAGAGACCTCCCTTCAGACCCGAGGGCAGGGAACGAGGCCGGCCCCCCCCAGCACCCCCCAGCCGACATGAGGGGGGAGGACGGGCCCTGCCCCCCCCA